>JAVGWX010000016.1:10586349-10950336 GCA_036924085.1 Ariolimax columbianus
AGTGGCCCCATTTTCAATTCAGTTGTTTTCTATAGCAAAACCGGTGTTAACACAACAAATACACCCATGAGTATACAGAGACAATGCACCAGGCATATTTTTTGGTCAATGGTTCAGTAAAAGTTACATGCAATGGGTTAATCACAGAGCGTAACATGTAGAGATACAGTGCGCACCATGTTTGTAAGTAAAAAGATTATAAAAGTGGAATTTTGAAATGTTAAAAACTTCTACAAGGGAAGTGTCATTGAAATGTCACAAAGTAGGCTACACCTGTATGTTATTTACCTGCATGTTACATTTAAAAAAAATATATATTATAGAAGTAATTGAAGCCAGTTATAGATCTAAAACTTTCCCTGTGGAAATAGAGTGATTATAGTTTTTTTTTTAAATAGACAGTAATTGAAAAAAGAAAAATAGTGCGAAAGAAGATCATACACAAAGAAGCATACACACAAATTTTTTATAGAAAACACAATTTTGTATGAAAATATTTATTCATTTTGCATGTTAGAATATGTGGATCATGGTCCTCTTCTGGAGATCGCTATAGCAGAAAGGTAAAGACGTTTGTCTTGTAAAAAATGTCAGGCACGAAACAGTGGAGTTCAAAATCCAACAATTTCAAGCATTCCCTGGTCTCAAAGCATGTGAGACCAGTGTCTAGTCATATTGGAGATAAAACAGGGAGATTATGTGTACATGCTGTACACATAAAAGAACCCTTGGCAGATGAAAATCGATAAGAGTAGATTGTTAGCTGTTGTGTGGGCGAAATTCTAAATAATTATTAAATTCCTACCCAAAACACAATCTGGCTTCCTCTAGGCTTAGTAAGCCACAGGAAGTAAACATTGCAAAATAAAGAACATAGTACAGATGATAACCTTTGGCTACCTGGCAGCAGGTATAACCTGCCTGGTAAAATGTGTTATTCACTCAATGTTTCCCATATCACACTTGGGATATTGTTTCTAGAGCTTTTTTCAAACCCAGACAATTGCTCCAAAGTGAATGTCAGGGTGTGAAATGTCATGAGTTGGAGAGTCTTCTACTCTAGAGGGAGTAAACCACTTAGTCACCTCTTGCGACATGCTCTCAGACATTGGTTTCATTCTTATCTCTGTGACACTGAGTCCTCCTGTCACCGCTCGGGCTGTGGAGACTGACAAAAATAAATGCTAACTTACTAGATCTTATTGTCACATTCTCTTAGACTTCCGTCCAAAATCCACTGTCTTGAACTAGTAGCTTTACGTGCTTTTAACATTTACTGTCACGATATTCATTTTTAATTTGGTTGAAGATTCCTTAAAGATCACGTGACTAACCCTGAAATTATCCTCTTTGCATGAAATCTGCCATAAAAGCTCAAGGCAATGCTTGTTTCTGTACCACCTTGTTTGAATCAAGTGACAAGTTTCATTTCTTATCTCTGTAACGTTTTGTTTGAATCATGTGACATGTCCCATCTCTGTAGCAATTTGTTTGAATCACGTGACAAGTTTCAGTTATTATCTCTGTAGCACCTTGTTTGAATCATGTGACAAGTTTCACTTATCTCTTTAGCACCTTGTTTGAATCATGTGACAAGTTCCACTTCTTAGCTCTGTAGCACCTTGTTTGAATCATGTGACATCCCACTTTTTATCTCTGTAGAACCTTGTTTGAATCACGTGACAAGTCCCACTTCATATCTCTGTAGCACTTTGTTTGAATCATGATGTGACAAGTTCCGCCTCATCTCGATTTGACTCCTTAAGAAGCATGTCCCAAAGCACCTTCAGTGTTCTTGAAGTTGTAGTTTATGTAGCAATTTATTTTACATTATCAAATTACTATCCCCATTCACAACCGTCTTTAGCCACCTTGTACGACATGGTATGAAGGAAGCTGTACTTTGTGGATTCTTTGCTCTCTGGGTTCCACATGGGCATCAACCTTCTCATTGTGTGTTTTGTAAGCCGCAGCGGTCCCAAACTTTGTCCTAGTATCATACACAATGATCAAGCTAACAGGTGCTAATAAAATGATGACATCACAACAGAAGTTGAACAAACAATGAGGATCAAGATGCTGAGAAGCACATGAGCTGCAGTGATCAGCGACCCATAGCTGACTGCTAGCGTCAGGGCCAGCTAACCATAGCTGCCAAGACCCTTCTAGACCTCCACGAGGTGATCCTGGATAACAGGCTGCAGCAGGGCAGACTGGCTAAGGAGAAGGGATCAAAGAGGGAATGCTAACCCGGTACTCAAAAAATGCTTGCTGAAGTCGGAGTGTTGGACCAAAAGGTGCAAATATCACAGCCAAGCTGTAAACTGCGACACAACACATTCCGTTCTCTGGACTACATTCTGTTACTTACCCTTTCAGTGTTTGGTAGTGGGAGATTGAGAACGAACGAGGAGGAAGAAGAAGAAGAACAAACAATGGCAATATCAATGCTTGGTGTTTTTTAATTGTGTAATGTCTGGACTAAATGGAGAACAATTGTAACAGAGAACAAAATTAAGCATCTTAGTCGACCTGTAATTCTACAGGGGTAGATGTCCCTGTGCAGGTCCCAGTTCTGGTATGAGCTAGATGTAGCCGGGAGAAGGATTCCTGCTTAACTGGCTAGGCTTGAGCAGCTTATTACTCTGATGCATTGGGACAAGTGCCGTAGAGGGTGGTTAACTGATGTGTGAGTCCATCTTAATAGACTCAAACACTAGAGCAAGGTAGACCAGCAGCCTGTTAGATGCCATCTATGCTGCTCTTAACAAGCCACCTAACCATTGCCGGTGTTATGCCATGTCCCACAGTTGCGACATGCTCTTTGTTGGGCAGTGGTACTGTTTGTGTCCTTGTCCTACACAAAGACACCGGCGGACCACTCGTGACAAGCATGACTGATTTAAATAGACTATAAGTAGTTTCTGACAAGTTACCATAATGTGGATCAAGGAAAGAAATAAGGGGTCCACTTCCTAATGGTAACGGGCTGGTGAAGAAAAATAGACATCTACTTCCTCATGGTAACGGACTGGTGAAGAAAAGAATAGACCTCCACTTCCACATCTAAATAACGGGGTCCCCTGACTGGGGAGGAAAGAATAGACCTCCACTTCTAATGGTAACGGACGTGAGGAAAGAATATACCTCCACTTCCACATCTAGGTACCAGAGTCCCCTGACTGGTAAGGAAAGAATAGAGAGGAAAGAATAGATCTCCAGTTCCACATCTAGGTACCAGAGTCCCCTGACAGGGAGGAAAGAATAGAATGAGATGTACCTTTGTACATCGTGTAAAAGGTGACTAAAGAGTTTTGTACATGGAGCTAGCAACCTCATCATGTAAAGTACATTAATAGGATATAAATCACTACTGCATGAGCATGCAAAGCACTTTACCTAGGCTTCCTATATGAGGTCATCTTAAGAGGTGGCATATGCTTCATAAGGACCACAAAGGAAAAGATGAAGTTTCTAACAAGTGTCTCTTTCACATTAAGAGGGCAAAATATTCAAATCTGTCCCCACCCCAAATGAGCTAAAATAATAATAATGAAATCTGCTCTACATTAAACTATAAACTCCCTGTATACATGGTCGAGTCTCAAGTCTTATTTAAACTATAAACTCCCTGTATACATGGTCGAGTCTCAAGTCTTATTTAAACTATAAACTCTCTGTATACATGGTCGAGTCTCAAGTCTTATTTAAACTATAAACTCCCTGTATACATGGTCGAGTGTCAAGTCTTATTTAAACTATAAACTCCCTGTGTACATGGCTGAGTTTCAAATCTTATTTAAACTATAAACTCTCTGTGTACATAACCAAGTTTCAAGTCTTACAATTCATTTAATTTATCTTTGATCATCCGCCGAACAAAACCTGTACTAGCTTTTCCATCCAGTTTTTTCACCACCTTTGTCTGAAAAATATCCAGTTGGTTGGTTTTTCCTTTCTTGTATGCTTTAACCTAAAAACAAATGAAGCATAGAGGCAATGTACAAGAGAGATCAATAAGTAACCACAATCATTTGGTTGACTAACAGGATACCCACAAATTATGGTGACTTTATAATTATCTCTAGTAAATGTGCTGGCAAAGATGGCGCCGTAACTGGCTGCGAGTCTACATTTCTCTATTGTTTTGGATCCTGCGGGTTACATGTTTACGGAAAGGCTTCGGTGGTAACCCTGAGGCAAAATCTGCATCCTATGCTATCTCCAGTCTCGATGAATGTCTTGCCACTGGCAAAAGGTAGCTTAGGCTCTGTGAGTGAGGTTGACAAAAGGCGCAGTTTCTTCCTCACTTTAATCCAAATCTCCGCGCAAGTCCCCCATTTCAGCGGACACAGCAAGAGATACGACTGTCCACACGGCTGAACAAAGAGAGTGGTCTTCATCACTTGTGATGGACAAACTATCAGTAAATGTATGGATGAGCTTTTGACTTAATTTGTCTTGTATCTCAATGAGCTTTTGTCACCACTTGAAGGTGGGACACGTCACCACTTGAAGGTGGAATAGAGTCTTTGACAGCTCATCCGCTTATTCGTCATTCATTCTTAAACTCCCGATACCAATCCCTGAAAATACCTTTGCAAGTACTTTGGAGTACTGTGTACAGGTGTGGAGTCCTTATCATAGAGGGGACATAAACATGCTAGAAAGAATACAAAAAAGGGCGACAAAGATGATAGTTGGATTCCAGAATTACAGTTATGAGGAACGACTCAGAAAAACAGGCCTACAGTGTCTCGAAGAGAGAAGAATTCGTGGTGACTTAATACAGGTTTATAAGATGATCAGAGGAATCGATAAATTAGACTATAACAAGTTTTTTAAAATACAGCCACCTACAATAACACGAGGGCATAGCTACAAGCTGATTAAAGAGAGGTCCAGGTTAGATATTAGGAAATATTTTTTTAGTCAGAGAGTGGTGTCTGCTTGGAATGCATTGCCAGGGGAGGTGGTGGAGGCAGGGACAGTTAATGCGTTTAAGAATAAACTGGATGTGCATAGATTTTAGAGCAAGGTGATGTAAATGTAACTGGTTGTATACAGACTCTGCAGGGTCTTCTAAACCAGTATAAAGACGTTAAGTTAATTTAAGTAACAGGATGTTGTCAGGAGAACAGAAAGTGGTGTGTCATAGTTTACAGCTTCACTGCAATATTTTCACCTTTTGGTCCAACACATTAGACTTTCAGCAGGCATTTTTGGGTCCCAGATAAGCCTTCCCTTTTCGATCCCTTCTCCTTAGCCAGTCTGCTCTGTTGCATCCTGTTATCCAAGATCACCACATGGAGGTGAAGAAGAGTCTTAGACAGCTTGGGTTCACTGGCCATGGCACAAGCAATCACCTAAGAGTCAATGACTGTTGTCATCTTGTTCACTGCACCTTCGGACCCAAATGTAGCATATTGAGAACTTTACACCTCCCATCTATAAAAGAGCTGACATTCTGGACTTCAAAAGCTCCAAAACAAAGAAATTGCATCTGAACAAATGGCCAAACTGATATCAATGAACAGCCACCTGATAACACTGCAATCAATAAATTAAACGTAGGTCAAGCAGGGACGTGACGTTGAGTGGAAGGAGGAAGAGTGTGTACAACCAACGAGCTTCAGGAACCATCAGTATCCATAACTACTGCAACTTGCTGAAAGAGACATCACCTATGGGTCTGCTCTGAGTGAAGTGATCTCAGTTCTGTATACATAACCAGTGGCAGACTGGGTCTACAAATATTGGTTGCCAGGTCATTAACATTTTTAACATGTTGTCTAATGTTTAAGGGGGCTCAGTTTATCAGTGACCCACGGTGGCCTCTTGCCATCTGGCAAGCTGACAGTCTGCTGTACATAACTCATTAATAGTCCTCGCAAATGTACTGATGGTTGACCTGTACTGATGGTTGACCTGTACTGATGGTTAACATGTACTGATGGTTGACCTGTACTGACAGTTGACCTGTACTGACGGTTGAGCTGTAGTGATGATTGATCTGTACTGATGAATGACCTGTACTGATGATTAACCTGTCCTGATGATTGACCTGTACTCATTGACCTGTATGTACTAATGATTGACCTGTATGTACTAATGATTGACCTGTATGTACTAATGATTGACCTGTATGTACTTAAGCAAGTACTTACTGCTTTTGGATTTCTGAACAATACTCCATCAATGGCAGCAGAAATAATAGAGGTGTCCGTAACAGCCCAAAGGTCTTGCTGATCAATAATTTCTTTGATTGAAAGCTGACTGGTTGTTCCTAGCTCTCGGAGTAACTATGTCAACAAAAAGAAGACACATTCTTATTTTGTTGACAGAAGACATATAACAAATAATATAATAATTAACTCTTTACCGATTAAACTGTCCAGTCTGTGTTACCAGGGCCTAAAAGGGGAACAAAGAATAGAAACCCATCAGGTTTGTCATAAAAAGCAGCACAGGAAGGATGTCCTGTAGTTTTCTTCTACTTCGTTCGCTCTCAATCTCCTGCTACCAAACCCTGAAAAATGATTTGCAATTAGCAGGATGTTGTCCGAGAACATAAAGCGTTGTGTCGTATTTTTATAATCGAGTTATGAAAAACAAATGATGCAACCATGAACCAGTCCTTTTCATTTAGACCAAAGCTAGAGAATGCTTAGATTCTATGGTCACTAATGGTAATGATGACAAAGATCTTGATCGTAGCGACACTGTCTTTGAATAGTAATGTTAGTTCTAGTTTTTTGTGTGTTTTTGCGTTTGCCTTATTTCTCTTATCCCCAAGGCGGCGTGTGTTGCACTGTGGTTTTTATTTTGTGCCTGTCGACCCAGTGCATCCGACTTATGTAAGGGTCTGCTTCCTCCTGCATTTTCTAAGGGTTTGCTTCCCCGGGGTAACGGACGGTGCTGTGATGGGGATCGAACCCAGCACCTTCCGGTTGTGAGCCGTGGCACTTAACCACTAGGCCACGCCGTCCCCTAGTTCTAGTTTGAATAATGAAAGTGAATCTGAGTCTGCTGATGAGGGGCTGTGTTCTCTTTTGTCTCAAGCAATGGCAGTAACAGTGTCTGTAAAAACATACTTTGTTGTTTGCGAATGCCCACAATGAGTAAGTGTGCCCTGAAAACAACGTTAAGTGGCGGGTTGCAGTAGCTTTCCTCACATCCATCCTGAGCATGCTGATAAAGGTGGACTGGGGTCCTCTAGGCGGTTGTGCTATGCTTGGCTTCATCTGTATGTCACTCACTACTACGGGGATCGCGTTGATACCTCACCTCGTTAGCCAGGCTGCCATGAAAACAACCCGTTTCCAGGGAGGGCTACTAGGAAGCCGAATGAGGGTCTTGGCTCTAAGTGACGGCTCTGGAACCAGACTGCAACCATGCAGCCTGGCTAAGAGAATAGGGATATAAGAGAGAAGGTAGGGGAGGAAGACTAACGTCAGGTCAGGTAAAATATACTGATCAGACATGTTAGTCAGGGTCAGGCAAAACATACTGGCCAAGACCCTCACCTCGGCTTCCTTGTAGCCCTCCTTGGAAACAGGCTGTTTTCATGGCAGCCTGGCTGAAGTGAGGGATCAACGTGATCCCTGTAGTAGTGAGTGGCACGCAGATGAAGCTAAGCATAGCACAACCGCCTGGAGGACCCCGGTCCACCTTCATCAGCACGCCCGGGATGTGAGGAAAGCTACTACAACCCGCCACTTAACGTCCTTTTCAGGGCGCACAAAAGAGTAACACACTCATTGTGGGCATTCGCAAACAACAACAAGAGGGAAGGTAATTTCGTAAGAGTTCGACTAAACACTGTCACTTACTCTGCTGGCAGATGGACCACTTATTTCTCCTCTGCCAAAAATATGAATGACCTCTGCCAGTTTCTCCATACTGATGCGGCTGAAATACAATCACAAAAAGAGAAAGCTGATGATTAATGACCAGGGTTTGACGAAAGTGCTTGTCTGTGACGAATAACAATTTTTGTTTGACTAGTAAAAAAACATCAGTATTTAATCGTTAATTACGTTTAAGTTGTTACTACATAACAACTCTCAGACAATTCTTAAAGATATTACGGTTGTAATAGATTTCACGATTTTACATAAGCTATCTTATGATAGTGAATCTAAATGGACCTCCACTACCACAATTTAAACCTACTAAAGTCATTTATAGAAGGTACTTCAATGCTAAAACCACCAAGCAGGATCAAGATTCGGAGCAGCGCATGAGCTGCAGTGGTCAGTGACCCATAGCTGAACACTAGCGTCAGGGCCAGCAAACCAGAGCTGCCAAGACCCTTCTACACCTCCACGTGGTGATCCTGGATAAAAGGCTGCAGCAGGGCAGACTGGCTAAGGAAAAGGGATCGAAGAGGGAATGCTAATCCGGTACTCAAAAAATGCTTGCTGAAGTCGGATGTGTTGGACCGAAAGGTGCAAATATCACAGGAAAGGTGCAAATATCACAGTCAAGCTGCAAACTACGCCACACAACGCATTCTGTATCTCTGGACTACATTCTGCTACTTAAGCACTTTCAGGGCTTGGTAGCGGGAGATTGAGAACGAACGAAGCCAAGCCAAGCCAAACCACCAAGAATGTTTAGGGGCACAAACGCATGCCTCTGACAGCAGTGCATTTCTCTTAAGAAGAAATAGGCTAATACTGTGTAATAGAAAATATTTAGGCTTGCTACGCATTATTACGTAGAAATAAAAATGAATAAGTGCCTAATTTAAGTTTGTTAACATTAATTGCTTGACTGTAGTCCGACCATGCTGACTGATTAAATTTTTGACTGACTGATGAAATTTTTGACTGACTGATGAGCCGCCCTAAAATTTGTCATGCCCTGTTATTATTTTGATGTTATTATTTTTGGGGGGTTGCGAGATCTGGGCTGGACGTCCCGCTCATTAAAGGAAAGTGAAGCATCTGATATAGCCTCTCCTTTCCAGGTGTAGAGATCGCTGCTGGATTCACCGTTTGGCTTGCTGTTCAGAAGTTTCCATGTCAATGGCCTCTTCTACATTATTGTGTCATCAGCAGCATCTTCATGAGGGGACCCCTGTTTCTTACAGAGCCTGCTGTGGGGCGCGACCGAGTACCTGGCGACATAACTGGGCGGGCAGATTGGGCTCATTAGCCTTGGTTGGCAGCCAATCTAAGAGAAGGTAAACTTTGACTCTAAACCCGGGTAGACGAAGTTTGTTGGCCTGTTTAGGCAGTTCACCTAGGAGGCAGTTCACCACTAATTTTAAATCCCCAAGTCCCAGAGAGTGCTGGCTAGTCTTTGGACGATGAGAGTATCATCAGATGTCTCGAGTAACTAGCATCTGCAGGCAACGACTCCACTGGCATGTGAAACCTCTGGAGAGAGTAGGGCTATGGGAGTAAACCCAGACAGAAAATCCGGAGTGGTAGCACCTAATGCGGATGGTTTCAAAATTGCGAACTCATTCCGGCGGCTCGTGCGGCTGAGCTGGTGCCAAATTTTCATGCTTGCATTCCTTTGGATTACACCAGCGAGGTCGAGAGGGGGATCCTGCAGTTTGGGCAGCCCAGGCTCTCCCTATTCAGCACCCAAGCTTGCGCCCTGAAAGGCTACTCTCAGGGTGCCACGTGCATGGTCTGCAAAGACTGAGACACCTCTGAATATGAATATTTTGACCTAAGCTGTTATTATTGTCAGACCATCACATAGCTCCGTGTTTCTGAAACTCATTGGGTTCATAGAACACACTTGGACATTTTTGTAAACTTTGCGACACATTTACTTGATCTCATGCTCAATATTAACCTTTACCACACCGTTCAAAAAAATTATTTCTGGTAGCAACATTATTTTTTCAGCACATCACGTCAAGTCATGATTGTTGACTTTGAGAGAGTCTAACCTGTTTTTTTGTTGTTGTTGTGTGTAGAGACATATATTAATAAAGAACTTGTTGGTGTTATTGTTTTTATTGTGTGTGTGTGTGTGTGTTAGTTTCTGAGATACAAGAAGTAAAGGTGATAATGTTGAAAAACAGCACAACATATAGACACGCGCTGTTGGTGTCTCTTGATTAAATTTTTAAATATTTTAATTCACAGAAAAAGAATTATCAATGTTTACCACAATGGCAATATCTGTCATTTTCGACTATAAAATCTACGTAATCAAACAAATAGATCTACCTCCGAAAAATCAGTTTGGTTCCAGAAACTTAACTTCCCCATTCTCAGTAATGGGTGAATCTTCAAATATAAGTGAAAAAGAAGAAATCATTTCCAAAAATCTATTATAAATTTCAAAATTGTCATTGTTTTTATCTAATTGCTGAACACCAACTTTGGCCCGTATCCTGTGGTATTTCTGACAGATGCAAAATCAGTACTCCAAACACTATCACCGTGGAAGCTGTCAGATCTAAAAGTTTTATTGTCAACATTGAGCAGCCAGTGCAAAATCACGGTGCAGTGAATACCAGGAAATGAGAGAGCTGACACACTGGCGAGGGAAGGTGCTGCAGACAAGCAACCAGATGTACTAGTTACATACCATCAAAAGAAAAAGATGATTAAATCAGTGAGAGAGCTTCCAACACAAATACAAGATGATTATCACAATATAAACAGGCAAGAGCAGATTGTCATACTGTGCCTTAGAACAGGACACAACCGACCCTGCAGGCACATGTACACAAAATTTACAATTGGCAACTCAAATATGTGTACATGTGGGCAGGTACCCCAGACTATGGAGCATATACTTCAGGACTGTACAGAGTAAGAGATAATGAGGTGGACATACTGGCCAGGAGAAACAACAATAGAAGGAAAACTACACGGACCTTTGTGTGAACTGCAGAAGATTGTGAGGTTCATACAAGAAACAACTTTGCAGATGTAGACATACTCCAAGCAAACACAAGAAGAAGAAGAAATCTAACCATACAGAACAATCAAATGAGCAGTATGTTCAGTCGTTACATCATGGCAACCGGCCTGCAGATATAGCATGACCAAAAATCCTGATCACAAAGAAGTAGTAGTCAAGAGTAAATATGAGTTTTTGTTTCTGGAAAATATGTATCCCTTTCATTCTACATTTGTCTTTCATTCTGAAGGATATCATGCTGATTTCCCCCAAAAAGAACCAAAAAAGTGTTTTTCATTTAGCCCCAGAAAAATGTGTAAAATAACATGTTATGTGGCCAACGTAACAAAAATGTGGAGACCCCATGTCCTAAACCAATGAGTGCGGTAGTTGAACGAGAATCCGGTTAAACAATATATGCTTCATTCAAACACTTCTTACCCAATCTGCCCTCAAACTGTTTGGGAAAATAAAACGCTGTCGAAGTTCCTCCACATAATAATAATAATAATGTTCGCTTAGATGTCTGAGGTCCGTTGCATCGGTCGGCCACATCCATGACCCACAGCTGTGGTGTGGTTCCAGGCCTCGTCCAAAGTAGAGGAGGAGGTTGTTACTTGCTGGAGCCATACTGTTCGGAGACGGCATCTTCTGCATCTCCAGCCGGTCGGGGGGAAGACTTTTGGCGCTGAGGAACAACTTGTGTGGTATCTTGTGGGCAGGGGTTTCCTGGTCCAGCCATACAGCATGACTGAACAAAGAAACTCGGTTCCGGTCAAGTGCTTCTGTGATTGGGTGGAGGCCTGTTTTAGCAGAGACCTCCACGTTGCAGATGTAGTCATGCCATTGGATGCCATAGATACGCTGCTGGTTGCACATGTGAAAGGCTTCCGGTCTCGCATGGCATGTTTCAGCAATGTCCAGATTTCAGAAATGCAAAGCATGACAACAACAAAATGAAATAAATAAAAATTGGATGATTGGTATAATATTCTCACTCTATTATTGTTCATACTTAGTGTACTGACCTCTCTGAAGGTTGAAGGTTACTGTCAGAAAGGTATGATATATATTGGGTTTTCAGTATAGAGGAAGTGACATCTGGATTACAACCATAGTCTCTGATCAAAGTTTCAAATGTGTCCATCAGCTCAGCTCTCTGCAAATAAATAAGTGAGTCAGAGACTTTTGACAAGGCTTACCACCAGGGAAGTCAAACACATACCTGGGGGCAGTATGAAGTCAAGCTATTGGGGCAGGTGTCACATGAAGTCAAGTTAAATAATAGGGGATGGTGTGGGCTAGTGGTTAAGTGACACTGCTCACAATCCGAAGGTGCTAGGTTCACTCCCGAATCACAGTACCGGCCGTTACCAGGGGAAGCAAACCCTTAGACATTGCAAGAGGAAGCAGACCTATTGTAACAGTTCCAGCCGGAGCATGGGCGTTAAGGGCAGGGGTGATGCGGCCGGTGACTCTGAGAACAAAGGTACATGAATGTGTGCCAAGGTCACTCACCATCTCGACACTAAGTCAACAAAGTACAACGAGGAGTTGAGGGGAAAAATGTGGATACAGGTTAGAAGCTGGCCACTCTGGCATTCTGATTTGGGGTAGTGAGGGGTTAGTGACAGACAGAGGCCATCAGATCTTGCTGCGACATTTTGAGTGACAGGAATTTGGAGTGATTTGTTCCAATAACAACTAAATGGAGATAGATCCAAACTAGAGTGATGGCTGAGTCAGACAACCCACAGACGGCCATTGGACAGCTCTGATACTGCTTGAGACTATATAATACTAGGCAAAGTCTAACTCGAGCAGACTGGCCATGGAGAGAGAGACTGAGAATTTAGCTAGGAGATTGTTTAGCTCACCGACTTTATAGAAGAGCGATTGTTAGCCAGCTACTAGTTTAGCAGACTGTTTTACGAATGTTAGAGAGATGGAATGAATTGCAGTGTGATTGAACCAGCATACGCCTTTGAGTCTTGGCCAGTGTGTGTGTTGGGCACCCTGTGACTAGAAGATTTCTTCTTCGTCTTCTTCTGCGTTCTTTCTCAGTCTTCAGCTACCAAGCTCTGAACAGGACTTTGTAAGTAGCAGGATGTAGCCCGAAAACGGAATGTGTTGTGTTGCTAGTTTACAGTTTGTTTCTTTTTGTTGTTTTTTTTGCGTTCGCCTTATTTCTCTAATCCCCAAGGCGGTGTGTGTTGCACTGCATTTTTATTTTGCGCCTGTCGGCCCAGTGCATCCAACTTCAGCATGCATTTTATGTAAGGCTTTGCTTCCTCCTGCATTTTCTAAGGGTTTGCTTCCCCGGGGTAACGGCCGGTGCTGTGATGGGGATCGAACCCAGCACCTTCTGGTTGTGAGCCGTGTCACTTAACCACTAGGCCACGCCGTCCCCTAGTTTACAGTTTGACTGCGATATTTGCACCTTTTGGTCCGACACATCTGTCATCGGCAGTTGACTAGAAGAGATTTGGATGTGTGTGTGTGGCACACTTAGGGAACGATGTATGTTCAGGAGTGTGTATATACGCAGATCGATTGAGTGTGTGATCACATGTGAGTATACGTTGAATAGATTGAATGTGAAATGTCAAGATCACCTGCCTGAGGGGATCTGAGTGTGGGTGAATGCACAGAATACGATCGTGAAGATGAGTTTGTGAGAGTGTGGTGAGTGTGCAGATAAGGGGAGGAGAGAGGAGCAGCTAGAACTGGGTTAGATTAGTTGGAGGCAATATTCAAAAGCTAATGCTTACAACCTTCGCAATTAATAATAATAATTTTAATAGATAAATTATAATTATTTAGTTAAATAGTAGCAACTAAACCAAGTAATGTCCAGGAGCTCTTTAAAGAGTAGCAACTAAGTCATGTCATGGACACATTTGAAGAGTAGCGACTAAGTCATGTCGTGTCAGGCAGTTCTTTGAAAAGTAGCGACTAAGTCAAGTCATGTCAGGGAGTTCTTTGAAGAGTAGCAGCTAAGTCATGTCATGTCAGGGAGTTCTTTGAAGAGTAGTGACTAAGTCATGTCGTGTCAGGGAGTTCTTTGAAGAGTAGTGACTAAGTCATGTCGTGTCAGGGAGTTCTTTGAAGAGTAGCGACTAAGTCATGTCCTGTCAGGGAGTTCTTTGAAGAGTAGTGACTAAGTCAAGTCAAGTCAAATAATGCAAGGAACATAGAGCCTTACGATAATTGTTACGGCTGTTATCAGCGAGACACCATAAACACTTTCCAATCGGTGTCTTTTCATATCAGGAAGCTCTTTCATCAGTGCCTTAACATCTTCTAGTACAACAACATCAGCCAATGACAGGTTCGGAGAAATACTGGATCTATTCATGTGGACAACCAGGGGTGGCAGGTTAGGTTCTGGCATGAAACGATAGTCCAGTAACTTTTCCTTATCTCTCATTGGCTGCGTTTCTCTGAAATAAAAAATAAACAAATGAATTGATGATAATACTTTAATAAAATATGGCCCTAAATGTTAATACTATCAAATATGGACTGGAAGCTAGCAATAAAAAAACTGGGCACCAAATGTTGATGTAAAAACTGTGACACTAAATGTTGATATAAAACCTGGGCACTAAATGTTGATGTAAAAACTGGGCACTAAATGTTGATGTAAAAACTGGGCACTAAATGTTGATGTAAAAACTGGGCACCAAATGTTGATGTAAGAACTGGGCACTAAATGTTGATGTAAAAACTGGGCACCAAATGTTGATGTAAAAACTGTGACACTAAATGTTGATATAAAACTTGAGCTCCAAATGTTGATGTAAAAATTGGACACTAAATGTTGATGTAAAAACTGTGACATTAAATGTTGCTATAAAACTTGGGCTCCAAATGTTGATGTAAAAACTGGACACTAAATGTTGATGTAAAAACTAGACACTAAATGTTGATGTAAAAACTGGGCACCAAATGTTGATGTAAAAACTGGGCACCAAATGTTGATGTAAAAACTGGGCACCAAATGTTGATGTAAAAACTGTGACACTAAATGTTGATGCAAATCATTTTCCCAAAAATGCTAGAAAAAACCAGATGTATTGGACCAAAAGATGCAGATATTGCAGCCCTGATGTAAACTATGACACAACGTCCTATTCAAGATGAAAGCCGAAGAAAAATGCATTGTTGGTAGCCTCATATGCGTGCTCTCATTGTCACACACAACAAGCCCTTCCAGATAAGGAGCAAGATAATATATTTATTAAAAGCGTAATTAATCTTTACAATACGTCATTAAAAAGTGACACAATTTCACCTGCCGCTGCATTATTTTTCAGCATGTAACATTTTTAACCAATGGTTGTAGACTGTTAGAAGCTCTAACCTTTTTATTTGACGGTCTATTGATATGTTTTGTTTGTGAGTAAAGAAATAAATGAATACAGAATTTGCTGGAGTTATTGTTTTTATTGTGTGTGTGTTAGTTTCTGAGATTTTTAAAAATTGAGGTGATAGTGTTGAAAAACAGCGCACACATTTAGACTCTTATGTTTTCAGTGTCTCTTGGTTAGATACAAATTTTTTAAATGTTAATCGCCGATAACGGCTAACAAATGTTTACCTATCTGTCACTTTCGACTATAAGCGTAATTATTGTATCTACATAAACAATCTAAACCGATCTACCTCAGAAAAATCCACTGCAGAAACTTGACTTCCCTCATTCTCAACAATGAGTGAATCTTCAAATCCAAGCGACAAACATAAGAAATCATTTCCAAACGCCTAAAACTAATGCCAAAATTGTCATTGTTGGTATCTAACCTTACATTACGGAAGTTGGAACTCTCTACAATTTAAAGAACAGTATTGTTTAGACTGTTTCTACGTAGCCGTTAGTTTTTACATTTGATTCGTACTGGCGTCGTTATGCAAGGACAACGTCAGCCGTTTACCGGCAAGCTGCTCATCACGATTTTCATGACTTAAGCCGCATAGCAGCGGCTCTCAAGGCGCAAAGGCTAAATTGAAGAAAAACCAACAACAAAGACATACAACATGAACAAAGAAAACCAAACTTTGCCAACTATTATAAAATCCTTACCCCTCATTAACATCAAATGACCTTGTTTCATTTTCAATGACACCGCCATTTTCAAGTACTTGAATCTGACGATCAATTTCAAAATCTAGAAAAAAGCATGATAACAAATTATCTAAACTTTATAAACATTAAGGATAGTTAGGAAGGTAGGTCTAGGTGACAAGGGCCAGTTACACCAACCATCAATGACCACGATGACTGGCAGAGTCTCAGGCTGCATGCAATAAGGATGATATATTTCTGATTTGATCTAACCAGGTGGTGCGTAGATGCCCATGGTGGAGAGGTTTAAATATTTCAAATCTTTCATTGCTGTACATTAAGGAATATATTTCATATTTTTTTGTTTTTCTCTTCGGGCTGGGCTTTCAAGTGTAAAGGAATGGACGTCATTCAAATTAGTAGCAAGGTCTATTGCAGAAGATCACTGCAGTTGTACCAAGGCCGAGCAGTGCATGAGCTACAGCATTCAGCGATTCAAAATGGCAGGGTCAGCGTATCAGAGTTGCCAAAACCCTTCTACACCTCCACACGGTGGTCCTGATAACAGGCTGTAATAGAGCAGACTGGCTAATGAGAAGGGATAGAAGAGGGAAGCCTAGCCCAGTACCCAAAGCTGCCTGCTGAAGTCGGACCAAAATGTGCAAATATCGTAGTCAAGCTGTAAACTATGACACAGCACATTCCGTTCTCTGGACTACATTCTGCTACTTGCAAAGCCCCTTTCAAGGCTTGGTAGCGAGAGATTGAGAACAAACGAAGAAGAAGCACCAAGGCTGAAAAGAATAAAAGAACCGGGTCACTGTAACTTCCCAAGCATGTTCTAAAAAGTGGTTGTGCATACAGCCAGCAACCTCACCATGCTAAACCATTGCTACTGAAACTGTCACTGCAAATGCTCAGAAACAAGCTTACTGAAAAGGGGTTGGTTATAGAGTCTGCTCTATGATCCACTGGAACCTAAGAGGCAAATTCGTATCACAGCATAGTGTCAGACAAAGCTTCATCAGAACCTCACCGGCATTTTACTTTTTTGTGGGAAGGTGGCATTTATGGCCCTGAATGTAATATTTTGTTGTTGAAAGCTTGTGGGGGCAGCCGTTGTTCTTGTTTGTCAATGTCCACAATGAGTAGGTCTCTTTTGTGCGCCCTGAAAAGGACATTAAGTGGCGGGTTGCAGTAGCTTTCCTCCCAACCCGATGAAGGTGGACCAGGGACCTCCAGGCGGTTGTGCTATGCTTGGTTTCATCTGCGTGTAACTCACTACTACGGGGATCATGTCGCTCCCTCATCTCGTTAGCCAAACTGCCATGAAAACAGCCTGTTTCCAGGGAGGCCTTCTAGGAAGCCGGGGTGAGGGTCTTGGCCAGAATGTTTTGCCTGACCCTGACTAAAATGTCTGATCAGTATATTCTACCTGACCAAACCATTGGAACATTTATCTCTCTATAGCATTATTGAGTGGTGTTCTTCATGCTAACTTCATTTTGTTATTTTCTACCCTTGACTCTTAGCACATTAACCACCGTAAGCCGATCACTGTGGTCGAGAATTTTATTCAGTAGCTTGTGAAAAAACTGCATTCACATTCAGTAGCTTGTGAAAACACTATTCACATTCAGTAGTTTGTGGAAAGACCATATTCAGTAGCTTGTGAAAACACTACATTCACATTCGGTAGCTTGTGAAAACACTACATTCACATTCAGTAGTTTGTGGAAAGACCATATTCAGTAGCTTGTGAAAACACTACATTCACATTCAGTAGCTTGTGAAAACACTACATTCACTTTCAATAGATTGTGAAAACACTACATTCACATTCAGTAGCTTGTGAAAACACTACATTCACATTCAGTAGCTTGTGAAAACACTACATTCACATTCAGTAGTTTGTGAAAACACTACATTCACATTCAGTAGTTTGTGAAAACACTACATTCACTTTCAATAGATTGTGGAAAGACCATATTTAGTAGCTTATGAAAAAAAATGCATTCACATTCAGTAGCTTGTGAAAACACTACATTCACATTCAGTAGCTTGTGAAAACACTACATTCACATTCAGTAGCTTGTGAAAACACTACACTCACATTCAATAGATTGTGGAAAGACCATATTCAGTAGCTTGTGAAAACACTACATTCACATTCAGTAGCTTGTGAAAACACTACATTCACATTCAGTAGCTTGTGAAAACACTACATTCACATTCAGTAGCTTGTGAAAACACTACATTCACATTCAATAGCTTGTGGAAAGACCATATTCAGTAACCTGTAAAAAGACTAAATTCAGTAACTAGTGAAAAGACTTCATTCAGTAGCTTGTGAATAGACTACATTCAATTATCTTCAAAATTATTTATAATTCATAAGAATCTGTTAATAATTAAGAAAACAAAGTATGAAAATTAAATACAATGGAGTATTTCTTCCATGTTGTAGCAGGTGACTAGGCAATGCTGTGGATGGGGCTGGCAACCTCACCATGTTAAAAACCATGGCTACTAAAACCGCACTGCAAACAAATGGATTCAGGCATCACTTATTGCTGATTAGGGTAAACCAGATGCAGTGTCTGACCTGTATTCCGCCATCTGGAGTGACAGGTACATGATGATGCTGTTTCAGTAGTAAATGTGTCTCAGTGAGATTCATCATCCTTCTTTGTTCACTCCAGTAGGAGTATGCAGCCACCACTGCCTTTGGCCTCCTTGTAGGTAGCCTGTGCAAAATCATGTATTTTCTCATTCAGCTGTGGTTTGTATTTCATTTCACATGATAATATTGACAACTCAATTTACAATCCTCCTCAGCTGTCCTTTATGACATGTATTGTTGTTGTAGAAGCTACTTGTCCTAAGTTCTTCACTCTGAATTATAGTTTCTATGGTAGCTGGTTTCCTTGGCTCTTTTTATTTCCTAATGTGTGAAGAGAAATTAGGGTCAGGTGAAACATACTGATCAAGACTCCACTTCACATCCTTGTTCGTGCTCCTAGAAACATGTGTTACAGCAGTCTGGCCAATGAGGTGGGGATCAACACTGTAGTCCTCACAATGATGAGTTTACTACTGAGAAGTCTCGCTTTGTACTACAGCCGGGAGGACCATGGTTGACCTTTTCAAGTACTTCTTAGAATATAAGAAGAGCAACTATAACCTGCTACCAAAGAAATGTCATCATGAGCTCTAAACAATATCCTCAAGAATACTGAAAAAGGTGAACTTAGACCTTCATGGCTGTAGTGCAATTTAACATTATGAGAACCACAGTGTTGATTGTTGGCCAGACACCTGTAAGACAACCTGTTTGCAGATGGTGAGAGTGGACATGAGGTGAGGTCTTGGTCAGCATGCTGACGTAAGCTTCGGTGACAGTCAACCTGAATTGTTGCATCAATTTTGGCGATGGCATCTTCTGGCGCAAAACAATATGTGCCTGACCTGGTCTCGGAAAATCTTTCATTAACTCACATCCTTCTTTAAACATCGTTGTCCAATTCTTCACTGTTGTCTTCTATACACTTTTGTCACCAAACACTGCCTGCATTCTGCGATGAACGTGAACTGGTCGACATCCTTCAGATGTTAGAAATTGAATCACCGCTGGCCGATCAACTCTGGACGGATTCCTTATCACACTCACAATGTTTTCAACAGTCTGCTGAAGAAACTATTAGTCGAAGGATAATGAAATTTTGCAAACTTGATGGTTGGTATGTGCTGTTTACACCAAAAGTGATGTCGTCCTGAGCATCGTAGTTATGTTCACTTGTTGCAGTTAGGTCCGATTTCATTTGAACACGCCTCGTATGATCGTATGACACAAAGTCCTTTTTAGAACGAACATCGAAGAAGAAAATAAAAATGCAGTGGTTTCAGTATTTCTTCCCCAATAGTTGGTCCATATGACCGATGCAGGAGTTAAATTAAGACCAACATCTATATTTTCTTTGGTACCCCATTTTACAGCGTGTGAAACGTAATGTCAGCCTCTATTTTTAAACATGTATGCATACAATGTTGAATTTTGTTGGCTTAAAATTATTTCTACAAGATGAGGCAGCCGGCTCCATGTCCAAACCAAAACAAACATGGAAAAAAAGAAATACATAAAGAAAACAGGGAAGATGTTAACATAGCTAGAAAATATGGTCATGGACAGGAGGACTTTGTGTTATCCATCTACAACATTTTTGAAAATATTAACTTCTTACCTATCATTATTATCGTTATCAAGTGTCATCTCGCAACTGAGGTTGACAGTAATAGATCTCCATCTGTCTCTGTCACGCCAGGCTGGTACATGCAGTCAAACTGTGTCCCGACCTTATCTTGATGCTGTCCGTTTATCTGTGCCTCTCTTGCCATCTACTCTGCCCTCCAAAATAACATTTAGCAGACTGTCATAGCGCTTGACGTGATCAAAATATTGTATTTTTCTGATTTTTATTTTCTTCACACCTGTAGTTGTTCTTCTTCTTCTTCTGCGTTCGTTCTCAATCTTCCGCTACCAAGCCCTGTACAGGTCTTCGTAAGTAGCAGGATGTAGTCCGGAGAACGGAATGCATTGTGTCGCTAGTTTACAGCTTGGCTGCGATATTTGCACCTTTCGGTCTGACACATCCGTCTTCAGTGGCATGGAGTTGTTCTTCTTCTGCGTTCGTTCTCAATCTTCCGCTACCAAGCCCTGTACAGGTCTTCGTAAGTAGCAGGATGTAGTCCGGAGAACGGAATGCATTGTGTCGCTAGTTTACAGCTTGGCTGCGATATTTGCACCTTTCGGTCTGACACATCCGTCTTCAGTGGCATGGAGTTGTTCTTCTTCTGCGTTCGTTCTCAATCTCCCGCTACCAAGCCCTGTACAGGTCTTCGTAAGTAGCAGGATGTAGTCCGGAGAACTGAATGCGTTGTGTCGCTAGTTTACAGCTTGGCTGCGATATTTGCACCTTTTGGTCCGATACATCCGTCTTCAGCGGCATGGAGTTGTTCAAAACCTCATTATTGGTTTTCCGATCTTTCCAAGCAACTCGTGCAAGTCTTCTGAAAACCAACATTTCAAAGGCCTCAATACGCTTCTCCATATTCTTTGTCAGGGTCCAGGTTTCTATTCCCCACAATAGAACTGAATGCACATAGCATTTAATGATTCTAGTCTTTAAGATCTGAGATATCTGCTTTGACAGAAGTGTATCTCTATTGCTGTTAAATGTATTTTTGGCCATATTCTTACCTATAGCTGACCTGATACTTCTAAATGAATTGAGGTTCTTGACTTCAGTTCTTGTGCCCAAGGGCTCACCTGGTCTGTGCACTGAGATGTTAGCATCTACTCTCAAGGAGCCCTCTGAAATAAAATATAACTGCAGGTAAAAACACACTTTCTATTAGAAGACGAACATGTCAAATGCACACTAATGAAGTCAATATATATATTGTGAAAGTTAATTGGCCAGTTATACGTATGTCTTCCCTACATTAGGGTTATGCTTTTCAATATTGTGTTCTACTACAAAGCAAAACATAGATGGGCAGGTCACAACATGCTGCAACATCCGAGATGCCTCTAGAGGAGCACTTACCACGCACTTGACTTACGTGGCTCAAGACAGTGTCTGCTGGAGACGAAGTTTGTACCCGCAGCTACGCCGAAGAACAGGTCATCAAGACTACATGGATTTTCATAAATGTCCATGACCCAAGCGGTGATGATATAAACATCAGCGAGCAGTGATTTGGTTTTTAATACCTGAAGGATGTCAACCAGTTGACATTCATCGCAGAATGCAGGCAGTGTTTGGATTAACCCTTAAAATCCTGTACCGCTGATAAACGCTACTGCCCTCAAATCATATACTGCTGAAAACTGCCTGTTCTCATTGCGTTCGTTTCTCGGTTACTACGCCTATCGTTGCTTTCTGGTTTGAAATCGTATGCAAGGAGAAAGTAACGATAAAGTATCGAAAACATCTTGGAAGTTAAAACCAGTGGTTTCACACAAAAATTAGCGATTTATCTGATAGTGAGCAAGCAGGGCTGTTAAGACGGAAGCTGTTTGATTTATTTGACAAGCTACACTTCGATTACGATGATAATCAATCAGATGATGAGATAGAGAGTGATAACGTTGAGCTAGATCTATACCACAGCAATGGTATCGTCGATGGCCGGGTCAGTTTACGATGATCATAGGCCTAGTGTAAACGACACAGGGGATGAACGTTCGGTGTGCACTGCTCACGGTGGGTGGAGCTTTTATTGTAGCAGATGCACACATACAGCAATTTCTACTTTTTACACACTAACATGACGTTTTAGACACTCCTTCATTCACACATAACATACTCAAAATTCATTCCAATATCATAACAAAATTAGTCCTGTTTACAGATGCCCTGTCCGTGGTTACAGGACTAAAAAAAACAAGAAAAATACAGAACTTAATGATTTAAGAGCAGTACTCTGTCAACTATGCCAGCAGTCCACACCAAAAAGAGTAGTGGTACAGTGGGTTCCATCCCACTGTAACATTCAAGGCAACGAGGAGGCAGACAGACTGGCAAAAGAAGGTGCAAGATTACCACAACCAGATTCTAGTGTGGCCTACGAAGAGTCCAAAAGGTTTATTAGGGCCAGATACATGGCCAAATTGGAAACAGAACATACTGGCTACACAAAAAATGATGCCTATTACCAGATGAATAGAAGAGAGCAGTCGTGGTCTTCAGACTCCGCACAGGCCACAACCGACTGAGGTACCATCTATTCAATAAACTGAAGATAGGTGGCACTGACGAATGCACCTGTGGTACTGGGAAAATGACCGCTGAACATCTGCTGCAAAATTGCCCGACATACGAGGACCAGAGAAAGCACATGTGGCCATCACCAGTGCCAACACTAGACAAGCTCTATGGCAGTGTCGACAGCCTCAGGATGACAGCTGCTTTCTTCGAACAAATTCAAGTTGACGTCTGACAGCGTACGAAGAAGAAGACGAGCCGGTGTTTCCAGATTACTCCATCCTAACAATTTAGCTCCCAGCTCCCCAAAATTATGAATAAGTTGCTCAACCCACTGCACCTTATCATGTTCAACATATTTTGTAACTATTATTTTCATCGATATAATCTTTCCCTTTTATATTATACAGGAATAGCATTTGCATCTCATTTCAATCCATCTCAGGAAATAGTTTGGGAAAAATATATCGTGCTGCTCTTATGAATATATCTTTCCTATTTCAAGCAAAGTACCTATACATTTATTAAGTCTGTAGCTGTCACTGGTTGGCTAATCTTACCTGACATTTTGCCATTGCACGTCCCAATTGTGATTAAAATGTCCCTCAGATCCCGGGCAAAGCTGGCAGCCTCATCTCCATTAGTGAAGTCGGGGGCAGTGACAATCTCCATCAGACCAATTCCTGGGCAAGGTCAGTTGAATACGAGAGAAAGTCAGAAATATAGAAATCTAATAAGCACATTATTAATGGCATGAAACTATATTACAATAATTGTCAAATGTCTTCAGCTTCTTCTTCACTCTTAGTTGAGCATTGTTAATTTGAACTTAACATCTTTATATTGGCTTAGAAGACTCTGCATAGTTTGTATACAACCAGTTTCTTTTACATTTCCTTGCTCTAAATGCTATGCGCATCGAATCTATTCTTAAATGCATTAATTGCCTCTGTCTCCACTACTTCTTGTGGCAATGCATTCCTAGCATTCACCAGTCTCTGACTACAAAAATATTTCCTAATATCTAATCTGGACCTCTCTTTAGTTAATTTGTAGCTTATGCCCTCTTGTTCTTGTAGGTGGTTGTATTTTGAAAAACTTGTTATAGTCTAATTTATCCGTTCCTCTGATCATCTTATAAACCTGTATTAAGTCATCTCGAATTCATCTCTTTTCTAGACACTGTAAGCTGGTTTTTCTGAGTCTTTCCTCATAACTGTAAATATATGTAATTTTATATTTTATGATATTTTAACAAGACACATCTGCACCTATTAGCCCAGCACATCTGCTTTTGCAAATATTGTTTCTTGGATTAACTGTCTTTAGCCTCTTGCAGTCCCTTATCTACTTGAAGATCAGGGAGGAAAGAGTAATTAGAGTCAGGTGAAACATACTGATCAAGACCCATACTTTACATCTTTGCTCGCGCTCCTGGAAACAGGCTGAGTCAGTCACAGCAGTCTGGCCAATGAGGTGTGGATCAACACTGTAATCCCCATAGTGGTGAGCTTACAGAGGAGCCTCATATTTCACCACAGCTAGCAGGATACAAAGCTCTCCTTCTCAATAACGCCTCAGTTAGTTAGAAGAGCCACTGTAACCCACTAAAAAAGAGTTTCATTTGACTCGGCACGAGTTGCTTCAAACAACAATAATCTGCAGATGAGCTGCCTTAAGACTAATTAGTCTTATCTACATGGGCTGTATTCTGTTTTTACCTGTAACCTTGGACACGCCAGTATCTCATCTGCAATACAGCAAGTGGTTTCAAATAAGTTTTCCTTCTCCTAGGTGAACTACCTTCCATGCTGAAGAATCTCATCTATCCGAAGTATCTGGCTGTAGAGCACCAAATGGTTGCTCAATACCCCTTATTCTGTAAGTTTAACATGGAGCTGCCATGCAAAACATGAGGAGCTGGATCTTGCTGTCAGAGGCTGTGTAATAGATACACGATTGAGCAGTGGAGATTGGGGATAAAAACATTCTCGGAGAGCAAAAATTAGCAAAAGAAATAGAATATTTTAACTCAGCTGGGAAGAGTTCAGACTAAGGTCACTAACGACGGGTCTTCATTGACAACCCTCTTTAGCCACCTTTTCTTACATGTTTGGAAGGTTACAGTGGTCCTATTCTTTTCAACCTTGTACCACACTAGTGAGTTTAAAATTGAGCTGCTTCGCAAAAAGCCAGGAGGTTGACTTTGCTATCGGAAGATACATGAGACACACATACCGGGAAGTATTTAACTGTGGTAGAAGACCTCACCCATTGGATCACATGTCCTAAAAAGTTAGGCCTGACACCATCATCAGAGTCGTCATACATCTTGGTGAAGAACAGTGGAGGCCAAAATGGAAATTATGAATCAGAACTGGGGTACTGTATGAAAAATGACTGCATACTAGGTAAATCTGAGATCATTTCTTGCTGCCCTTAAAGACACCACCAGGCATGATGGTCACTGACCCCTTCACCAGTCCCCGACCAAGAATCTAAGAAGCGGAGGGAGTTTGTAGTTGTCCTTAAAGACACCACCAGGCATGATGGTCACTGACCCCTTCACCAGTCACCGACCAAGAATCTAAGAAGCGGAGGGAGTTTGTAGTTGTCCTTAAAGACACCACCAGGCATGATGGTCACTGACCCCTTCACAAGTCACCGACCAAGAATCTAAGAAGCGGAGGGAGTTTGTAGTTGTTCTTAAAGACACCACCAGGCATGATGGTCACTGACCCCTTCACCAGTCACCGACCAAGAATCTTCTTCTTCGTCATTCGTTCTCAATCTCCCGCTACCAAACCCTGAAAGGGCTTAAGTAGCAGAATGTAGTCCAGAGAATGGAATGCGTTGTGTCGTAGTTTACAGCTTGGCTGCGATATTTGCACCTTTCGGTCCAACACATCAGAGTTCAGCAAGCATTTTTTGAGTACCGGGTTAGCATTCCCTCTTCGATCCCTTCTCCTTAGCCAGTCTGCCCTGCTGCAGCCTGTTATCCAGGATCACCGCGTGGAGGTATAGAAGGGTCTTGGCAGCTATGGTTCGCTGGCCCTGACGCTAGCAGTCAGCTATGGGTCGCTGACCACTGCAGCTCATGCGCTGCTCAGCATCTAGATCCCAACCAAGGATCTAAGAAGTAGAGGGAGTTTGTTGTTGCCCTTAAAAGACACCATCAGGCATGATAGTCACTAACCCCTTTGCCAGTTACTGACAAAGGATCTACAAACGAGCAGAAAAGAACTTATCATTCACTCCTATGACGGAATTGAGAATGCTGTCTCCCATCTATTCCTACATTAAAACAAAGCACAGTCATGGTAGAGTGTCTCCCCTCATTAACTAAGTTGCTAAGATAAAACATGCCACAGTCATGGTAAAATGTCTCCCCAAAATGTCAGTCCTACTATGTAAATGGGGTCGCAAGGAAAAAAGTTAAACACTGTTGTTAGATGTTGATTTAATTCCAATGAGAATTTAATTGATGTTTGCATGCTGACGAAAATTGTCAATAGACACTGATGTGGCAAAAATTACATTCAACAAAAATAAAAGATGCGAACGAAGAAGAAGAATTTATCAGCAGATACCAACCTGCTCGGTTCAGATCAATCAAACTAACTTTCTGATCCCCATCGTGCAAGCTTTTGCCACTGTCCTGTTCAAGCTGAATCTGGACCAGACGAACAGTTCTCCGCTCAACATGGCTGGTGCGGGAATACTGGCAAACATATGTCACTTGTCCATTCACTGCCAGTGGTTGTCGTTGCTGTGTTATCTGGTAACCAGCCTGTTGTATAAAATCATTAGCAAAGATCATAAAATATTTGCAGCCATTATGTTACCAGGCCCCGACAGTGGAGCAAAATATAGTAACACTGTAACCTGCCATGTCACATTGCGCTACTTAGTCTGAAATATATGATACCTCAAATTAAAAGCCGATAAACTCGCATTTGTCACATAGCAACAAGAACTAATTGTTCAGCAAGATTTCTTACATAGCAACAAGATCTCATTGTTCAGCAAAATTTGTCACATAGCAACAAGATCTCATTGTTCAGCAAGATTTTTCACATAGCAACAAGACCTCATTGTTCAGCAAGATTTGTCACATAGCAACAAGATCTCATTGTTCAGCAAGATTTTTCACATAGCAACAAGATCTCATTGTTCAGCAAGATTTGTCACATAGCAACAAGATCTCATTGTTCAGCAAAAATTTTCACATAGCAACAAGATCTCATTGTTCAGCAAAATTTTTCACATAGCAACAGGATCTCATTGCTCAGCAAGATTTGTCACATAGCAACAAGAACTAATTGTTCAGCAAAATTTGTCACATAGCAACAAGATCTCATTGTTCAGCAAGATTTTTCACATAGCAACAAGACCTCATTGTTCAGCAAGATTTGTCACATAGCAACAAGATCTCATTGTTCAGCAAGATTTTTCACATAGCAACAAGATCTCATTGTTCAGCAAGATTTGTCACATAGCAACAAGATCTCATTGTTCAGCAAAAATTTTCACATAACAACAAGATCTCATTGTTCAGCAAAATTTTTCACATAGCAACAGGATCTCATTGCTCAGCAAGATTTGTCACATAGCAACAAGATCTCATTGTTCAGCAAGATTTGTCACATAGCAACAAGATCTCATTGTTCAGCAAAATTTTTCACATAGCAACAGGATCTCATTGCTCAGCAAGATTTGTCACATAGCAACAAGATCTCATTGTTCAGCAAGATTTGTCACATAGCAACAAGATCTCATTGTTCAGCAAGATTTGTCACATAGCAACAAGATCTCATTGTTCAGCAAGATTTGTCACAAAATTAAAAGATGGACGCCATATTATTGACATTCACCAAAGAGGAGCAGGGTTCTGTTTTCCATTGTTTTTAGCAGCGAAGAGGTGAAACCTATAGAAATTCATCAGCGAACAAAGGTGAGTACGGTGATGCATGCCTTTCACAAACAGTCAATCAGCAATTTTCCTTTACGAGGAGGTCACCGACTGCAATCGACTATGGGTTCACTTCTTGGTGTGCTTGACCCGACGGTGTACAGTCTTGTCTTGGAACTTCCTACTCCACTCATACACTTGTTCGAGTGAAAGATATGCATCCCCGTACAAGACCTTCATTTGCAGATGAATTTCTATAGGTTTCACCCCTTCGCTGCTAAAAAAAACCGGAAAACAGAACGCTGCTTCCCTTTGGTCAATGTCAATAGTGGGGCAGCCATCTTTTAACTACAATTATGATGTCTTGTTGTTTGTCTGCACCGTGATGACATATGCAGGACACTCTTTGACATCCTTAGCAACCACGTTAACAAGTTACAAAACAAAGGTATGGTTTTTCTCATTTCTATCTCACTTTTAAGGTTTTCATTTGAAGATCCCTATAGAGAGACTATTTATAAACACTTCTGGTATAGGTACAGCTTGTTTTATAACAAATCTATTTGAAAATTGATTTTAATATTTGAAGAAGTATTAAATTTATGGTTTTTAGGATGATGGATGCTTTGATTCAAGACCTGAGAAACAGCTTATTTTTGATTGGGAAGGTGATGAATACATTACTGGCCTCTGCATTTGAAAATGGTTAAAGTCAAAGTAGTAATGGTTGTTGTTCACCCATTGTAATCAATCAGAACCACTTTGTCAACATTCACTGTTCACATGAGTTTGAAGATGGCTAAATATGCCAATCAAAACCTTGAATTGCCTGTTGTACTTAGTACAAGGAAATAGGACGCCCTCTTCCAACAAGGTCGAAGAAGGGTTGCTTTGAGTTGACTTTCAGAGCGATCATCTCTGGATAGCCTAATTATTCTTGAAACCTCATGTCTCTGAACACCCTCCACAATAGTGATGCACCAGACTGGGTGATTGGTGACGATTCTTTCCCAGTCATCATTGTTAATACCGCACTGAATCAGTGATCTTTAAAATGTGTCCACATACTTATCCAACTGCCCTCCATTTGCTTTCCTGCCATTTTGCAGTTATCATAGAGCAGCTCTTTCTCTTTTGGTAGACGTTGATCCGACATGCGTATCACTTGGCCAGCCTATCTTAGTTATGTTGCACATATCAAGTATGCATATTTGTCATGCCCAATCGCGCTAACACTTCTGTATTTGGCACCATGTCCTGCCATCTTATCCTCAGCAGTTTCCGCAGACAGTTCAATGATAGTCATGAGATAACACAATAATATGAAACGATGTGAAAAAGATAAACAACAAAATTGTTTCACTAGTCCTCTCTTCTCAACCCCCCCCCCCCCCCCCCACCCTTTTAATGTCATCTCATTGATAATAATTGTATAATGTATATTTCATGTGATAGATCATTAAATTCTATATTTATACATCTAATAATCATAAATTTAGCAAGATTAATTAATTTTGAAAAATAGCATTTAACAAAAGTCATTGGTTAAACGATCATGAAGAAACAGTAACTCCACTTACTGGTAAGTCAGCATAGAAGTAGTGTTTGCGATCAAACTTTGACACCAGATTAATATCACAACCCAAAGCTAATGCAGTTAGTACGCCAGCTTGCACGCATGTCTTATTCAGAACCTGGAGACGTAAGCATGTCTCTTTATTTCACTATGACAAATTGAAAGTGATATTATACAAGTTTGTACAAATATTTTCAATGATTCAAAAAATTAAATCAATCAATCAAAGCCTCTCTATGCTTCACATCAGAGCGTAAAGATAAATGAATCATGACAAATCAGTGAACTGTAGGAAAACTAAATGTCAAATACTTTACAGAAGTAAGTACGGGTCATTTTTTGGGGGAGTAAAGTGTTTGCCTCTCTGTATTCTACTGGCGGAGGCCATCTCTTTTCCACCCAGGTCTGCAGCCTTTTAGGTGATATCTGGTTGTATTAATCAATGCTTGGATACATGTGTGCGTCTATATGTACCTATGCTAGTTTGGGTGCTCTCAGAAGTTGTTGTTTGCGAATGCCCACAATGAGTAGATTACTCTTTTGTGCGCTTTGAAAAGGGCGTTAAGTGGTGGGTTGCAGTAGCTTTCCTCACATCCTGAGCGTGCTGATGAAGGTGGACCAGGTCCTCCAGGCGGTTGTGCTATGCTTGGCTTCATCTGCATGTCGCTAACTACTACGGGGATCACGTCAATCCCTCACCTTGTTAGCCAGGCTACCATGAAAACAGCCCGCTTCCGGGAAGGACTACGAGGAAACTAAGGTACGGGTATTGTCCAGTATGTTTTTCTGAACCTGACTAACATGTCTGATCAGTATATTTTGTCTGACCAGACGTTGGTCTTCCTTCCCGCTCTCAGAGGTAATCCCAACCAAAGTAGAATGGAAGGGTCTCACCATGAGGGCGCGTGTAAAAGTTGTGTAAGAGTGTGATTGATGGAACAGAGTGTGAGGTAAGAAGATGAGAGAAGAGCGTGTAGAAGCGATGTAAGCTGAAGTATTGATCAGTTTTATGTTGCCACAAATACAAAACTACAACCTATATTGCATTCTGTTTTCACAGCATTTCTTTAATTGTTTTTAACTGACATAATTTACAGTTGTTAGTCCCATCTGTGTTTTCTCTATCCTTGATGAAGATGTTTTGGTCATAATGTAAATTGTTGCTTTGTAGTTGTGGCCATGCAAAACTGAGCTATACTTGGTTCTGTGAGTATGTACACATACTTGACTTGACCTAGTTGCTTCTATTCTACATTTGGGATGTAGAGATATACTTTTCTTTTTCTTGTGGCTTATATTTTCTATAGGATGGATTAGCTGGCTCCATGCCCAATCCTCCTTGTTTCCTAATGTGTTGAGTGTCTTACAGTGTCTTACAGTCTAGTGTATCCGACTTCAGCACCCATTTTTTAAATGGGTTTACTTATTATAAGGGCACTACCTTGCTGAATCAGATTATACAAATGTTTAAGTTGTCAGCCATGTTACTAACTACTTTGCTCTGTAGCTTCTCTTCATTGTAATTTCTTATAACATGTCTGCAGGTTAGCGTTACTATTCATTGCTTGTCTGTAGTCACCAGCAACACACAATTGAAAATTGTTGTTTGTATGCGCCTTATTTCTCTATATTCCCCATTGCGGTGTGTGTTGCACTATGTTTCTATTTGTCGCCTGTCGGCCCAATGCATCCGACTTCAGCACGCATTTTATGTAAGGGTCTATTTCCTCCTGCATTTTCTAAGGGTTTGCTTCTCTGGGGTAACGGCCGGTGCTGTGATGAAGAGCAAACCCAGCACCTTCGGATTGTGTACCGTGTCACTTAACCACTAGCCCACACCATCCCCCAGTAACACTATGATTTATATATCACCATCCTCTGGTTGGTCAGTCCTAAGATTGGTTTTAAGGTTGTCTGAGCATGTTTCTCCATTTGACCCTATCCTCTGCAATTCTCTTCATTTCAGCATAAGTTCGTACTTTAATGTCTCTGCATGCCTGAGATGTAAAGATGAGTCTTGGTTGCCCTCGTCCTCTTTATCCTTGGATATTGCCCACGCGTATCTTCTGTAGAAGACTTTCATATCTCATAATGTGTCCCATCCAACTCAATGTTTCTGTATTGTTTTCAATACTTGTCTTTGTGTGCCCACTTCAGTGAAGACATTTTCATTGGATTGTCATTCTGTCCAACTCACTTTTCCATTCTATGATAACACCACATTTCAAACCGTTCCTAGCTTCCCCCCCCCCCCCCATATTTGCCAAAGTCCCTATTTCAACCCCATATAGTGCAATTGGCCATATATGATTGCTATATAACTAGTATAAACAATTATGAACAATCAAAAGGTGTCAATCATGGAGAGATCTACTAACAAATGCTTGGCAGAAACGATTAGAAGCAATTGTAGGAACAAATTGTAGTCATATATTGATCACTCATACAACAATATAATGCGTATGTTTGATATGGTCCTTTAAGAACTGAGTGAAAAGAGCAGCAAAGATGGCGCCTAACAGGCTGTGGGTCTTCTTCTTCTTACGCTGTCAGACGTCGACGTTTATTTTTTCGAAAAAAGCAGCGGTCATCCTGAGGCTGTAGACACTGCCATAGAGCTTGTCTAGTGTTGCCACTGGTGATGGCCACATCTGCTCTCTCTGGTCCTCGTATGTCGGGCAGTTTTGCAGCAAATGCTCAGCGGTAATTTTCCCTGTACTACACGAGCATTCGTCAGTGCCACCTATCTTCAATTTGTTGAATAGATGGTACCTCAGTCTATTGTGGCCAGTGCGAAGTCTGAAGACCACGACCTGCTCTCTTCTATTCAACTGGTAGGCATCATTTTTTGTGTAGCTGTGGGTCTAATTTTGCTCTCGTGGTTTAGTCTATCATGGATGCTGCCAGGGCACAGATTTGACTAGAATTCATATTAGTCGATGACTTACACTTGTATGAATGGAAACATGTTGCGGTTTTCCATCTGGATTAGTTAGTTCGTTCATTTAGTGGTGTCATTTCCCTCCGATTATCCTGGCATGGTCATCAGCTATTTGAAATAGTATTTTGGTTACCATGTGTTGTATCTCCACACACAGCTGAACTTCACGAGATTGGCACCCTTCGCCATGTGTTGCTGACAGTGCCAGTGTGGCTAGGAAATGTACACACGATCCAATAATGGATTAACATATTACCTAGAAAAGGTTGTGCAAAATCCGGTTAGCAACATACCAAAAAACACATTGCTCACACACTGAGTGATGCCCCAATGTCCTCTTGGGGTTACGGGAAAGACAAGACAAGACAAACAGTAGAAGAAACTAGATGTTTACAGACTCTGCAGTCTTTTAAACCAGTATAATGACATTAAGTTCAGAGTGGTACCCTCAGTGCAAAGAATGGAACCACTGTAACCTTCCAAGTATGCTGCATAGAATCTGCCACAGCAAATGCTCAGATCTAGACCTTCTTTAAAATGGTTCTGCTAGAGTGGTGGTCTAAGCTTCACATTGGAGCAAAATGGTTAATGATGTCGATTATCCCTTAAAATATAAGGTCCAGACCACCATGATAATTCAAACGATAAGGGCAATCCAGTCTCTATACGCTACTACGACCGAGAAGAAACTCATCTATTACAACACAATAATGTAGGAGAGGCCATTGGCATGGAAACTCCAGCCCGGCAAGCTGAACAAGTGAATCCAGCGGCGATTTCTACACTTGGAAAGGAGAGGCTATAACAGATGCTTCACTTTCCTGTAATGAGCGAGACGTTCATCTATTATAATATACCTTGCTGAAGTCAGATGTGTTGGACCGTAAGGTGTAAATATCACAGTCAAGCTGTAAACTACGACGCAACGTATTCCGTTCTCTTGACTACCTTCTGCTATTTAAGTCCTTTTCAGGGTTTGGTAGCAGGAGATTGAGAACAAACAAAAGCAAGTCAAGTCCTATTACAATATACTGAAAAACAGTCTTCAGACTTGCCATATCAATCAATCAAAATCTTGTAGGTTTCCTGTGGAGCATAGGTCTTCAACAAATACATAGAAGTCATCAAATGTTGATCTATCTATATGTTGAAGATTTTGTGGGTTAAACTTTCTACAGGGTGGGGTAGCCATCCCTATTTTGTTGCCTCCTGTGACAGCCTGGCAGGTTACAGTGTTACTATTCTTTGTTCCCCTTTTAGACACCACTAACATTGAGCGGCCATTGTCATATGCAAGGTTCCATATAGCCTGTTGCTATAGGTTTACAACTACATATTTCTTTGTATACATACTGGCAAGGTCCCTGGCAATGCTGCATCGAAAAAGGACACTTGCGTATTTGTGCTCGCGCCATAAAGAGTTCCAGCTCCAGAGAATAATTTGGATGTAGAATTAATTTGGGCATGGATTTCTAAGCCAATAACACTTTGCCATTTGTGTTGATTTTCCCTGTAATAAAATAAAATATTAAATAAGAACAAAAATAACATCTGCATTATTACATCTTATACAATCTATTGAGCTCATAAAAGGTTGAAATTGTTTGACCCATAGTTTACACTGTCATCTGCGATGACATGTTAGAGATCTCATTGTACTAGATCTCAGCCTTTTTTACCTGAAGAGATGTGCTATATTGTGTTTTGCACCTTATCGCCTAATGCATCTTGGCTTGGTTTCGTTCATTCTCAATCTCCCACTACCAAACACTGAAAGGGCTTAAGGCGCAGAATGTAGTCCAGAGAACGAAAAGCGTTGTGTCATAGTTTACAGTTTGACTGCGGTATTTGCACCTTTCGGTCCAACACATCCGACTTCAGCAAGCATTTTTTGAGTACCGGGTTAGCATTCCCTCTTTAATCCCTTCTCCTTAGTCAGTCTGCCCTGCTGCAGCCTATTATCCAGGATCACCGCGTGGAGGTGTAGAAGTGTCTTGGCAGCTTTGGTTCACTGTCTCTGACGCTAGCAGTCAGCTATGAGTCGCTGACCACTGCAGCTCATGTGCTGCTCAGCATCTTGATCCCGCCTAATGCATCTGACTTCAGTTTTTATTTTTTTTAAGAATTCACTTTCCATCTCTCCATATGTAAGCCTACCTTGCAGACGTTAATGAGCTTTCTTGCCCAAATGATCCCGGAAACTATGACTGCGGGAATATTACTCAAGTCAGACAGGTCCTTGGAGAGAAACAGGTGGAGTTCCATATGTGTTGCTGCATAACCCACCTTCGAGTGGTATTCATTCTGGGCTGCACAAATCAATTCCTACTCCATGGATTAAATTACTTTGTGTCTCGTTCTTTACTGTTTGTTTTCTATCAATTATTCCCATGGATGATGAAGAGATGCAGGCTAGCGGACATTTGCACCTCTGCTCCTTTGTGACAATCTCTTAGGTGACAGGGTATACCAGATGTGACATCACTACAAATGAGCTGGCAGGGCTGACTGAGGAATGCTGAGATTGTCGACTCAATGATTGTGTAACATACAATCCCTAGCAAGATGTGATGATCCTAAGAATCTAAATACCACTGGACTGCTTCCTTTTGGGGACACTCGAAAGATGCGTCAACATCTATTCCTTAACCATTGGAGTTCAATCCCTGGTGGACCCCAGCTATTGGAAAAAACATAGCAAATATTTTGTGTCTATTAGTTAGTATTATTGCTAATAACAAACATCCAAAATCGATGATGATGTAGCCTTAACAAAATGTACTTGTCAATTGAATTAACAATAATTATAAGTTATAACAATTCTATTCTAATTCCCCGAAGCACACAATAAAAAATACATATTCAAATATCTTTATCTTGTATGCATACTGTGCGGTAGTCAAATGATCTGCCTCTATACTGCTTTTATGTCTGACAGAGGAGCCATTAAAGCGCTTATGAAAGATGTGGACTGTACCACAGAGTCTGCAATCTCGAAGCAGACGAGTTACGTTTAAGGACGCGGCCATCATTGAAAAGGGGAAGTCATTCTTGTGTATTCGACGTCCGGACGTCCATTCGACATCTGTGTTTATTTGGTGCTGTTTCTGGTGTAATAATATTTGGCCCAAGCGATTCCTGTCAGTTAGCTTTATTTTATGGTAAATATATTCTAATTGTGTCTGAGAATATTTACTTATGACTGTAACGTTATATGAAGGATATTGCTTAGCTCTAAGTTTACCCACATCTTGATCTTGTCTCCAATGACAATTATTGAATTAACAATACCATTTCAATAAAGTTATCCGTTTCAGAGATTTATTGCCAACGCTCCAACAGTAAATTGCAAATTTAAAAAAAAAATATCCCTACGGTGCTTTGTTGGAGCCCACCCTAATGATTGATAGGGTCATATAATAAAAAGGCCTCTATGCCGTACCAATGTTTAGAATGTAGGTTTTCGTGGACAGGTCACAGAAGGACCGACATCCAATCCACTCGACCAACCTCTCCTCTGCCAACTGTTGGTGACAGTAACTTAGTTTAAGAGTTTAAATCTAAGTACTAGTGTAAAATTATCCAAAATAGTGTCTTGACATAAACATTACTACATGTTGGCATCTCTTGAAAGATGCAATTCTGTTACACTTCATTTGGGTCTGTAAATTCAGAAAAAGGTTTTGAATTTTCAAGTGAATTAATTTTGCAGTAAATTCATCAAAAGTCCAAAATAGATAAAGATAACCAAAAAAAAAAATAAGGTGTCAAATTTTAATTTTGTGTCCTGAAAGTGCAGTGTAAATTTATCGTTATGTTTGCATTGATTCTATTTTCTTCTTCATCTGCTGTCTTTCTCAATGCTGAACAGGACTTTGCATGTAGCAGGATGTAGTCCGGAGAACAGAATGTGCTGTGTTGCTAGTTTACAGCTTGACTGCGATATTTGCACCTTTCGGTCCGACATATCTGTCTTCTGCAACGTTGATTCTATAAACATAGAGTTATGTTTATAGATTGTCAGTTTATTAATATTAACGGGGATGGCGTGGGCTAGTGGTTAAGTGACACGGCTCACAATCCGAAGGTGCTGGGTTCGATCCCGATCACAGCATCGGCAGTTACCCCGGGGAAGCGAACCCTTAGAAAGTGCAGGAAGAAGCAGACCCTTATATAAAATGCATGCTGAAGTCGGATGCATTGGGCAGACAGGCGCAAAATAAAAACCATAGTGCAACACACACCGCCTTCGGGAATAGAGAAAATAAGGCCTCAGCCAACAAAAAATTCATTAATATTAACAATTCTTGCCAAAGGGGATGAATGGGTCCACACTGGTGATAGAATGATTGAGTACCAGAGAGTGATCATAACCTTAGGTAAGGAATGCAGAGAACAGAACAACGAGAGAGCAGAGCACGAGGTAAATCAGCTGAAAACTGAGAACACCCAGGAGAGTGACGCTGTCATTTACACAGACGGATGAGTCGTGCACAGTCGGACATCAGGCTGGGGTTTCTCAGCTAGAGTGAGAGTAGAGGTCGTTGCTGAGCGCGGTAGGGCATACATGTCAACAACCTCCAGTATGAGAATGGAGACTTAAGCAGTGACCTCAGCACTGAAATGGATATTTGAGACTTCTGTAACAAAAGCGGCCATTGTGACAGACGCGCAAGCCGTACTTCAGAAAGTACAGAAGGGATGGCTTAGGTACGAGTGGATAGCTGCTGTTGAGGCCTCAAACCTCCAGGCATTGACCTGGATCTACTGTCCTGCTCATACCGGGGTTCAGGGCAATGAAAGAGCTGACATCTTGGCTTCACAAGCTCCCATCATGGGCACATTGGTGACGAACAGAAGTGACATTTTGAAATCAATCAATGACCACCTGCTGGATGAGGACATCGCAATAGATGAAGCAGCAATCCACAGACTGCAAAGTTTGAACATTAAAGGAGGTTTGAGTGGAGTGGGGCGCAGGAGAGTGTACAACCAGCGACCTACATGGACCATCATCATCCATACCTTACGCCATTTGAGGAGAGAGACTGAGCACCTATATGTTTGCCCGAAGTGCAGTGACGTCGATTCACAGAAACAGAAAGTGTTCCGTTCTGTTACTAAGAATCTACTTGACTGCACTCCGGGCATACCCATAAGTGCTCAGTCTCTATGAGTAAATGGCAAAGTTTCTGGATACTGATGATTCCATAAGAATTATTAAAAAGGGTAAAGAGGAGTCCTCAGCAGACTTAACTGCTAGTTGGGAATTATGTGTTAGAGACTTCAGTATACTAAGTCACAGCTTGTGAGAGGTAGAGTGGCTAGTTTCCTTCTCAAACCGTGTCAGGTAACCATTAACAGCTGGGTCGGCTGAATCATACCAGTTGTGGATGGTGAGCCGCATATCATTATGGTGAAAAGTGGATGTTTTACAACTACATCAATCAGACACTTTAGAATAGCATTCATAATTTTTTTGTTTGTTGCTTTTTAAGACATATGCACTATAATGGATCCCAGTGACCATCATTCCCATCTGGCAAGTCAAATAGCAGAAGCTGTGATAAACACTTACAGGAAGCTGCCAAAGAGGGGAAAACCTCAGATCCCCAGAGAATGGACTCTACTTGCAGGTGTTGTAATGAGCATTAAAGGTACAGATTCATTATAATTTGGGTTGAACAGACAAGAATTTGTATGGTTTTATTCATTTATATCCAATTAAGTAAATTGCTTATTATTCTTTTCCTTTTTCACTGCAGCAAGAGTATAGGGTTACCACTACAGTTTGCCTCCTTTTTGGCAAGCCTGCATTAAAGCAACATAGTGTGCTCTTACATTGATGCTTTATGTAGCAATTTGTTTTACACAATGAAGTTACTAGCTCCATACACAACTCTTTAGTCACCTTTTGCGGCATGCAAGCGGGTACAATAGTTATATTCTTACCTTCCCAGTAAGGGATCCACTTGAGAAAAGTAAATTGCTTATGTTGGTCATCCATCGCAATCGATGAGGACCACTTTGCCAACATTCACTGTTCGTATGAGTTTGAAGATAACTAAATAAGCCAATCTGAGTCTTGAATTGTCTGTTGCTTATAGGAGTCAAAATAGGAAAATTCCTTGGCATTTGAAAACGAAAAGAGTAGGCTTAACGGCCGCTGCCCGGACAAAATTCAAATTTAAAATCTACCAAAGTTATTTGTACCTTTTCCCGGGGGGGTTTGTTAAGAGCAGCTATAGATGGCGCATAGCTTGGTATGGGTCTGCTTAGCTCCAGGGTTTCTTCTTCTTCGTACACTGTCAGACGTCAACTTGAATTTGTTCGAAGAATGCAGCTGTCATCCTGAGGCTGTCGACACTGCCATAGAGCTTGTCTAGTGTAGCCACTGGTGATGGCCACATGTGCTTTCTCTGGTCCTCGTATGTCGGGCAATTTTGCAGCAGATGTTCAGCGGTCATTTTCCCTGTACCACAGGTGCATTCGTCAGTGCCACCTATCTTCAGTTTATAGCTCCAAGGTTTGAGTCTATTAAGATGGACTCGCACATTGGTAAAAACCACCCTCCAAGAAACTGGTTGTATACAGACTCTGAAGAGTCTTTTAAACTAGTACAACAACTGTAAGTTAAGGTAATTGCTCTGCCATTCACAAAATATGAGGAAGACTGTTAAATAGCATGAAAGTTAAATGACTGGTGTATTTAGTCACAATGTTAGATGAGGTTGAGGCCTGGAGGTCAACAAAGGTACTTAAAGAGTGCAGATATTCATAAACAAATGCTGAAGCCTAATATTGAAGTTGTAAAGGTTGCTAACGTTGACGGCGTAGAACCGGACAGTTGGCAGGAGATAACAGAGTTGACATTAAATAGTATATACTTTGCGTAAATTGGTGAATGACATCATACAACAGTCACTGTTCTAGAACCCAAAAGACAAAAGAAATGTCCAAAACACACCTGACCATGAAAACTAGAGACAACCACGAAAGAGGCAATCCAGCTGTAGATGTCGGAGATAAGGATGAAGGACAGACAGATTTGGTGTATCTTAGTTGAAGATATATGCTCATGTAGAGGATGTGGATTTGATGATGATATTTAGTCTCAGTGTCAAACTTTTAGTGGTATACCAGTTTCATACCATTCAATGAATTTAGAAAGTCATTCATTTTAAAACCATGCACAAAATGTGTACTGAAACTAACAGACTGGGACAGTCTGCTAGCACAGACACAAAGTGACCTAGTTTATAGTATGATGTAGTGTTGAGGAACGAATGGAAGAACAGTTAGGAGACAGATTTAATCAAGATGACATGAGTTCAAAACCTTTGAAAGACATTGGTTTTGTTCTATGGTGGTAAAATAAAATCACTAAGGAGACTGCATGAACAAGATGTCTTTATTCCTCAAAGTTATTAAATTCTCTCATGCAGAAAGCCAGAAACTCTTGCATTGTAAGCGCATAGTAGGAGCTATTATTACCAGTAATATCTGCATAAGACGGATGTGTCAGATCGAAAGGTACAAAAGGATATAACTCATTCCATTCTTTGGACTACTTCCTGCTACTTGCAAAGCCCTGTTCAGGGCTTGGTAGTGGGAGATTGAGAACGAACGAAGAAGAAGAAGAATCAGTAAAATAAGATAACTCAATTATCTTGATAATAACACTTGTTAAGAAAAGATCAAGCTACGATATTCAGACCATGAACAGGCCACCGAGACTGAAAAATAATCTGTTCAGCAAATACAAAATCTGTGACACCGCAGTGTGCACAGAACAAACAAACCTTAGTTCTGTCGGCTTCATGAGAACAGCAGAGTGACAACATGACCCTTCCCAACCAAAATGAAGGGATAAACTGTATGGTGAGGAGAGAAACCTGAGAACAAACAAACAGTAGAACATGTTCTCCAGCTCTTTCGACTCCATGAGAGTAGCAGAATGACATCACTCTCCCCCAAAGGATAAACTGTATGGTGATGAGAGAAGCTTGAGAGAGACCGCCAAATTTATGAAGAAAATAGATGGGGTTATTTGAGAGTGGGTGACAAAGGCAGAAGGTTAGCTCTAACAACAAGCTGTGATTTTAATTGAATAATTTAATTAAATCTCTAGATGCTGAAAAGCAGCTTCGTATAGCTTCAGCTTCAATGAACAAATACTTGAAGAGATGAAAGACACCACAGCAAGAACACATACTTTTAATTGCTTGGTCATTCCCAAATGGGAAACCGAACATACTGGCTACACAAAAAACGATGCCTATTACCAGTTGAACAGAAGAGAGCAGGTTGTGGTCTTCAGACTTCGCACTGGCCACAATAGACTGAGGTACCACCTATTCAACAAATTGAAGATAGGGGGCACTGACGAATGCCCGTGTGGTACCGGGAAAATGACCGCTGCGCATTTGCTGCAAAACTGCTCGACATACGAGGATCAAAGAGAGCAGATGTGGCCATCACCAGTGGCAACACTAGACAAGCTCTATGGCAGTGTCTACAGCCTCAGGATGAGCGCTGCTTTTTTCGAAAAAATAAAGGTTGATGTCTGACTGCGTACGATGAAGAAGAAGAAGAAAATTCCTTGGTCATTCTAGCAATGATTTACAAATGTGAAGTGTGAAACTTGCACAAAACAGACACTGAGAAGCTTAGAGTCATTCAGAGAGCAGTGGAACAACACACACTAAGGATTTTGATAAAGGATAATGAAGAAATTCAACATCAAACTTTGTTTCGGGACATCATGGGAGCAACTATATCATGCAAATATCACTGGGCTGGACATGTAGTGTGCATGCCTGTGTAGCAGATCCCACTGTTTGCCCTGGCCGTTATTCTAACTTAGAATATTCTCACACTCATCCACATCAATCATGACCACACACTGCAAATAATATAGCACACAGCAGGTGGCATATTTATTATATAATACTCATACCAGAAAAATGAGTAGTGAAATTACAAACACTATACAATACATATCATCTTAACTAAATATTCCTATATTATATATATGTTAATATAAATATTAACTAAAGCGGAAATTTTAAGCATTAGCTATTGATGGAATTCTCAGCTATCATTACCCAGTTCTATTGCCTACACACATCACACACACATCTCATTAACTGCATCCTCAACACACCTTATCAAAAACTACTCCTCACTCAAATCCCCTCAGGCGGGCGATCTGGACATACCTCGTTCACAATGTGTCCTGCTTACAACATACTTTCAGATTATCTATTAATACAAAACTCACACACCTATTTGAGCGACCCTGTTCTATCACTAACATTTGCACAACAGTCTATCAATCGCTCCTCTATCAAATCGGTGAGCTAAACGGACTCCTATCTACAGTCTCTCATCGCTCTCCTCCCCTCTCCATCCAGCCTCCTGAGCTACACTTTGACTCTGTGTTATATACTCTCCATCAATATTAGAGTTGATCAATGGATCTCAGGGGGATGGCTCTATTCAGTCGTTATTGGAACGAATTACTCTGAACCCCTGTCACTCATCTATCGCAGCAAGCTCCGCTGCCATCGCATCTGTCACTCACCCCCCATTAACCAAATTGTAACGCCAGTGGCCAGCTCCTACCGGTCCCCATTCTTCACCCCCAACTCCGTTTCCCTTTGTTGAGACGGTGAGTGACCTTGACACGCATTCCGGTGCCTTTGTTCTGAGTCGTCAACCACATCACCCCTGCCCTAAACTCTCTTGCTCCGGTTGGAACTGTTACACCTGCCTGACAACAGAGAGATACACAGAACAATATTTTTGTAAACACCTGCAAATTCTACAGCTTGCCTTTGACTGCGAAAGAGCAAAAAGCTCGGCCGACCAAGTTAATCAACAACAACATTTTGGTGGCCGTAAGCCTGTACATGTCCACCTATGCGATCATGGGGTAGACTGATCAAAGATTTTGGTCCACATTGGTACAGCACTGCGAAAGATTGGGACAGATACAAAGTATTGTTATCTTCCTTGCATACTTGTCGGACTGACGTTAAGGATAATGTGATAATGTGAATGATATTTCAGTAGATTTATCTCTTTAAAGAATGCCAATTAGTAATGAGAATTATACATTTTGAAGAACAATTTACACAGGCAATATCACCTAAGTTGTGAAAGCCAAGACTAACATTAGGGGCAGGTGAAATATACTAAGACCCCCTCTCATGTCTCCATTCATACTCCTGGATAAAAGTTGAGTCATAGTAGTCTGGCCAACAAGGTGAGGATCAACACTGTAGTTCCTATAGTGGTGAGCTTACTGAGGAAACTTGCAATACACTAGAGTCAAGAGGACTGCACCCCACCTTCTCAAGTACACCTCAGTATGTAGGGAGAGCCACAGTAACCTGCTACTAAAGACACATCAAGAGTTAACTCAGCATGAGTAACTTTGAACAACATCGTCCAGGTGCTACCTGGGGTGGAAAAAATAATGCCGCTGTAATCTTCCAAGAATGCTGTAAAATGTGACTAAAGAAGGTCGTGTAAAATGCTAGCAACCTCATCATATAAAACCATTGATATTGAAACCACTACTTCATGTACTCATCTACAGACTTTCTATGATGCAGCCAGCTGAAGTGATGATCCAATGCTTCAGATTGAGTGAATAGATGAAAAACAGAAGAATATAAACTATGGAAGTGATACCACAGTATTATGGACTGTGGGGACAAGGACACAATAGTATGGACTAGGACACAATAGTATGGTATGAGGACAAGGACACAGTGGTATGGACAGAATAATACGACCGATTGAGACGGACAGGGGACAACAATCCTACTATCCCTCCTTTATGAATCAAGAGGAAGAGAAGCCAAAGGGATGTTTAAATAATATTAATACGTAAAACAGAAACACAGACAGAGTTGATATATTGCTGATTTGTCTAGACAGGCAGACTAACAGCCTGCAAATGGAGAAGTCATCAGAAGTATTCTGTATTTGTGTTTTTATTGACATTTTCTGCACATTAATTTGTTTTCCAGACAAATCTGGCATTAAATTGAAAACAGTTTCCCTCGGGACTGGCTCAAAGTGTATAGGGAAGTCCAAAATGAGTTCTAATGGTAATTACATATAATGTCATCTTCCGTTCATTCTGTGTTTTTATTTCCAAAAATATAATTAGTAGAAATATGTTTTGTTCTGTACTTTGATCACTATGCCTGTTTGTGTTGTGATTTAAAAAAAATAATTTTTTGTTGTTTTTGTTCTATTAAAAAAAAAAGATATATTTTGAGCATAAGATACAGTGTACAATAGACGCCTGAAAGTCCAAACCTGTTAGGGACCAGAGCATGGTCGGACTCAGAAAATGGTTAGACGCTGAACTTTATTTTGAGTGTTAACTAATTTTGGCTCCTGGAAACATAAATATAGCAAACTATAAGTGAATGTGTGGAAATCACAAGAGAAGTACCTGAACAAGATTTATGCAATGCACTAAGAACGACTTCAGAAAGCACTTGCTGTTTATGAGTGTACAATTTTATAGTGACTGTAAAGTACATGCACAGTATATTAGAGTATATTATAATTATAATAACTATATTAATATTTACTAATAGTATTATAGAGTATATACTACAGTGAATAAGTACCAATGCACTTAAACAATGGATACCAAATAACTTTAAAATCTAACTGAATAAATAGTTATAACACCGAGTCGTAGGATGATAACAATGAATTCGGTCAGACTTTCACACATGCGGTCAAACTGATAGGTTGTGGTTACACCTCAAATTGGGTCAAACTTGCGAATGATCAGACAGTGATCAGACTTAGGTGATGTATTGCACAGAATTTTACAATTGTTCTGCATCTTTCTGCATGACATTCCCTTTCTGGAAGTTTTATTTTGAGTTTTTTTTTCTTGTTTTTTTTAAATACTTACATAATGTGTCCTGGGCACCACCTCAGACTTGTTTCCAAAGTTCGGCCACGTAGAAAGTGTATTATCGTTTCTCCTCAACATGTCATCCATATTGCATGTTTCCAGCTGGTTTGGGCAGATCATCAGGGGGTCTGGGTCTTGTGTTTAGAGTCCCTTGATGTTGATATAGATAATGAAAGGATTGGCCGACTGAAAAGTCTTTTTCCAGGGGAAGTTCAATTGCAGTGTTAATTAGAATCTGCCTGGAGTCTCCTTTTCGCATCTTCCTTTTTCTTAAGTTAAACAATGGTTGCAACTTTAAAAATATAAAACTAGTAGACGTATAGTTTATTCTATTCTTGTTATCTCTCTTGTATTTGTATATATTTTTTTTTTAAACAAGTGAATTTTGCCTTCTTCTCATTCTGTGATTTAAAAAAAAAATTGTTGACGTTCACCTTATTTCCCGATTCCCCAAGGCGGTGTACATTGCACTACAGTTTTTATTTTGCGCCTGTCAGACCAGTGCTCCAACTTCGGCATGCATTTTATGTAAGGGTCTGCTTCCTCCTGCATTTTCTAAGGGTTTGCTTCCCCGGGGTAATGGCCGGTGCTGTGATGGGGATCGAACCCAGCACCTCCGGCTTGTCACTTAACCACTAGCCCACACCATCCCAATTCTGTGATTGTTTTTGTGTTTAAAAAAAAATTAAAGTGAAACAAATTTTACTTGATTATAATTTTTGTCCTTCCTTAAGCTGAGTGCATGTTTTTATAAAAGAAACGTTTGTTTAAATTTCCAGGTAAAACTTGTGCAGGTTTAGTGCAATTACTCACCTGTCCCATGTTGAAGTTTTCTACTTGATCTTACACATACAAGTGGGACTGTGCTGCTGTTAAGTGTACACAATGGTATTATTGTTCTTTGTAGGTGGAATTCTGAATGACAGCCATGCTGAAGTGTTAGCTAGAAGATCACTCTTACTGTGAGTTGGTTTATTTTGATATTGTTTTTTTTGTTGTGTATTTAATATATTTTTTATGTCATATATATGACAAATGCTGTCTTGTATGACAAAGAGGACTGCATTAGGTACATTTCTGCATATATCTTCTTCTTCTGCGTTCGTTCTCAATCTCCCGCTACCAAACTCTGAAAGGGCTTAAGTAGCAGAATGTAGTCCAGAGAACGGAATGCGTTGTGTCGTAGTTTACAGCTTGACTGCGATGTGTCGTAGTTTACAGCTTGACTGCGATATTTGCACCTTTCGGTCCAACACATCCGACTTCAGCAAGCATTTTGTGAGTACCAGGTTAGCATTCCCTCTTCGATCCCTTCTCCTTAGCCAGTCTGCCCTGCTGCAGCCTGTAATCCAGGATCACCACGTGGAGGTGTAGAAGGGTCTTGGCAACTCTGGTTCGCTGGCCCTGACGCTAGCAGTCAGCTATGGGTTGCTGACCACTGCAGTTCATGCGCTGCTCAGCGTCTTGATCCCATTTCTGCATATATAACTTGACTTCGTTGCTTCTCTTCTACTATAGGGTATAAAGGTCTTTTTTTAATTTTTTGGTCATAGTTTCTACAGAGTGAAGTTTCTGCATACATTCATAGTTGTTGTTGTGGATCCAGCAACATGTAGGCTCTCATCCTTCGGACATTTTTAGGCTGTGTTGTCTGTGGATTTTCTTCTCACCCCAGGCAGAAGCTAGAAGTGTGCTGTCCTAGCACAAAGCAATCAATTGAGCAGTTACATTTGCAATGCTTCAAAGTACTGTAGCGAAGGTAAGGTTCATTGTGCTTATTACCTGTCATCGGTTGTCTATGGTCAGTTCGAGGTCTCCTAAGCTCTAGACACATGACCAAAATGTCAAGACAATTGACCATCATGTTCTGGGCCTCTGCATTTACGGACTAACTCTGGTCACCATTTGCCAAGTTTGTTCAGCATCGTGCTGGCTTCTTCCTAACCACATAAGGTACAGACAGTGTTAATGCAAATGGTTTTTTTTTAGTTCCGGTAGTGCATTTTTTTTCAAACTTACAATATTTCACCGTGTCTGGAATTTTGCACTCATTAATCTTGACAGTGCTTATTCTTTTTTCTTCTTCTTCGGCATTCATCCTGAAATGGTATGGGGGTTTGCCTTCCCACTACGATCTCTATTTTCTTAGCCAGACTACACTACTGCATCCTGTTTCCAGGGCTTGCCGTTTTGGAGCAGAATAGGGTCTTGGTCACCTGTGGTTCACTGATTCTGATGCAAGCAGCCAGCTATTAGTGGCTGGCTGCTGTCAACTCGTTCATTGTGCTACATCTTCAGCCGCTGTGATTTCCTAAGATGTGGTTTATCATTTTCATTTCAGGTTTTTATATGAGGAATTGGAGAAAGCATACCAGGCAACAAGTGAGGTTTTCCTGCCACCAGATGCAGAACATGAGAATCGCTGTTTGCTGCAACCTGGCGTAGCCTTCCACTTCTTCACTAGCCATACACCATGTAAGAGATTAAACTCTTGGCAAGTGGTCAGTGTTGAGCATGTGACTTGATTCGGTACCTATCTTCTACCATGGACTGTCAGATCTTTTCTCCTTCTGGTGGCTTGTAGTTTCTACTTACTTGCTTACTTATATTTGATTCCTGGTATCCAATCAGGCAAGGTTGCCTGATGCCAGGTAGCCACAAGCTGTTTGAATCTGTGTCTGTCCTTCGCCCGGAGTACCATGATGGAACAAATGCGTGGTGTCGATTATCTCTCCATCCGCGTAGTCTGGTGGCCATTCGGATGGTTGTAGTTGTATGGCCAAAAGAAAGACACTCTTCTTGTCCATCTATCGTCAGTTATATGGCCCACATGGCCAGACCATCTGTGCTTTCGTATTGGCACAGAGTCAATGACATCCCAGAACTCTATTTGGTGGCGGATGTTTGTATTTCAGATATGGTCGCTTAAGGAGATATTTAGGGCTCTTCGCTCCATTGCTCTTTTGGTAATTCTGAGCTTCTCTGTGTCTGATGTTATGCAGACTTCAAACCTCACACCCGTGTACCATTGCTGGGATAACCATGCTATTGAAGGTGTGAATCCTGGCCTTCATATCTGTCATCTGCTGAAGTATCGGTTTAATGCGGTTGAAGCTGAGCCACTCTCCTTTGTGTGATCTCCTTTCTACAAAATGGGATATCCAGCCCCATTCCCTACCCTCCTTAGTCCTTATTCAATGATTTGAATTGGTAGCCAAGCCTAATAGTGGTTAACTTAAACCATTCATTATTCACCATGTTTTGTTTTTTGTTGTGATATTTTAGTCGTTTTTGTTTGTTCTTTGTCCCAGGCGAAGGCCTTGTGACCATGACATGTCTGTCATTTTGTTTTTGTTCTGGTGCGGTCACTGAACCATTACTTATATATATTTTTATCTCATTTACCAACCATTTGCTTAATTATAAAGTGTGCTCTAACTATCAACTTCTCATAACCTGCCTGAAAAACCTGGGTTGCTACATTTTAATACTTATAATACATGTTTTGTGTGCATCAATACTTCCTTATTAGTTCTTTTAGCTGATGATGGTGCTCTTAACACTTCTGTAAAACTATATCTCTGTGGCTTCATTGATCCTCTTGTTTGTTTATTAACTGTTGATGATTAAATTCAATTTTTTGAATTATTTATTTTGCGTTCGCCTTATTTCTTTATTCTCCAAGGCGGTGTACATTGCACTATGTTTTTATTATTATGCCTGTCGGTCCAGTGCATCCAACTTTAGCATGCATTTTATGTAAGGGTTTGCATCCTTCCCAGGGGTAATGACCAGTGCTGTGATGGGGAGCGGCTCCAGCACCTTTTGGTTGTGTACCTTAAGCTACCATGTAGCTTAGCCACTAGCCCATGCCATCCCGAAATATTCCATATGACACGATGTATTTATCATAACACTGACAAATCTATTGCTTTTGATAAAGATTTGCTGCATTTGCTAATTTTTACCTAGAATATTCTAAAAATTCACTGGGGAGTTGTCGGACCTCCTACTAGACACGTCAGCTGGGTGGGTGGATAACTGAATGACATTTATATTTGGAGGTTAGCTGTTAATACTAAATAAACAGCAGTAAATCAGAAATGGTGTCTTGCATGGATGCCCAAAGGAGGCAGCCCCTCCATCATGCAGAGACACAACATCTCTTACCAAATCTTCAGCATGCTCCAGAGTCAAGCCCAATCAGTCATTGACATCTTGGGGCCATCACCTTCTTGGTCTGCCTTTCTTGCCCAGCACCATACATTACTGTTCTCTTAAGACTATTGTGTCTTTTGATGTGGCTGAAATATTTCGCATTTCTGTTCATGGTGGAATTTATGAATCAGTTCTCCTCTGTCCCCAACTCTTGTTAAATGTAAAATTACTCTATGTAAAAAATAATACTGCAAACACCTACTTTTACTGTTTATTTTGAATTTGTTGGTCAAATTTCATTACTTTTAAACAGTATAAAATTGTTCTTCATTTTTATATATCTCATGATTATTTCTTTCTCATTTGCATGTTCAAGGTGGAGATGCTTCCATTTTTCCTAAAACTTCAAATAGAAATCACAAAAAAGTTTGTCATTTAGAGGTGTCTCACCATAAAACTGAAAATGAGCATATGGACAAAACCCTACAAGGTGGATTGGAATCTGTGTATTTACCCAAATCTGAAGGAAAACATTCTGTAATTCAGTCCAACGTGACTTCAGGGGAGGCAAATGAGAATAATACAGTTTCTTCCTACCACCGATGTTTAACAGCAACGACTAATCTGAATTCACGACCACAAGGTCATTCTGAAAGCAGTGTGTCTACAGAGTCTGAGGTTCTTCCACGGAGGGATGGGTCTACTAGCCTTGAGATTCTTCCACCAAACAGTAAATCTGCCAGCTGTCAGATCCATCCACAAAACAGTATAACAGCAGATAATAAGATCCATGTAACTGCATCTCGGAAAAGAAAATATGCGGATGCAGGATCGGATTTACTAGAAGATGAGTATGATGACATTGGTGATGCCTGCATAAAACTGGGAAGCCACACAGAAGGTGTCTGCTCTGATTTTCATGGTTTATTAGAAAACGCAGGCAAGTAATGATGTTTTTTTTTGTAGATGTTATGCCATTTGTTTTCACTTCTTGGTTTTAAAAAGTATAATTTACTTTCTAAATTGTTACTACTGTTGTTATTTGATGTACTTTTCTGATTGAATTCCATCGATGTTGACATACATCCTAGAGACCATTGTTGGAAACACTCTTTAACAAGATCTCACACAATTACAGCTTAACGATTACCAGTACCGTCTAAGGCAGAGTGCAGGTCTTATACTGTAGCTAAAGCCACCCGAAAACTTACTAATAGTCAAATGTGAATCCGAAAGGCAAACCATAGAAAATACAATACAACATCGTCTACGGGACGGTTAGTAGGATTTGCAGAACAAAAGGATAACTTATACTACCTGGTATCCTGATCTGTCTGATTGAATAAATATCGGGGGGGGGGGGGGGGGGGGTCAAGATGCAGTAACACATGAGCTAACAGTAGCCAGTGAATCATAGAGAACTGTTTATGCAAATTGTGTGCTATGTTTCTCTCAGTGGTTGCAAGTTGTAACTTGGATTACTATCATATACTGGAAACTGAATTTGTTATTTCTCAGTAGTTGTAAATAATTTGTGTTAGTGTCAAAACAGCTAATCCCCGTGTGGTGCAGTCAGGGACTACTTGTAAATAATTTGTCTTGAAACAACTAATGTTCAAGTGGTTCAGCCAGGAACACCTTTCTAGTCAGCATTCATCTTTTCTCTCCGTTTTCTTCGTTCGTTCTCAATCTCCCGCTACCCAGCCCCCAAAACAGCTTTACAAATAGCAGGATGTAGTCCGGTGAACAGAATGTGTTGTGTCGTAGTTTACAGATTGACTGCGATATTTGCAGTTTCGGTCCGACATATCCGACTTCAGCAGGCATTTTTGATTACTGGGTTATCCTTCTCTCTTCGATCCCTTCTACTTGGCCAGTCTGCTCTGTTGCAGCCTGTTATCCAGGACCACTGCGTGCAGGTGTAGATGGGTGTTGACACCCTCTGATTCGCCTGTCCTGACTCTAGCAGTCAGCTATGGCTCGCTGCAGCTTGTGCGCTGCTCGGCATCTTGATCCCTTCTCTCCAATGTGACATATAGACTTTTCCTGTGCTCATCCCTTTACATGAAGCCTGAATCTGAGTATTTGCAGTGGCTGATTATAATAGCTGAGTTTTTAATATTATGCGGTTATTATGCTATGCACAACTCCCTTCTGTCATCTTTAATGAAATGGTTAGAAGGTAAAAGTGGACCTATTATGTTTTAACACTAGGACTAATCAAGTGGCTCCTTACTAGAGATGAAAGAATAGAACCACTGCCTGCAATACATTTAACTTTTAGAATAATCAGGGTTGTGAATGGGGCATGTAAACTGAGTACCCCAGAAGCCGCTCTTACTACAAGAGCACAAATATGCTTTGGCGCATGCTTCCTACAAGAAGATCAACTGTAATGGTGGTCACGATGTTCCTACAGAAGGACATGGTAAGCTATTCCCTGTTTTACCATTAATAGTTGCTCTGCATTGCTTACTTGATCACTTGTATTTTTATGGTTTCTTCTTCTTCATCGTTCACTCACAAATAATCGCATCTATTTCCATCATAAATTTGGTGGTCCTTCAACAGCTTCTCTCATCACCATATACGAGAGTAAGTAGGTCACAAACTGAAATGGGATAGCTGAAAAATGTAGTTGGTAGTTTCTAAAGGTGTTATTAGGTGGCATCAACATCCAACTACAAGATTACTGTAGGTAGCAGACACTAGGTGTCACATAAACATGCGCAGCTCAAATGGCATCCGTGCTCACAGGATGTGTACAATCAAAGAGCAACATGCTGTTGTACAATCAAAGAGCAACATGCTGTTGTACTTATTCTTGTGTCGGGGTTGGCAATAGGACTTTATGCAAAGGATGTTCGTAAGGTTTATGGGAAGGAAGACTAACATCTGGTCAGGCAAAACATACTGATCAGACATGTTAGTCAGGCATAACATACTAGCCAAGATCCTCACCTTAGCTGCCTCGTAGCCTTTCCTGGAAATGGACTGTTTTCATGGCAGCCTTGCTAATGGGGTGAGGGATCAACATGATCCTCGTAATAGTCAGCGACACGCAGATGAAGCCAAGGATAGCAGAACCGCCTGGAGGACCCCGGTCTGCCTTCATCAGTACACTCGGGATGTGAGGAAAGCTATGACAACCTACCACTTAACGTCCTTTTTAGGGCGCACAAAAGAGTAATCCTACTCATTGTGGGCATTCAACAACTTTCTGTAAATGAAGAGAAGTGTTTGTCGTGTAAAGCAGTGCATAGCTTGGTTGATTAATTTTCTCAAGGGCACTAAAAAATTGCTTATGAAGCCCGGCCTGGTTGTCCTGTTCAGATTGCAGCAGAAGGATCTCTGTAGCAGGTGGGGAGATGGTACGTACTGACAGGTTAGATTGAATGTTTAGCAACTGCAACATGGTGTTCATATGGTTTAGCCTACAACATAATACATTATATATTGAAATTCCGGAAAGTGAGCTCACAGTGGTTAACCAAAGCAGCTGACTAACAAACACAAAATCAACCAAATAGGCCTATCCTTGCACCGATTAAGCAGCGAAATAAGTGTGTCAATGTTGTTGAAAATAATGTTGAGAATTAAGTGCAGCAATAAATGGCTTTCAAGTTCATATCTCATTTATTTTTTTTCTCAATTGTGATTTATGGCCTATTTGCTGACTTGCTTCCATAGTTTATTCTGCAGCAGCGTTGGAAAGAATTATGTTGTCACTGTTCTTCCCTTTGACTTGACTTAATTACTCTTCTTCCGCCATGTTCTTTTCTCTTTTTGTGGCTTATTGCTTCAACAGGATGGAGTAGTCAACCCGCATGTCTAACTTTTCTTATTGGTCTCTTATTGGCCTGGCAAATTATAGTGGTGTTACTATTCTTTGCTTTCATTTGGGCACCGGTAACACTTTGGTACTGTGCTCCTCTCATGGAGTCAACAGGCCAAGCCTATAGAACCTGTTCTACTGTTTCTGTTCTCACCACAAGGGCACATGTCTGTGTGTCCAATTTGTTTGAATAGACAGTGTACAAGTTGGCAGTGACCAATTCATAGTCTGAATACTTGGAATACTGGTATTCAAACAGACAGGTGTTTGAAAGGCTATCGGTAGTACCTTCTTTTTTGTTGTTGCAATTTTCACTTCCTGTCACGCACTAGGACTGGGGTACAGTAAGTTTAATATTGGATTGGAATTTCATTACTTTATAGAATTCTTGCTCGGATAGCGGCTTACAGCATACTCGTAGGTTTTTTTTTACGTACACAGCATTTACATGGAATATTTTGATTTTTTTCATCCATCTCCAATAGGACTAGATGCTGGTCCCATCTATTTTAAGACCAGGGGGCACTTGAAACTTGTGGGACTCATGACGCCACCGGTTCATGCTTTTGTTTCTTGAGCCTATCAGCTATATCAACTTTGTCAGTCTGAATATTGTCACATTATCTGCTCATCACATGAAATAGTATGAGTTATATCAGACTATGAACATTCTCTGTTCTCATTTGTCTCCTAAACTGCTTTATATTCTTATTTTCATGGTCTCATTCTTGAATGTCCAGACAGATCTGCAGATGATGTTTATAGGACCGGGGCCAAATGTGTCCCGGGTGGTGAGCAGGACACGTTTGCTCCAGCTTCCAGTTATCATGTAGTGGGCTTACTCAGGACGAAGCCAGGCCGGGGGGAGAGGACTGAAAGTATGTCATGTAGTGACAAGATAGCCAAGTGGAATGTTGTTGGATGTCAAGGAGCTTTACTCTCACTATTTATGGCAGAACCTTTGTACTTCGCTTCCCTTGTTGTTGGCAAGTATGAAAATGTTTTCACATATAGTCAATTAATTAACCTATTACACCCTTTAAAGGGAAAATGGCTCATAGAACCGTCTTCGACTTCATTAAACAAGGGTGCCTACACATGTGCTTCTATCTATGAAAGTGCTGGCGTCAGAGCACGATCTCCGTAGCTCCTGCAGTGGTTCAGAAAGTTTCAGCTGACTTTGTTGAGTATCCATTTATAGCTGGGAGAAGCGGTCATACCAAGGAGAAAAAACCTGCAATATGCCTTATTTGTCAAACCGAGCATGACATGATTTGGACCTGGTACATTGGTATTGTAATCCCTAAGCCACACGCTCACCTTACACTCTAACATGCCCATTGGTATTGTAAGCCCTAAGCCACACGCTCACCTTACACTCTAACATGCCCAACATATTTTGTTAGGAAACCATTACTATTATTTTTTTCAGTGCAATCTTTTTTTTTATTTTTTACTGAAATAACATCTAAATCTTTATCTATCATCAGTCCACTTGCGTTGTTAGATGTCTTGGGGAGGTGTGACCTCCTTTGTTTCATTTATTTTGGCAGGCGAAAATTCGCTGGTGATTTGCCAGGTCAACCCCAGTACCTGTTACCAATCGTTAGCAGGTAACCCCTGGAATATACGATCGCCTATTTTTGGGATGGGTGGTGGTGTACGCGTAAATTAGAGCAAAAGTAGAACCGCAGCATGTCAGGCGCCATCTATGCCGCTCCACTAACTATATAACTATGACCTGATGTTATAGCCACACAGTCCCGTTTTTGCTACATATTCTCTGTTGGGCGAGAATCCCTAGAATAATTTGAGTAGTTTTTTAACTTGAATTTTGCCAGAGCAGCGGCCGATAAGCCTATTCTTTTTATTTCCAACTGCCAGGTTATTTTTAATGCGCGCCGCTGTACACAGGTGTCTGTTCTCACTACTCAGATATCAGGATAAATTTATTCTTGGATGATCCACTTTGAAAAAAATCTCGGTCTCCACTATGATTTGAACCTTTGACTTCCAGCACCTGATGCGAACACCTTACTTCAAGACACACACACACACCACCCCCTTCCCCCAATCTAAATCTTATTTGTAAACAAATAGTATACAAGTGAGCGAGGGGGAAAAACAGTATCTCCCTGCGATTGTGGATATAAATTTGCTGTTTCAAGGCTTTGGGTGTGCAGAATCAAAATAAATGCAATGGAGTTATTCATTTTTATTGACCTTTTTCATCCTAATGTGAATTTAAAATTTAAGCTTTGATAAGTGAAAATGGTGTACTTGATCCTAACATGTTTTAGTACATTTTAAATTAGTTTTTTTAACAGTATACTCCATGCTAGAGTATATACCTTTCTGCTGCTGTGAGGGGGGGGGGGGGGGGTTTTGCGTTCGCCTTATTTCTCTTATCCTCAAGGCGGTGTGCGTTGCACTGTGGTTTTTATTTTGCGCCTGTCGGCCCAGTGCATCCGACTTCAGCATGCATTTTATGTAAGGGTCTGCTTCCTCCTGCATTTTCTAAGGGTTTGCTTCCCTGGGGTAACGACCGGTGCTGTGATGGGGATCGAACCCAGCACCTTCGGCTTGTGAGCCGTGCCACTAGGCCACACCGTCCCTTGAATGGGTGGTTTAATGTCTTAGTGTTCTTAAAGCATCGTTCCACTGTTGCGACTTTAATTTTTATACATTATTTTGGGATCAAGATACTGAGCAGTGCATGCGCTGCAGTGGTCAGTGAACTAGAGCTGCAAAGACCCGTCTACACCTCCATGCGGTGATCCTGAATAATAGGCTGCAACAGAGCAGACTGGGTACAGTGAAGGGATTGAAGAGGAAAGTACTCAAAAATACCTACTTAAGTCGGATGTGTCAGACCGTAAGATGCAAATATCCCAGTCAATCTATAAACTACAACACAACGCATTCTGTTCTCTGAACAAATACTATTTTTGTTTAATTACTGAATATTAATTAAATTGTTTTTGTATCTGAGTAGTAAGTGTATTAGTCAATTTAACAAAACATATTTTTCTTATTAACCCATGTTTATAGTAATCCAGACTGGCTCTTCCATCTTAGCTTATATTTAACTCTATGCCTGATTTTTTGCTTATCAAAAATATAACAATAATTTTGTGGAAGTTTTCAGAATGTTATAGTTTTCTTGAAATTTTCATTCTTTTGCTCAAGATTTTTAAAAAAATTGGTAGTTTTGTGGACATTAAATATTCAGATATATAATTATTGATATTTTGTAGATGTCCATACAGTGCAGAAGCTATGCGAAGAGCTGTGATATCCAGAGTTTGTCCCCTTTCATCATCATTGTCTCCACCTTTTAAAGTGAATGAACCTGTGTTAAGTCAGACTATTGACCAGGAATTTGAGGCTAGTCGTGATCAAGCGGAGGATTTTCATAGGGCAAATGCTAGCAAGATTGTCCCGTCAGCATCAGGTATTTGTTCCACACAGTGATTGACAATTTGCTGGTCATTTTCTAATTGTTATTTATGTAGAGCTTTATTATATATGGTTAGGTTGCCATCCCCATGCACAACTTTCATTTGTCACCTTTTATGACATCCATAGTAGGGTGGAATAGACATTTAATACTCTTCAATAAAGGATCCTTGGATTCAGTGAGAAGCATTTGATATTTGACAGATTAAATTTGGTAATAAACATTTGATTTTTGACATATTATATTTGGAAACAAATGTTTTATTTTTTGTTTAAATTTTATTTGGTAACAAACTACATCCGGCTACTTACACAGCCCTTTTCAGAGCTTGTTTGCAAGAGTTTAAGAACGAAGAAGAAGAAGAATAACATGGAAAGACAGTTAATACCAATGCTTATTGTTATTCTCTGATGAAACATAGACATGCCTACCATTCAAAACAAGAGACATGGATTTTGTCCCCTGGGATTGTGCTTTTGCACGATAATGTTCGACCTCACACAGCAAGTTGGACTGTTCATTTGTTGCAAGAATTTCAGTAGGACATTTTTCAGCACCCGTCCTACAGTCCCAAACTCGCACCAAGTGACTACCACTTTTCCATGCACTTAAAGAAGGGGCTTGCATCCCAGCGATTTGGAACTGATGAAGTGGCAGACGTCTTCAACACTGGAATTAGGAGATTAGTGGTGCCACAATTCCCTAAAATGTTTTGAAACCAATGGTGACTATGTTGATAAATAATGTAAATGTGTGCTTCACCTTTTGGCTGCAATAAATCATTTTTATCTCTGATGAGTTTTTATATATTTAATACCGGAACTTACTTTAAAAACGTCCCTTGTATTTATGACTTAGTACTTAATTGTATTATTTCCTTCAAAACATTGTTATTTTCACAGATTTAACGCATTAGAAGTTGCTGGTCATTGTATACCTGACCTTATCCGAATATCTCTACATGGACCACATTATCACTTCCAATGTTGTCAAAATAGTTTTGCAGTGGATCCATGGACAGTTAAACGCATCTGGTAATGACAAGGCAGGCAGACAGATTATCAAAGAAGGGTTCAATATAAGAACAGCCACACATACAGCAACAACTTTACAAACATTTTATAAGAACAGCAAACAAAGAAACTTGGCTAAACAGATGGGCCATGGGAAACACAGAGAGAGAGGTCTACAGACATATGGCAAGCCCCAATCCAAATGACAGTAAAAATCAACTCACAAGGAAGGATCAGAGCATCATTTTCTGACTGATAATCCAATACATCCCACTTAACAAGCACCTGAACAGAATCCAACCACAACATACTCCTGAGTGCCAGCTGTGTACACACCCATGTGAAGTTGTTGATCATCATCTCTTTGAATGCTCAGCGCACAACGATTTTAGGGAAATGCTTCTTCCTCCGAGGCCAGATAAATGAAACACTTTATATAGCACTAGACAACAACAACCGATAAAAACGTGCAGATACCGTTACATGGCATTGGGCAGAAGAGCAAGAGCCTGGATGCTGCTGGATCCGTAACAACAAATGTATTATTTTATCATATTTATTTCTTTTTTTTCGTTTGCCTTCTTTATCTATTCCCCAAAGTAGGTGTGCGTCGCACTGTTTTTATTTTACTCCTGTCGGCCCAGTGCATTATGACTTTGGCATGCATTTTATGTAAGGGTCTGTTTCTCCTGCATTTTCTAAGGGTTTGCTTCCCTGGTTTGTAATCCTTCGGGTTGTGAGCTGTGTCACTTAACCATTGGCCCACGCCATCACCCATTTTGTTGGCTTGGCTTCGTTTGTTCTCAATCTCCTGCCACCAAACCCTGAAAGGGCTTAAGTAGCAGAATGTAGTCCAGAGAACGGAATGCGTTATGCCGTAGTTTACAGCTTGACTGCGATTATTGCACCTTTCGGTCCAACACATCCAACTTCAGCAAGCATTTTTTTAGGTCCGGTTTAGCATTCCTTCTTTGAACTAATGCGCTGTTCTGCTTGTTGATTTCTTCTCCCCCCGCCCCACCTTTTTTGTTAATTTCATTTATTTACTTTGCAAGAACACATGTTTGTTATGAATTGAGGAGAATATCTTTTAAAATGTTTTCTGACGTATTGTCTGCCATTTTTTCTTGCAATGTTTCAGCAGTGATATGGTTCTTATCATCTAAATCTGATGCCGTCAATCATGATGTGATTGTAAATGGCAGACGGCAGGGCATCACAAAAAATGACATTCATAAACCTCATGCCAGGTAGGATGATTGCTATTTTGTATGAAGATTGAAGGATAAAATTACTACTTGTTAGCAGACTTTTTTTTGTTGTCGTTCGAAGCTACTCACGCTGAGCTGAGTTAACTTGTGACAATGGGGTTTACAGTGGCTCTTCTTACATCCAGGATTTACCTGAGAAGGTAGACTGTAGTGCAGTGTATGACTTCTCAGTAAGCTCACTACTATGGGGATTATAGTGTCAATCCCCACCTTGTTGGCCAGACTTCTGTGATACAGCCTGTTTTCAGGAGCATGGACAAGGATGTTAGGTCTTGATCAATATGTTTCAGCTGACCCTGAATACTCTTTGCACTCAGTAGGACTGTTATAAGCAACTTATCCACAGTACTTATGTTTTTGTATTGTGTATGTGTGTATCCTAGGGTATGTCAGTAAGTATGTCACAAACTGATATGGGTTAGCTGAAAAATGTAGTTGATAGTTTCTAAAGGTGTTATTAGGTGGCGTCTTTAGAAACTATCAACTACATTTTTCAGCTATCCCATATCAGGTGTCATTAGGTGGCATCTTTAGAAACTATCAACTTCATTTTTCAGCTATCCCATATCAGGTGTCAGTAGGTGGCATCTTTAGAAACTATCAACTACATTTTTCAGCTATCCCATATCAGGTGTCATTAGGTGGCATCTTTAGAAACTATCAACTACATTTTTCAGCTATCCCATATTAGGTGTCAGTAGGTGGCATCTTTAGAAACTATCAACTACATTTTTCAGCTATCCCATATCAGGTGTCATTAGGTGGCATCTTTAGAAACTATCAACTACATTTTTCAGCTATCCCATATCAGGTGTCATTAGGTGGCATCTTTAGAAACTATCAACTACATTTTTCAGCTATCCCATATCAGGTGTCATTAGGTGGCATCTTTAGAACCTATCAACTACATTTTTCAGCTATCCCATATCAGGTGTCATTAGGTGGCATCTTTAAAAACTATCAACTACATTTTTCAGCTATCCCATATCAGGTGTCATTAGGTGGCATCTTTAGAAATAATCAACTACATTTTTCAGCTATCCCATATTAGATGGCATCTTTAGAAACTATCAACTACATTTTTCAGCTATCCCATATTAGATGGCATCTTTAGAAACTATCAACTACATTTTTCAGCTATCCCATATCAGGTGTCATTAGGTGGCAACTTTAGAAACTATCAACTACATTTTTCAGCTAACCCATATTAGATGGCATCTTTAGAAACAATCAACTACATTTTTCAGCTATCCCATATCAGGTGTCATTAGGTGGCATCTTTAGAAATAATCAACTACATTTTTCAGCTATCCCATATTAGATGGCATCTTTAGAAACTATCAACTACATTTTTCAGCTATCCCATATCAGGTGTCATTAGGTGGCATCTTTAGAAACTATCAACTACATTTTTCAGCTATCCCATATCAGGTGTCAGTAGGTGGCATCTTTAGAAACTATCAACTACATTTTTCAGCTATCCCATATCAGGTGTCATTAGGTGGCATCTTTAGAAACAATCAACTACATTTTTCAGCTATCCCATATCAGGTGGCATCTTTAGAAATAATCAACTACATTTTTCAGCTATCCCATATTAGGTGGCATCTTTAAAAACTATCAACTACATTTTTCAGCTATCCCATATCAGGTGTCATTAGGTGGCATCTTTAGAAATAATCAACTACATTTTTCAGCTATCCCATATTAGGTGGCATCTTTAGACACTGTCAACTACATTTTTCAGCTATCCCATATCAGGTGTCATTAGGTGGCATCTTTAGAAACTATCAACTACATTTTTCAGCTATCCCATATCAGGTGTCATTAGGTGGCTTCAGTGTCTCGAACAGAGAAGAATTAGAGGTGACTTACTACAAGTTTATCAATTAGTCAATGGAAAGGATAAATTAGATTATACCAAGTTTTTCAAAATATGACTAGCTACAAGAACAAGAGGGCACAGCTACAAGAACAAGAGGGCACAGCTACAAGAATAAGAGGGCACAGCTACAAGAACAAGAGGGTACAGCTACAAGAACAAGAGGGCACAGCTACAAGAACAAGAGGGCACAGCTACAAGAACAAGAGGGTACAGCTACAAGAACAAGAGGGCACAGCTACAAGAACAAGAGGGCACAGCTACAAGAACAAGAGGGCACAGCTACAAGAACAAGAGGGCACAGCTACAAGAACAAGAGAGCACAGCTACAAGAACAAGAGGGCACAGCTACAAGAACAAGAGGGCACAGCTACAAGAACAAGAGGGCACAGCTACAAGAACAAGAGGGCACAGCTACAAGAACAAGAGGGCACAGCTACAAGAACAAGGGGGCACAGCTACAAAGACAGGTCCAGGTTCAATATTAGGAACCCGACGAAGGCGGATGTGTCGAACCGAAACGTGTAATTATCGCAGTCAAGCTGTAAACTAGCGACACGACTTATTCCGTTCTCCGAACTACATCCTGCTACTTGTGAAACCTTGTTCAGGGCTTGGTCGATTGAGAACAAACGCAGAAGAAGATATTAGGAAATATTTTTTTAGTCAGAGAGTGATGAATTCTTGGAATACATTGCCACAGGATGTAGTGGAAGCAGTTAATGCATTCAAAATTAGATTAGATGCTCACAGTATTTTCAGTATTGGTGGAGTGAAATAAACAGGTTGTATACAGACTCTGTAGAGCCTTCTAAACCAGTAAAATGAAGTTAAGTTAAAATAACTCCATGTTGTTGCACAGATTTGGTTTGTTTGTTTGTTTTTTTGACAAAAGAGCTTTCTGCGATGGATATTCATAAGGAAATGCTTCCTGTTTACAGTAAGAAGTGTTTGTTGTATAATGCTGTGCATAACTGGATCGATACATTTTCTCAGGGACTCTTAAAAATTGCCTATTGTCTGTGATGTCCAGGCTGGTCGTCTATTCACACTGCAGCAGAAGCATCTATGTGGCAGGTTGGGGGTGATGATTCTTCTTCATCGTACGCAGTTAGACATCAACCTTTATTTTTTCAAAAAAAGCAGCCGTCATTCTGAGGCTGTCGACACTGCCATTGAGCTTGTCTAGTGTTGCCACTGGTGATGTCCACATCTGCTCTCTCTGATCCTCGTATGTCGGGCAGTTTTACAGCAAAAGTTCAGCGATCATTTTCCCGGTACCACACGGGCATTCGTCAGTGCCACCTATCTTCAATTTGTTGAATAGGTGGTACCTCAGTCTATTGTGGCCAGTGCGAAGTCTGAAGACCACGACCTGCTCTCTTCTGTTCAACTGGTAATAGTTATCGTTTTTGGTGTAGCCAGTATGTTCGGTTTCCCATTTGGTCATGTATCTAGCTCTAATAAGCCGTTTTGACTCTTCGTATGTCATACTAGTATCTGGTTGTGGTAGTCTTGCACCTTCTTTTGCCAGTCTGTCTGCCTCCTCGTTGCAGTGGGATGGAAACCACTGTACCACTACCCTTTTTGGTGCGGACTGCTGGCATAGTTGACAGAGTGCTGCTCGTAAGTCATTAAGCTCAGTGTTTTTCTGGCTTTTTAGCGCTGTGACTACGGCCAGAGCATCTGTAAGCAGGACTATATGGCTTTCATTTTCTTTATGTGTCACCATTTCTTCCACTGCCACCCTCAGTGCCTCTGCCTCCGCTCTGAAATTGCTTGTGTACTTACCAGTAGCGAATGACAGTGTTATTTTTCTGCCATTTGGTAGGTTCAGAAATGCTCCTGCCCCTCCGTTCTGTGTAGTGTCTGTTACAGAGCCGTCGGTGTATGCATAGGTCCAGTCCATGCTTGGGTAGTTTTTCGATATAAAGCTTATGGTAGTATCTCTCCTTTCTTTTTCAGTCTGGCAGTTTTTGTTTCCAATATCTGGTATATTTTCTACCACCTCTGGAAATATATGCTGCCTCCAGGTAGGTTTTCGTACAGTAGGAATGGGCTTTGGTGTGGCTAGTGCGTTCATGGGCTGTTCGTGCATCTTTGCTTTGGCTATTTCTGCAAAGTTTCTCCGCTTTAGTTTCCCATTTCCAAAATTGTTTAGTCTCTGGTGCCTTGGATGGTCAGTCAGAGTTTCTCTGCTTGCTGCTGGGCTCTGCAGTCTCTTCTGTCGGTCATGGATTGCAGTTTTGTAATCTTTTCAATTTCTACAATTGGCATTGACTTCATGCCTCCTGTTATAACTCTAATGGCTTGGTTTTGGAGTTTGCTAATTTTATCGAAGTTCGCCTTTGCTGCTGTTATCCATGCCGCAATGCCATACTCGAGAACTGGTCTCACTCTTCCAGTGTACAGTTTCTTTAGTGGTGATGATTCGAGCTGAGAGACATGTAATGAAAGATTTTGTAGCAACTGCAATAGGGTGTTTGCATGGTTTACATGCCTACAGTATGTTGTTGTTGTTTAATGCCAACAATTAGTAAGTTTACGCTTTTATGCGCCCTGAAAAGGAAGTTAAGTGGCGGGTTGTAGTAGCTTTCCGCACATCCCGTGCATACTAATGAAGATGGACCGCGTCCTCCAAGCAGTTGTGCTGTGCTTGGCTTCATCTGCGCAGCGCTCACTACTGCGAGGATCACATCGATCTACATCTTGTCAACCAGGTTGCTTTGAAAACAGCGTGTTTTCAGGAAGAGCTAGATGGAAGAGAGATTGTGGTCTTGGTCAATGTATTGTGTCTGACCCTGACGTGACGTCCTGGTCAGTATGTTATGCCTGACTGGACTAGTGCCTCAGTTCCCCCTGGTCAGTATGTTATACCTGACTGGACTAGTGCCTCAGTTCCCCCTGGTCAGTATGTTATACCTGACTAGACTAGTGCCTCAGTTCCCCCTGGTCAGTATGTTATACCTGACTGGACTAGTGCCTCAGTTCCCCCTGGTCAGTATGTTATGCCTGACTGGACTAGTGCCTCAGTTCCCCCTGGTCAGTATGTTATGCCTGACTGGACTAGTGCCTCAGTTCCCCCTGGTCAGTATGTTATACCTGACTGGACTAGTGCCTCAGTTCCCCCTGGTCAGTATGTTATACCTGACTGGACTAGTGCCTCAGTTCCCCCTGGTCAGTATGTTATACCTGACTGGACTAGTGCCTCAGTTCCCCCTGGTCAGTATGTTATGCCTGACTGGACTAGTGCCTCAGTTCCCCCTGGTCAGTATGTTATGCCTGACTGGACTAGTGCCTCAGTTCCCCCTGGTCAGTATGTTATACCTGACTGGACTAGTGCCTCAGTTCCCCCTGGTCAGTATGTTATACCTGACTGGACTAGTGCCTCAGTTCCCCCTGGTCAGTATGTTATGCCTGACTGGACTAGTGCCTCAGTTCCCCCTGGTCAGTATGTTATGCCTGACTGGACTAGTGCCTCAGTTCCCCCTGGTCAGTATGTTATGCCTGACTGGACTAGTGCCTCAGTTCCCCCTGGTCAGTATGTTATACCTGACTGGACTAGTGCCTCAGTTCCCCCTGGTCAGTATGTTATACCTGACTGGACTAGTGCCTCAGTTCTCCCTGGTCAGTATGTTATGCCTGACTGGACTAGTGCCTCAGTTCCCCCTGGTCAGTATCTTATGCCTGACTGGACTAGTGCCTCAGCTCCCCCTGGTCAGTATGTTATACCTGACTGGACTAGTGCCTCAGTTCCCCAGCCTACAGTATAACGTGTAATCCAACCTTGGCATGAGACATTTCGTGAATGATGAAAAGGTTGAAAGGGAAGTGCAAATGGGGCTGAGACAATAGACCAAAGACTTCTATCCTACAGGTTTTGTTGTACTGATAAAGTGATGGGATAAGTGAATTAATGTTGGTGGACTGATAAAGTGATGGGATAAGTGAATTAATGTTGGTGGACTGATAAAGTGATGTGATAAGTGAATTAATGTTGGTGGACTGATAAAGTGATGTGATAAGTGAATTAATGTTGGTGGACTGGGATAAGTGAATTAATGTTGGTGGACTGGGATAAGTGAATTAATGTTGGTGGACTGGGATAAGTGAATTAATGTTGGTGGACTGGGATAAGTGAATTAATGTTGGTGGACTGGGATAAGTGAATTAATGTTGGTGGACTGGGATAAGTGAATTAATGTTGGTGGACTGGGATAAGTGAATTAATGTTGGTGGACTGGGATAAGTGAATTAATGTTGGTGGACTGGGATAAGTGAATTAATGTTGGTGGACTGGGATAAGTGAATTAATGTTGGTGGACTGGGATAAGTGAATTAATGTTGGTGGACTGGGATAAGTGAATTAATGTTGGTGGACTGGGATAAGTGAATTAATGTTGGTGGACTGGGATAAGTGAATTAATGTTGGTGGACTGGGATAAGTGAATTAATGTTGGTGGACTGGGATAAGTGAATTAATGTTGGTGGACTGGGATAAGTGAATTAATGTTGGTGGACTGGGATAAGTGAATTAATGTTGGTGGACTGGGATAAGTGAATTAATGTTGGTGGACTGGGATAAGTGAATTAATGTTGGTGGACTGGGATAAGTGAATTAATGTTGGTGGACTGGGATAAGTGAATTAATGTTGGTGGACGTCACGTTGAGAAACACGTGAGAGTGTAAGTGTAATAATATGTGGTTTTCAATTTCGTATTTCATTGGGTTTTTTTTAAAAATAACTATTTGTGACCTATTTATTTACTTTCGCTTGTATAAAAGTTCATAGATGTGTGCTGTCAGTGTTGTACATTGTTTCTCTTGTTGATTGTCAGAACTGAGACAGCAGTTTACTGTATATTATTATTTGTGTTTTATTATGGCTCAACAATCAGTGATGTGGGATTAAAACCAGAGGTCCTGGCCAGAAAAGCACAAAGAACAGAGTGCTTGAACGATTGAAACATATATGGAAAGATAAACGACTCTCCATTGCCATAAAGGTCAGACTAATGCGCTCACTGGTTCTTTTGATATTCCTCTACGCCTGCAAAACATGGACTATTACATAAGACCTCCAGAGAAGAATCCAATCCATGAAGATGAATGAAATGGAAGAGGCCATGAGAACTTTAAAGAAAAGGAAATACCCGGAAAAGATGGGGTAACAAACGAAATGCTGATGGGGCTGGGCCAAACAGCAAAGAGGAAGTTACTATCAGTCCTAAACCAAAGCTGGAAAAGGGGTATTGTACCTCAAGCATGGAAAGATGCAGTACGTGTACCAGTACCAAAGAAAAGAAAAGACAAAATAGATCCAAATGGATACAGGCCTATCAGTCTACTGAGCTGTGTAGGCAAACTGACGGAATGTAATATAAACACCAGACTTATGTGGCATCTGGAAGAAAAACACATATTAATTCCACAGCAAGCAGGCTTTAGGCAGCACAGATCCACTGAGGATCAGATCACCCTCATAGCCCAGGAAATAGAGGATGCCTACCAGGAGCAAAAACACACAGTAGCGGTTTGGGTGGACCTAGAAAAGGCATTTGACAAGGTCTGGAAAAGGGGACTTAAAGTCAGGCTACGAAGAAGTGAAGTCTGTGGGAAAATGTACAAATGGATCAGTCACTGCCTCAAAAACAGAACAGCCAGAGTTCAAGTACAAGGGCAGATGAGCAAAAAGGTGACACTTGAGCAGGGAGTACCCCAAGGAGGAGTACTGTCACCCACACTCTTCCTGGTGTATATAAATAACATAACGGAGAATATACCAAGAAGAGTCCACAGCTCAATGTTTGCAGACGATCTGGCTATGTGGACCTCTGAAAAGAATCTCACCATAGCAAGTAATCGGATGCAGCAGGCCCTAACATCGATGGAAGAGTGGGCGAACTCATGACTGGTAAAAATAAATGAGGAAAAAACAACATGTACGATATTCTCGCTGTCAAACAAACCCCAAAACACCAAAATAAGTCTTAACGGCAAATATCTGCGGCCAAACGACAACCCAAACTACCTGGAAGTCACATTTGATCTGCGCATGACATGGAAAAGTCAGATCAAGAGAAACCGAATGAGAGCCAGAGAAAGAATGGCAATCATGAGGAAACTTGCTGGCACAAGCTGGGGAGCAGACAAAAGTATACTAAAGAAACTGTACACTGGAAGAGTGAGACCAGTTCTCGAGTATGGCATTGCGGCATGGACAACAGCAGCAATGGCGAACTTCCATAAAAATTAGCAAACTTCAAAACCAAGCCATGAGAGTTATAACAGGAGGCATGAAGTCAACGCCAATTGTAGAACTTGAAAAGATTACAAAATCCATGACCGACAGAAGAGACTACAGAGCCCAGCAACAAGCAGAGAAACTCAGAAGACTGACTGACCATCCAATGCATCAGAGACTAAAAAATTTTGGAAATGGGAAACTAAAGCGGAGAAACTTTGCAGAAATAGCCAAAGCAAAGATGAACGAAGACCCTATGAACGCACTAACAACACCAAAGCCCATCCCTACTGTATGAAAACCTACCTGGAGGCAGCATATATTTCCAGAGGTGGTAGAAAATATACCAGGTATTGGAAATAAAAACTACCAGACTGAAAAAGAAAGAATGGATACAACCCTGAGGTATATAACGAAAAACTACTCAAGCATGGACTGGACCCATGCATACACCGACAGTTCCATAACAAATACATCACAGAACGGAGGGGCATGGGTATTCCTGAGCCTACCAAATGGCAGGAAAATAATACTGTCATTCGCAACTGGAAAATACACAAGCAATTTCAGAGCTGAGGCAGAGGCACTGAGGGCTGCAGTAGAAGAAATGGTGACAGGTAAAAGGAATGAAGGCCATATAGTCCTGCTCACAGAAGCCCTGGCCGTAGTCACAGCACTAAAAAGCCAGAAAAATACTGAACTTAATGATTTAAGAGCAGTACTCTGTCAACTATGCCAGCAGTCTGCACCAAAAAGAGTAGTGGTACAGTGGGTTCCATCCCATTGTAACATCCAAGGCAACGAGGAGGCAGGCAGACTGGCAAAAGAAGGTGCAAGACTACCACAACCAGATACTAGTGTGACATACGAAGAGTCAAAAAGGCTTATTAGAGCTAGATACATGACCAAATGGGAAACAGAACATACTGGCTACACCAAAAACAATGCCTATTACCAGTTGAACAGAAGAGAGCAGGTCGTGGTCTTCAGACTTCGCACTGGCCACAATAGACTGAGGTACCACCTATTCAGCAAATTGAAGATAGGTGGCACTGACGAATGCCCGTGTGGTACCAGGAAAAGGACTGCTGAACATTTGCTGCAAAATTGCCCAACGTACGAGGATCAGAGAGAGCAGATGTGGCCATCACCAGTGCCAACACAATACAAGCTCTATGGCAGTGTCGACAGCCTCAGGATGACCGCTGCTTTTTTCGAAAAAATACAGGTTGACGTCTGACAGCGTACGACGGAGAAGAAGAAGAAGACAATCCATGAAGATAATAAAGTTTAGAAGACTCGTAAATATCACCTACAAAGATCATATCACAAATGATGAAGTACGACGAGAATGCAAGTGGACTGTACGACGAGTTCCTCACAACAATCAAAAGGTGAAAGCTGACTTGCTATGGCCACATCTTGAGGTCCAATGGTACTTTCAAATACCATACTACAGGACACAGTACAGGGCAAGCGAAGGTGAGGACATCCAAAAAAACGTTGGGAAGACAACATCCATGTTGACTTACCTACACCCCAAGGAGGCACAAAAAGCAACTGCAGACAGAGAAGGATGACGCACGATTGTGGAGGTGTCAGTGGGTGTGCCCTTACTATCTCAAGAGGTGACGGAATGAACTGAATACGCAGACACCAGACAAGAAAAAGCAAAATATAAATTATTTTTCCTGACAATGAATGCTCGTTGCAACCTCATCTCTGAACAGTTTCCTTATTGACGTTGCCAACCTTTGGAGATGCTAGCTCCAAACTGCTCAACCTGGCATACTGCCATTACACAAAGTGCTCGCATCACCAAGCATAGAATCACTGAAAAGGGCCAAAGATGCAGCACAGAGAATGAGCTGACAGCAGTCAGGAACTCATAGCTGGCTGCTTGGATCAGGGTCGGTGAACCAGATCTGATCAAGACCCTATTCCGCATCCAAGCAGAGTTCCTGGAAACAGACTGCGCTAGTGTAGTCTGGCCAAGAGAATAAGAATCACAGTGGAAAGGTAAATCCTATACCCAAAAATTCCAGCTGAAATCGGATGTGTCAGGCCAAAAGGCGCTGTAAACTATCACAACATCTTTTTCAGGACGAACGGCAAAGAAGAAAGAAGCCTTACAAAATGTTTGCTTAAGTGATTTTATTTCAAACCTTTTTGGCACGGCTAATCGCTTAGACGAAGGGCCGTGCCTCAGTGGGAAATAAACCTATAAACAAATTGATGCTCAAGTCAGATGTACTGGGCCAATAGGCGCAAAACACAGCACAACAAACTTTACCTTTGAGAAAATGAGAGAAGGAAAAAAGTATTTATAAAAAGACATACGTATTTCTATTTCAGAAGCTCTGTCTGCAGTGCTTCATTGTTTCGCTGTTTTTATGATTTGGTAGAAAAGGTGAAACCAGCATCTGGACCAAGTTTTCTTGGGTATGCCACCAGTTTCCTCTCTTGATATAGATTTTGTAATTATATATTTAATAGATTTTTTTTTTTTTTTTGCGTTCGCCTTATTTCTTTTATCCCCAAGGCGGTGTGCGTTGCACTGTGGTTTTTATTTTGCGCCTGTCATCCCAGTGCATCCGACTTCAGCATACATTTTATGTAAGGGTCTGCTTCCTCCTGCATTTTCTAAGGGTTTGCTTCCCCGGGGTAACGGCCAGTGCTGTGATGGGGATCGAACCCAGCACCTTCCGGTTGTGAGCCATGCCACTTAACCACTAGGCTACGCCGTCCCCTATTTAATAGATGTAAAATATGTCAATGTAGATTTTTGTGATGATAGATTCAATGGATATAGAATTTGTCATTATAGATTATGTGGATAACAGTTTTGGAATATAGATTTTGTTGACAAATATTTTGTCAATATAGATTTTCTGACTGTCTAAACACATTTTTTAAGTCAGGAACTTGCAACAATATTTTATTAATAATCGTTATTTGTAGTGTGGTCTTCTTTCTTACTATGCCTGCCAGCTGTTCAAATCGTAGCTCATCGCTGACTAAATATAATTGTAGTAGCATGGCACTCAAGAGGAATACGGTGACCTAAATCTCAACTGAACTTAAAAACCCATCGCCCATTTTTATTAATTGCCAAGTACTTTTTGAATCCTACAATTTTCTTCTTCTTTGTTTGTTCTCAATTTCTCGCTACCAAGCCCTAAAAAGGGCTTTTCCAGTAGTGGGATGTTGTCAAGACAACGAAATGAGTTGTCTTGTAGTTTACAGCTTGACTGCGATATTTGCTCCTTTCGGTTTAACACATCCGACTTCAGCAGGCATTTTTGAGTACCGGGTTAGCCTTCCCTCTTCGATCCCTTCTACTTAGCCAGTCTGCTCTTTTGTTGCCAGTTATCCAGGATCACTGCGTGGAGGTTTAGAAGGGTCTTGGCAGTTCTGGTTCGCTGGTCCTGACCCCTGCACCTTTCGCTGCTCAGCATCTTGATCCCACAACTTTCTTAATTCTTGGACAACTGCATTTCTAATAACTTCTTGAAGTTTCAAATCTTGACAAACTCCATTCTGCAGCCTCGGAAGTCTTGGACAACTATGCTCTGCAAAATTTACCTTCTGCTTTCTTCGGAATCACTAACTGTCGGCTCAGCTAACTTACCCTCTACTAACTGAATGCCTCTCTAAATCTTAATCAACTAAAATCTCGACTACATTCTGGAAAACTGACCTAACTGTTAACTAACCTTTCGCTAACTAACCTCTCTGCTAACTAACCTCTCTGCTAACTAACCTCTATGCTAACTAACCTTTCACTAACTAACCTTTCACTAACTAACCTCTCTGCTAACTAACCTCTCTGCTAACTAACCTCACTGCTAACTAACCTCTCTGCTAATTAACCTCTCTGCTAATTAACCTCTCTGCTAACTAACCTCTCTGATTACTAACCTCACTGCTAACTAACCTCTCTGCTAACTAACCTCACTGCTAACTAACCTCACTGCTAACTAACCTTTCACTAACTAACCTCTCTGCTAATTAACCTCTCTGCTAATTAACCTATCTGCTAACTAACCTCTCTGATTACTAACCTCACTGCTAACTAACCTCACTGCTAACTAACCTTTCACTAACTAACCTCTCTGCTAACTAACCTCTCTGATTACTAACCCCACTGCTAACTGCCCCTATCCTTGTTGAATCACCACACTCTCCATATTTGAAAACCACCTTTGACCACTCATTCTGCTGAGCTCTGTTTGCTCACTGCAGATTGTCATTGCCGTAAATTATAACTGATCTTCTTCGTCTGCTTTGGTCTCAATTTTCCTCTACCAAGCCCTAAACGGGGTATTGCAACAGCAGAATGTAGTCTGAAGCACATAATACATTGTGTCATAATTTACTGCTTGACTGCGATATTTGCACCTTTCAGACCAACACTTCCGTCTTCGGCAGTCATCTTTACTCAAATTCTCTGTGCAATGAACTCTACTCACCTCATGTAACTCTGTTACAGCATAACGACAATATTTTTTTTTTTTTTTTTTTTTTTTGCGTTCGCCTTATTTATCTATTCCCCAAGGCGTGTGTGCGTTACACTGTGGTTTTTATTTTGCGCCTATCGGCCCAGTGCATCCGACTTCAGCATGCATTTTATGTAAGGGTCTGCTTCCTCCTGCATTTTCTAAGGGTTTGCTACCCCGGGGTAACGGCCGGTGCTGGGATGGGGATCGAACCCAGCACCTTCTGGTTGTGAGCCGTGCCACTTAACCACTAGGCCACGCCGTCCCCTTAACGACAATATAACCTACCCATCTTTGAGTAAATTAAGTTTAGGTGCCTTATGTAATAGACATAACAGAAGAAAATATAAAATGACTCACAAAACCAACTTCATTACACCTGTGCATCACCATATGTGCTCGGTCTCTTAAATTGCTGAAAAGGCCAGTGGCAGAGCACGAACTCCGCAGCTTCAACAGCAGCTCCAAATTTTCCTCTATGTCAAGTAGAAATTTAAGGCGGCGTTGACTGGGAGAAGTGGTCATACCATGAAAAAAACTCATCTGTGCTGGTGAAACCAAGATAATCTAGCCACACCTTACTGTCATTCTAGAAATGCTTTACAGAAGAATAATGTTGGTACAAGAAAGGCTAGATTGTAGATTTACTTAAGGTAGGTAACTGATATGTACTGATGTTTCTGCCTTTAAAGGTTTTTATGAGGGGCTGGGCAAAGAAAAATTGCAAAAAATAGAATATTGAACTAAGTTAAAAAAATATCACTGTTACGGCTAATTTTAAAAAAAACATACGGACGTCTCATGCGAATCCAACCAGATCAACTCCCACTGCATGCTAATAATACTAGAAGTTGCGGCTTTAGGGCACGAGGCAGACTGCATGGCAGGTGAATAGATGGCATCAGGGTGATCCTATGATGACATTGGTCTACGATGACAGATGCGGCACAATTGGTCAATGAGAAACTACTTCAGCGGCACAAGTGGATGGATAACTGAACTAAACTGCTATACTCCATTTTTTTTAAAATAGGGGACAGCGTTGGCTAGTGGTTAACTCATTCAGGATGGGAGTCCTCTGTCCAGGGCTGGTGATTTTTAAATGATATTTTTATTTTTTGTATATATTTTTTCTGCCTGAAAGACTTTTTAGTTACTTCAGAAATGTAGGTTGATTCTTTAGTTTCATTTTATAGAAAAATAGCAAAATTAATGTTTTTGTAGACAAATTATTTGCTAGCTATTTAAGTCATAAAATGTTATTATCGATAGCGAATCTGCGTGCACCAATCTACACTTTTTTCTGCACAAAAAGGACTTGGTCTCTTTGAAATTATTTCTTAAAATGAAAGTGCACATTTCATTTAGCTCTTGTGTTGATTTTTCTAGTCATTCTGAATTATGCAGAGAATTCAACTCTTTACAAAAGGTGGGCGTTGTCAAATAAAATAAACATAGAATTTTTGTGGTCAGAGACAATAAACTTACATTTTGTTTCGTTTTCAGCATGATAGACGTTTTTTGACTCGGAAATGAAAGTAGATCTATTTTTCCCGTGTTTGGCTGTAAATAAACCGGTGAAACCTTAAATTTGTGTAAAATATTTAATATTACCTGTTTAAAGTGATAAAGTGGTTGTTTCCAAGTCAGGTAACAATAATTCTCAAAATTAACTGTCATGTGCTAGACATAAGGTCTACGTTAGATAATTTTGTAAATGGATGTAGTTTCGAAACAAGTGTGTTCCAAATGACAAAACATGGATATGCAGTGTATATTGGGTAACTCTGACATGTTCATTGTTTTTCTGCGCATTTCTTTTTGTTGCTGCATGTTTCTTAATTCTTGATTATTTTAGAAATGGAGCTATATTTATTTAATTTCTATCGTCTTATTTCTGAAGCAATCCCTATTCATTCCATAAACAATACGACCACACAATGTGATTATATAAAACTGTAACATTATATAAAAATCTTTGAGGGATTGAAAATATGCTGCACAAAACATGGGAATTTCGCTACGTCCTGAAAGTGTTAAGTGACATGTCTCACAACCCAGAGGTGTTGGGTTCGCTCCCCAATCACAGCATCGGTCGTTATCCCGGAGAAGCAAACCCTTCGAAAATGCGGAAGGAAGCAGACCCTTACAATAAATGCATGCCAAAGTCGGATGCACTGGACCGACAAGCACAAAATAAAAACATAGTGCAACACACACCACCTTGAGGAATAGAGAAATAAGGCGAACTAATTTTTTTAAGTATATGTGTCGGCAAGGAAAGAGTGTGCTCGCCGGCTGCCATGTGTTGTCAATGAACATTGATATTTAGTTTTAATGTAGTCCATCACAGCAGAAAAATGATCTACACCATAAATAAAGGCAATGGTCCCTGTCGTTCACCATTTCTCATGGAACACCTGGTGCAGAGGCCACCGCAGCTCATTCGCTGTATCTCATACATGGACGGGCTCTCTCTTCTTACCTCACACTCTATTTCATTTGACTCTGTCCAACAATCACACTCTTACACAACTTTCATATGCATCCTCAGAGCGAAGCCCTTCCATTGCACTTTGGTTGAGATGATCCCTAACTAGCATAGATACATATAAACGCATCCAAGCACTGATTAGTACGTCCTGATATCACCTAAAAGGCTGCGGCCTGGGGTGGAAAAGAGCACGCCTCAGCTAGTAGAATACAGAGAGGCAAACGGTTTACAAGAAAGAAAGCACAGAGGCCACCTGGGGATATGCGATGTCCACCTTCATCGTATTTACACTACTTTCATCATCTACATTCCCTTTTTTTGGTCCAGTAGGAGCATGGTATCACCATTACAGTTGGCATCTTTACAGGAAGCCTGCAACAAAACATGTATGTGTTCTTGCGGAGGTAGTTTCTGTGGCACTTTGTTTTACTGTATAAGTTGTTTGCCCCATGCACAACCCTTCTTGAAAGGTTATAGTGTCCCTATTTTTTCATCCTAATATATTTTCACCTGATAAAACATACTAGTATGTAAGGATGGCTGGTGACCTCTTGAAATCTAGCAGCCTATTGTACCCATAGTAAATGTTACCACTTTTTTATATATTATCTCCATTCATATTTTTACGAATTGAGAATATAAAGACCTTGACCTACTGTGATACTAAATCTGCCTCTTCTTACATATTATCTCCATTCATATTTTTACAGAATTGAGAATATAAGAACCTTGACCTACTGGGAGACTAAATCTACCTCTTCTTACATATTATCTTCATTCATATTTTTACAGAATTGAGAATATAAGAACCTTGACCTACTGGGAGACTAAATCTACCTCTTCTTACATATTATCTCCATTCATATTTTTACGAATTGAGAATATAAAGACCTTGACCTACTGGGATACTAAATCTACCTCTTCTTACATATTATCTTCATTCATATTTTTATCAGAATTGAGAATATAAGAACCTTGACCTACTGGGAGACTAAATCTACCTCTTTTTACATATTATCTTCATTCATATTTTTACAGAATTGAGAATATAAGAACCTTGACCTACTGGGAGACTAAATCTACCTCTTCTTACATATTATCTCCATTCGTATTTTTACGAATTGAGAATATAAAGACCTTGACCTACTGGGAGACTAAATCTACCTCTTCTTACATATTATCTTCATTCATATTTTTACAGAATTGAGAATATAAGAACCTTGACCTACTGGGAGACTAAATCATTGGCTAATGAATACCAGATGGCATGGGGAGGCCTTAGAAAATCTGTCTTCCGAACATGGATTACCAAACAAAGAGAGTTATTACATTTTTATGTGAATGATTGAACTACTGTATACCCAACTGATTACCCCATAGTTCATTTCGTTTCACATATTTGTGGTTTTGTGAGTCAGTTCCTTTTCTTTCTTTATTTTCATTTTTTTTATTTGCGTTCATTGTATTTCACTATTCCCAATGGTGGTTTGCATTGTATGTTTTTATTTTGCGCCTGTCGGCCCAGTGCATCCGACTTTGGCGCACATTTGATGTAAGGGTCTGTTTCTTTTCTTCCTGCATTTTGTAAGGGTTTTCTTCCCCGGGGTAGCGGCCGGTGCTGTGTTGGGGAGCGAACCTAGCACCTTCGGATTATGAGCCGTGTCACCTAACCACTAGCCCACACCGTCCCCTATTTGTAACAAATGAGTCTCCATTATACATTTAAATTTACATTTGGGTTGACTGGAGCTGTCGGTTATGGAAGGAAAAGGCATCAAGGAAATGAACCCCTCACACACACACACCACCACCACCACTCCCTACTCCTATAGCTGAGTTTTAGTTTACTGAAGTCTCTAACACTTCATCCCTGACCAGCAGTCAAGTCTGATGAAGGACTTCCTTTATCTTTTTTTTTAATCCAAGAGCTGAGCCACTTCCACCTTTGTTTTTTAAATATTTTCCCCCCATTTTTTTTTACTTCTGTTCTGCTCTTAAGAATTCACTGCACTTCAGGTATACCCATAGGTGCTCAGTCTCTCTCAATAAAGGGTGAAGATACTGATGGTTCCTGTAGCTCATTGGTTGAAGACACTTCTGCTCTATTCTCTTATGCGCCCCACTCCACTCGACCCTCGTTTGATTTCAGAACTCTGCAGTCTGCATTTTGCTGATTCGTCTATTGTGATGTCATCATTCTAAGGACAGTAATTGACCAACTTCTTTTGGCTTAGAAAATGTATACAATGTTTTGGCTTAGAAAATGTATGCAATATTTTGGCTTAGTAAATGTATGCAATATTTTGGCTTAGAAAATGTATGCAATATTTTGGCTTAGAAAATGTATGCAATATTTTGGCTTAGAAAATGAATGCAATATTTTGGCTTAGAAAATGTATGCAATATTTTGGCTTAGAAAATGTATGCAATATTTTGGCTTAGAAAATGTATGCAATATTTTGGCTTAGAAAATGTATGCAATATTTTGGCTTAGAAAATGAATGCAATATTTTGGCTTAGAAAATGTATGCAATATTTTGGCTTAGAAAATGTATGCAATATTTTGGCTTAGAAAATGTATGCAATATTTTGGCTTAGAAAATGTATGCAATATTTTGGCTTAGAAAATGTATGCAATATTTTGGCTTAGAAAATGTATGCAATATTTTGGCTTATGCATTACATGGTATGACAAGTATAATTTAGTAAAGTTTATTGTTTGAGTTTTGCTGTGAGCATCTGATTAGCAGAGAAGTTAGAACACTTCATTTTTGCTGAAAAAGTGCTGGGTTCAATTTCTGGTCTCACCTTGCTGCAGTGTACCCAGCTGTAAATGTGCACTCGACTTATAGTTAGGGAAAGAAAGGAGACTGACGGCCCACCTCAGAAAAAGCTGAGAATTAGTACAATGAAGTCTCTAACACTCTCCTCTTCTTTTGTGTTCGTCCTAAAAAGGATGTTGTGTCATAGTTTACAGCAGGGCTGCGATATCTGCGCTTTCGATCTGACACATCCGATTTCAGCATGGTTTTTTGAGTACTTGGTTTGCCTTCCCACTGAGATCCCTATTCTCTTAGACAGACTACACTGGTGCAGCCTGTGTCCAGTACCATCGCTGGGAGACAATATAGTGTCTCTGGTTCGCTGACCCTGATGCAAGCAGCCAGCTACGAGTTGCTGTCTGCTATCAGCTCATTCACTGTGTTGCATCATCTGCCCCACTTTATCTCTGATGGCAGTGTCTGCTATTGCACTACCTTTACAATGCACACAAAACTTATTCATACTGAGAGTTAAGTTTAGGTGCTCCGTAACAAGAGAGGTCCCCTGAAGAGGAATGTGCTCTTCAAAATCACTCGAATAGCTTTGCCAGTTCGTAATAGGGTGATTGTCTGTTTTTAATATGTCAGAATCATAGCTTTTTCACATCCTCATAACATATTTAATGGACGAAAACCAAAATTCAAAGTTTTGGTAATGGTTCGCCTGCGACAGGAATCATCGTTGTTGTTTGCGAATGCCCACAATGAGTGGGTTTACTTTTTTGTGCGCCCTGAAAAGGAGGTTAAGTTGCGGGTTGCAGTAGATTTCCTCACATCCCGAGCGTGCTGATGAAGGTTGACCAGGGTCCTCCAGGCGGTTTTTCTATGCTTGGCTTCATCTACATGTCACTCACTACTACGGAGATCACTTCGATCCCTCACCTCATTAGCCAGACTGCCATGAAAAGAGCCTGTTTCCAGTGAGGGCTACTAGGAAGTCAAGGTAAGGGTCTTGGCCAGTATGTTTTGCCTGAACCTGACTAACATGTCTGAACAGTATATTTTGCCTGACCAGGCGTTAGTCTTCTTTCCCCGGGAATCACTGTAAATGGCAACAATATTGACCCTACCAAGGACTTCATCTACCTGGTCAGCAATCCTGACGTCCAGAAGATCGGTATGGCAGCCTCGTCTATGAACTCACTGCACAGAGTCTGGTCCCAATAGAGGCTCTCCCTGGAAACCAAACTGTGCCTTTACAAATCCTGTGTCATTCCAATCCTTGTAAAGGTAAAGGTCAGTCCCATGGCAACAATTGTCGTTGGGGATGACGATAATTCTTCATGTACTAAGCCGCAGCCTACGTGAAGTGGGGGGACCAGTTCCCTTCCTTGCTGTTTATACCTTTTCTCATACGTGAGTTACCCATTTACAGTTGGATCGACTGGAGGAGCAGTTGTACCAGAAACTAACCACACCCTGATATTTTTCTGTCCATCTGTGATTTTGAACCCCGGCACACTGTAATCCCAGTCTTAGCAAGCAAGCTTACTGTCAACTATACTACATGCTCTAATCCTACGTAGCTCAGAAACTTGGATGTGGATGGTCTTGCAAAGAGATTAGAAGATTCTTGAAGCCCTCCGTATGCACAGTCAGAGGCGCATCCTTGGAATCTACTGGTATGATCTGGTCACCAACACTGAGGTCGTCCAACGAGCACATCTCGAATGTATTGTTTCTATGATAGACCGTCGCTGCATCTCTATCTTCAGTCATGTGACCTACCTCTCTCATGATGTCCCGGCCCACCGGATTCTGCACCTGTCTGTCAACATCAAGGGTGGGAAAAGATCTTGTCCCACATAGATGTGCCCTAAGAGTCTCTTTGCACAAAAAAATCACCTCATCAGAACTATACGCCTCATGGACCTCAGTCATCAATAGTGGGCATAGATAATCGATCAACACAACCTGCTTGAGCGGATATTTATTATTATTGTTATTATAGTTACTAAACAAAGTGGGGATTTTCTTGACACTGTGTGTGTGAGCAGGAAACGGAATGATTCTGACAGATGCAACACAAATCTGCTTAATTATTTCACTTTGTCCATTTTTTTGTGATTTTCCTGTTTTTTATGAAATGATTAAAACAAAATGTAAGCCATTTCATGAAAAAACAGGCATGAAATAAAATTGTAATACTATTTATGTGTGTCATATATTTCTTATGCATGTAAGAGACTGTCAGTGTCGTCGATAGTGATGCTACATGTGTGCATGTATGTGAGTTCGACATGGTTGATTTGAGTCATAAATTAAATATAAATAGCGCAATACATGACCCAGACCACCTTATGTCCTGCCCCAGCCTCCAGGAAACATGCAATAGGTGCGAGATGCTGGAGGCAAATGACAAGGTAATCCATGTCGCTGAATACTGGATGCATGATATGCAACATTGTGCTTGGACACGGAACGTAAGAATGTTTGTTTTTTATTATTTTCTTTGGTCAGGTACTGACATAACAGTGACTGCCACTCTCAGCATAAGTGTTAAATATTTTATGATTTTGAAAACATGTTGCAAGGCAACTAGGATATCAGCCAATTACCATAACAATACAACCCAGCGTCCGTCAGGACGATCAATCTCTCTATAACTCTTCGAACCAGTCATTGAGAAAGTATTTAGAAAAATAAATTGAGAAGATAAATGTGTTAACATAGACAAAGAAATGTTCACCCACCTAAGATTTGCTGATGACATAATAGTCATCTTCAGTCACATCACTAGAGAGACTGAGCGATGCTTAACTTGGCGTAATGAAGAAAGCAATGCAGTAGGCATTAACATGAATAGAAAGAAAACCCAATACATAAAGAACACCTACTGCCCCCACAAGAGAAGCTCAGACTATGAAATTATCTCATCGATAACGTGAATTCATACATTTACCTGGACCAATAAATTACAAACTCTCAAATAAATCGTGAGATTACATGTAGCATAGCGGCAGGACGTTCCAGCTTCAATTGTATCAAACTCATACTCGGGATCAAGACACTGAGGAGGTATGAACTGCAGCGATCATAGCTGACTGCTAGCATATGGGCCTGTGAATCGGAGCTGCCAATACCCTTCTACACCTCCACACTAGTTAACAGGCTGCAACAGAGCAGACTAACTAAGGAGAAGGGAAGGCTAACCCCAGTACTAAAAAAATGCCTTCTCAAACCAGATGTGTCGGATCGATAGGTGCAAATATTGCGGTCAAGCTGTAAAATATGACACAATGCATTCCGTTCTCTGGACTACATCCTGCTACTTAAAGCCCTTTCAGTGCTTGGTAGCGGTAGATTGAGAATAGACGAAACCAAGCCAAACCCATACTCAACAGATAGGAAACAACAAGACAAGAGCTCACACCATCAATATCATGCTTATTCTAGCCATGGTATATGGCTGCAAGGTATGAAAACCAGATGCAGAGAAGCTTTGACGAGTTGCTCAAAGGACAACGTGGCGAAAAACATGCACAGTCTCTCTAAGAGAGAATTAACAACACATAAATAAGTCGCCAAACCATTCAATGACGCCGTTGTTAGAAACATTCAGACATGCTGTGTGTTTGCTTGATGACAGATGGACACAAGAAATGATATCCTGATGGCTCTACAACCTTAAGATCCGAGGCGGATGTTCATCAATGAGTTGGAGAGATGATCTGAGTATTTGGTAGAACATGGTACTCCAGGGCAAAAGACCGAAATGAGTTTAATTAAACAACACCTGGCACCAGACACTTGATATGTGATTATGTCTGACTGAATACCAGGATTAGAGGCGGCTAAGAAATCTTGATCAATCAATCAAAACCGTTCTGCTCCCTGCAGAGTATAGTCTTGGTCTTAGCCGACATGTACTTCAACAAGGGTGGTTTCCCTTGTGCAGGTCCCAAGTATTGTGCGAGTTGATGGTACCCGGTAGGTGCAGGTCCCAAGTCTTGTGCGAGTTGATGGTACCCGGTAGGTGCAGGTCCCAAGTCTTGTGAGAGTTGATGGTACCCGGTAGGTGCAGGTCCCAAGTCTTGTACGAGTTGATGATACCCGGTAGGTGCATATCTCTGCTTAGCGGGCTGCGCTCTAGCAGTACTGCGATTTTTGGTCTTGTGCCTATCCTAAGTTTCCAGCCGGTTCTGCCTCGGGCACGAGGTTGTCCAGTGGATTGCTAGCTTGTTTCAAGATCGCGAATGTTGCTATGCAGCTCGAACGAATCTTGCTAGCTGATTGGGGGTCTTCCGGATGGTCTCTTTTTGCCGCGCTGGTACCACAGAATAGTTGCTATGCTCCAGCGTTCATCTTTTCTTCTGACTACATAGCCAGCGCAGCGGTGCTTCGGTTTGTTGACATGCTGTAGGACATCCTTGACGTGTGACATTGCCAGGATGTCACTATTGTGTAGTCCCATCTGGCGCTGTTGTCTAAGTGAGAAGCCCACGAGATGGCGCTCAAGCGAGACATGTGTTACCATTAGCTGGTTCTCTATGGCGTTTGTCAGAGATCAGGTTCCACTTCCATATCACAGCCCTGATAGAACCAGTGAATCGAAAAGGTTTGCTCGTAGTCTGATGTCTTTTGCAGCGCATGTTGCCGTCTTGATCGAGTTGAAGGCGACCCAGCTCGCTCGTCTGCGCCAGGCAATCTCAAACTTCAAATTATTTTTCATGTTGAGGAAACGGCCTTGGTAAATATATTCGTCGACACCCTATAGGGGTGCTTCCATTAGCTGAGCTCCCAAAACGATTGGGCGACGCTTTCGTTTTTCCTATGTTTATGGTGAGGTCTGCATTCTTGCTCTCCGCTTATATCGATGCTGGTACCGGTGTCACTTTGGTGGGTGTCTGTGATGAGTGCCATATCGTCGGCAAATCTTTGACTTAGATGGTTGAGTAAACCTCATCGATGAGCTATTCACCCCAGTCGCAAATCTTATCGTCGACTCCAGGCAGGCAGAGAAAAGGTTGGGCGAGACGAGGTCACCCTGTCCCACACCTTTTCCCGTGGCGCAGAGCTTACTTAGGTCGTCAACAAATAATCGCGGTCTTCCTGCCTGCCTTTCTTTCCAGCTTTGTTCATGTCTTCCCTGTTGCTTTTATGTTTGTCTCAAGCTGGCATCTCCCTCTCAGTGAGTGTTTAGGTCTGCCTCTACTTCTCTTGCCTGGGTAAAACCAGAACAAAAAATGTCATAAAATGATATCAATGGCCTTACATAATGGGTGTTCTATCCAACACTATCGTCTTCTCCTATGTCAAGACTCACAGATGTCTGGCTCTTTCACACAGTTTCGTATTGTATTATTCGCCCATCATGCATGATGAGGACCGTTACCTTTTCATTTTAGCCAGTCCTCCCAGTCGAGTATACTGTACTTCCGGGTTGTGGATGGGTGCGGAGATGGCTGACAAGTCCAATTTGGGTTCTGCATACTCGCAGGCAGTGAGGGCATGAAAAGTTCTCTTCGCTAGACTGCGATATTTCACGGGTGTTTCTAGCTCCGTTGTTCTGCTGCAGTCTTTTTAGAAACCTCGCATGGCACTGTCCCTCTGCAGGGAGCTGTACGCCAGGCTGTAGTCTTTTGCAGTTCCGCATTAGTGATTTTATCATTGCATTTGAATCTCTCTTTTCGGCGCAGCATCCCTTAAAAAAACCTGAACTGTTTTCGTTTATCCCCACGTTAAGAAATGTAATAAAGACATTTATTGAAACAAAATATTAACTAAGCAATTCAGGGGACTTCGTGGTCTTGAGGTAAGGTGAAGCATCGGGGGTCGCGTGTTCTTCTTCTTTTCTTCTTCTTCCTGCTTCTTACGCTGTCAGACGTCGACCTTTATTTTTTCGAAAAAAGCAGCGGTCATCCTGAGGCTATCGACACTGCCATAGAGCTTGTCTAGTGTTGCCACTGGTGATGGCCACATCTGCTCTCTCTGATCCTCGTATGTCGGGCAGTTTTTCAGCAAATGCTCAGCGGTCAATTTTCCGGTACCACACGAGCATTCGTCAGTGCCACCTATCTTCAATTTGTTGAATAGGTGGTACCTCAGTCTGTTGTGGCCAGTGCGAAGTCTGAAGACCACGACCTGCTCTCTTCTGTTCAACTGGTAATAGTTATCGTTTTTTGTGTAGCCAGTATGTTCTGTTTCCCATTTGATCATGTATCTAGCTCTAATAAGCCGTTTTGACTCTTCGTATGTCACACTAGTATCTGGTTGTGGTAGTCTTGCACCTTCTTTTGCCAGTCTGTCTGCCTCCTCGTTGCCTTGGATGTTGCAGTGGGATGGAACCCACTGTACCACTACTCTTTTTGGTGCTGACTGCTGGCATAGTTGACAGGGTCACGTGTTCGAATCACGATGGTGACACTCGAATCTTCTGCTAAGAGAGAAATATCTAGAACAGCAACAAAAACTGTATGTATTAGTTGATTTTAAGAAGGCGTTTGATAGGGTATGGCATACAGCGCTATGGGCAACCATGAAGGTGTATAAAATCAACGGAAATATTATAAAGGTCCTTGAATACCTGTATGACAAGGCGTCCAACGCAGTTCTTGTGAATGGAAGGCAAAATGACTGGTTTCGCACATCAGTTGGTGTGAGACAGGGGTGTACACTCTCTCCAACTCGTTTTAATATATTCCTTGAGGGAATTGTGAGTGAGGAACTTGGAGGTCACGTTGGTACTGTCTAGATAGGGAGCCGAACGATTACCAACCTTCGTTTTGCAGATGACATCGACGGGTTCAGAAGCAGAACTCCATGAATGGGTCAGAAGGCTCGATGAGACAGCTCTTGACTATGGTATGGAGATCAATGCTGGAAAGACAAAATTAATGACCGACAACGCCGAGGGCTTCAACGGTAGGATAAAAGCTAACGGTCAGGAACTTTTAGTGGTTGACAGTTTTAAATATCTAGGCTCGATTGTCAGTGGTGAAGGATCAAAATGTGAGGTGTTGTCCAGAATAGCACAGACAATAGCGGTGCTAGCACGGCTTAACAAAATCTGGCAAGATAAACGGTTAGCACTATGCACGAAAATCAGATTAATGCGCACACTGCTCCTGTCAATATTCCTCTATGCTTGTGAGACACGGACAGTTTCAGCTGACCTTCAGCGAAGGATACATGCCTTGAGATGAGATGTTTCCGAAGACTTTTAGACGTCACATACAAATATCGAGTTACAAATGAGGAAATACGAAATAGAATTACAACAGCAATAGAGACTTTTGAAGACCTCTTGGCAACTGTCAAAATAAGGAAACTCGCTTGGTACGTTCACGTATCGAGATCAGATGGTCTTGCAAATTCGATCCTGCACGGAAAGGTGCAAGGCAGACGACGAAAAGGCCGTCCCAAAAAAGAGGTGGGAGGACAACATAAAAGAATGGACCAATCTCCGACCAGAGAAGGCACAGGTAGCGACCGCTGACAGAGAGGGATGGCGTGGGTTTGTGGGAATGTCTTCATGTGTGCCCCAACGATCTCATCGGTCACAGGATGACCTGACCTAATCTGAAATTGCTGCGGGTTTACTTAGCTCTAGTGCTTGAGTCTATTAAAATGGACTGGCACATCGGTTAAACCACCCTCCAAGAAACTGGTTGTATACAGACTTTGTAGAGTCTTCTAAATCAATATAAAGACGTTAAGTTCAGTTAATTGTTTTAATGGCAGGCCTGGTTTATTGGACACATACTCGGAAAATTGTTTCGCGAACCTTAAGATCAAGTTTAAGAGAGGTCAAGGAAGACAGAGAAAGAAAATCTAGGATGACATGACAATCAGAGCATCTGAAATGTTGATATGCCCAAACGATAGATAGTTGGGGAAGGAATTGATATACAATGCCATCTGGCAACACACGATGATAATTAATGCAAGGGTATGTAGTTCCAAATTAATGTTCTATCAACACACTATATCTAAGGCTCTATGTTGGCTATTTAATTATAAATTGTCGTATTTCCAAGCAGCTGACAAATAAGCATGCATTTCATGCATGCTTCACTATATTTTTTAAAGCATCTTATAATCACAATTATTTGCATCAGAATTCCATACCAAGGTAACGAATTATACACTTCATGAAATGCCAGTCTCTTTAGTGGTACCTGAGGGTGAGCGGGTGGGGCGGACGCACGTGTTTTCATATAGACTGTTCTTGAGAACACAAACTGCAGTGATAACTTTATTCTTTGTATAGAACGAACAGGAGACAAGAAGACGGATGAATGTCACAGTTTCAATTCATGAGCGATTCTTCTTCTTGTTCTTCGTTCGTTCTCAATCTCCCACTACCAAATCCTGAAAGGGTAAGTAGCAGAATGTAGTCCAGAGTGCGGAATGCGTTGTGTTGTAGTTTACAGCTTGGCTGCGATATTTGAACCTTTCGGTCCAACACATCCGACTTCAGCAAGCATTTTGTGAGTACCGGGTTAGCATTCCCTCTTCGATCCCTCTCCTTAGCCAGTCTGCCCTTCTGCAGCCTGTTATCCAGGATCACCGCGTGGAGGTGTAGAAGGGTCTTGGCAGCTATGGTTCGCTGGCCCTGACGCTAGCAGTCAGCTATGGGTCGCTGACCACTGCAGCTCATGCGCTGCTCAGCATCTTGATCCCCATGAGCGATACAACTGATTAAAAGACAATTACGCGATACGCCCAATGTACAAAATAACTGCGTGTGCATTTCCTTCGCTCTTCAGCACAGGAGGTAAGCTTGTGGTCTTAGTCACATCAAAGGTGATCAATCTTAACGGTCAGTGAGGACCTGCTCTTGGCCTAGTCTATGTAAGTTTGGATGGTAACAAACGTGGTTTTTGTCTCTGTTTTAGGAGCTTTTTCCAGCGAGAATGTCGATCTGTGCAATTGTTTCATAAAGGCGCAGACTAATGAACGACAGAGTTTAGAGAAACATAATGAGTGTAGTAAATCACAAAATACTAATAATTACTATTATTAGTATTTTGTGATTAGTAACTAATGAATAATGATCTTGATGAAGAAATAAAATTCGTCTGGCCTGTCAAAGTTGTAAGTCAAGCTTTATTATTAACTCAAACTGCCTTTAACTTTTAACTAGGTCTATTATATTATATTTAGGTACTTTAGTGGAATTTTCAAATTGACTCTACAGCATTACACATACAACTATAATAGTATTAATAGAAAGCCCTAGAAAAAAAACTTTGATGTATGATGTATAATAAATATATCAACCATGTGATAAAAACTGTTATATTAATCTATTATATATATATTAATATAACTATACTATAGCCTACATAACTTACTATTATACTTGCTGCTATTTGGAACTTAAATAATAACCCAAACAAATTGATAACTTCTTTCTTGGCCGCACTTCTTGGCTTCGTTCATTCTCAATCTTCCGCTACCAAACCCTGAAAGGGCTTAAGTAGCAGAATGTAGTCAAGAGAACGGAATGCGTTGTCGTAGTTTACAGCTTGACTGCTATATTTGCACCTTTCGGTCCAACACATCCGACTTCAGCAAGCATTTTTTGAGTACCGGGTTAGCATTCCCTCTTTTATTCTTTCTCCTTAGCCAGTCTGCTCTGTTGCATCCTGTTATCCAGGATCACTGTGTGGAGGTGTAGAAGGGTCTTGGCCGTATGACTATGACATGTTACTATGTATGGTTAAGAAACTTGATTAGAAAACTATTTTATTTAGATTAATGATTACTAATATTAGAATAACCATGGAATTTTACAAAAGCTTCTTTGCGCCTTCAACTCAGAAAAAAAAAAAAATATTATGTTAGTAATAGTAACATTAATAACAAATATATGTTAAAATGAACGTGAAAACCGTGTGCTACAGTACATGATATGCAAACTCTTGTTTGCGAATGACCGCTCTGAACAGTAGCTCACATCGGAATATGCAGGGCAGCATGGACTGGTTCTCTCACTGTTGCTTATGACAACTTTGACTTGACCATTATCACAAATAAAACAGGTCATGTACCAACTAGTATCAGGTACAGTTTATAAACAGCTAGTGGTTGCAATGAGGAAAGAAATTACAAGTAAAACGTGCCGAAGAGTGATGTGTCGGACCAAAAGGTGCAAATATCGCAGTTAAGCTATAAACTAGCGACACAATGCATTCCACGCTCTGGACTACATCTTGCTACTTACAAAGCCCTGTTTTATTGCTTGCTAGCGGGAGATTGTGAACGAACGAAGAAGAAGAAGAATAACAAACAAACAAACTTTGATGAGACAACCTCAAAATCTGATACATGTAAACTACTCTTCAGACACAGACAAATGCACTTGATGTAACACACTAGAGATAAAAATACAAAGGTCAGAACAATTCTATACTATTGTGCATCCTTATCAGTAATAACCTGCTTCTACTAATTAAAGTTATTCAAATATATTTAGAATGAACATGAAGATGGAAACAACACATCATAGACACATACCTCTGCTTAGTCATTCCTGTGTCTCATTTGAAAGAAAGCGACATATTATTCATACACTTTTGCTTTCAGTTTTTAAATATTAGCTATATCAAACATTGCTTGAGTAAGAGGTTAGGTAGCGGCAGAGCTGTGTGTACTTGGCTGCAGCATGAGAATAGAGATTGAGGTAGTGACTTCAGGGGGCATCTGAGACCCCTTTAACAAGGGCTGCCATCTTATCAGACTCAATCCTTTCTTCGGAAGGCACATAATGGTTGACTACATCCAGCAAAGTAGATAGCTGACATAATCCTCAATCCTTTCTTCGGAAGGCGCATAATGGTTGACTACATCCAGCAAAGTTGATAGGTGACATAATCCGCAATCCTTTAGGGACTTTGTATGGCTATCCTGGTCATGCTAGAGTTCATGGTATAATGTACTCACCTCAAAGACACCAATAGTATACAGATAGAGGTGTACTGGCTTAAGATATCACACACAAGTGAGTGCCACCTCAAAGACACCAATAGGATATAGATAGAGGTGTACTGGTTTAAAATATAACACACAAGTGAGTGCCACCTCAAAGACACCAATAGGATATAGATAGAGGTGTACTGGCTTAAGATACACACAAGTGAGTGCCAATGTGGAACCAGAGTTCAGACCCCTAAACATATCTTACAGGACTGCCCAGCATACAGACACCTATGACGCTAGAGAGAACAGAACGAATGCAGAAGCTGTGGGGCTGACACTTTGACCTGTAGAGGACTGTATCTGTCAGTAACAGCTGTGCTAAAATATAACTGTAGGTTCAGATTTCAAAATAACCAACTTTTACTGCATTCCTTAAAATGTTATTTCTCCACATTCTGATAGCATATCCATTTTTAAATGTTGTCTATCTTCACATGCGGCATAAAATAGCTTTTCATTCTTCCACAGAATACAGAGGAGCCAAAGTTTGTAGCATGTCACGACTGGTAGGACAATTTGTTTATAGAGTACTCAAAATTGTAACTCAACTTGCTTTTAACTTAATATAGTTTAGTTTACACTTTGACAGTTTTATCGAGAGGAGAGGAAAACCCCATAGCTTGACCCTCTATAGTTTTACAAGAGACAAGTTATTAAAGGGGGGGTCATCAAATCGGAGAGAGAGGAGTCACTGAAGATATAAATGAACAGTGGCAGAATACATGAGGCAGTAAAAGAGGCAGCAGAGATAACATTAGGTAAGAATAAAGCAGAAAACAAAAAACTAGGGATAACAATGAAATGCAAATTGGAGGAAAGATATAAATGAAGAACAGTAATACAGAGCAAGGCATTGCTAAGTATAAGAGATCAAGAATGTAAGATGGCACCGTAAAAATGGTGGATAGACTGATGCGAGGAAATTTAAGACCTAGAGAACAGGGAAATTTGAACGTACATAAAGTAAAACAATCCTTTAGAGGAATCGATAAATTAGACTATAACAAGTTTTTTAAAATACAGCCACCTACAATAACACGAGGGCATAGCTACAAGCTGACTAAAGAGAGGTCCAGGTTAGATATTAGGAAATATTTTTTTAGTCAGAGAGTGGTGTCTGCTTGGAATGCATTGCCAGGGGAGGTAGTGGAGGCAGGGACAGTTAATGCATTTAAGAATAAACTGGATGCGCATAGCTTTTAGAGCAAGGTGATGTAAATGTAACTGGTTGTATACAGACTCTGCAGGGTCTTCTAAACCAGTATAAAAACGTTAAGTTAAGTTAAAGATAAGGCCATACAAAAATGGGGTTTGAATGTACATAAAGTAAAACAATCCTTTAGTAAAAATAAGGCCATACAAAAATGGATGATTAATTATAGGAATGGGAAATCAATAACAGACCCAGAGAGCAAAAAAGAGATTGAGAGAATATTTGAAGGAACTGTATCAGGCTAACAAACACTTAAATAACATGCCTTTCATAAAAGAGAGATTACCTGTAACCAGAGAATAATTTAATAATGAATTTTACTCAATCCTGAAAAATAAAGCACCAGCTATAGATGAGATACCTATTGAGTTCCTCAAAACAGCAGACTTTACCAAATTTACTTTTTAGCATGTTTATGATATTTACATCAATTGAATATGGCCAAAGGACCACATGACTTCAATAATAATTCCTTTGCCAAAAAAATAGAATGCAGCCAATTTCAAACTATAAACTTAATACCCAGAGCATCTACAATTCTATTAAACATAATTATAGGAGATAATAAATGGCAAGATAGAGGAGGTGTTAAAAGATTACCAGTTTGGATTTCACAAGGCCAGAGGTACATGTGATGCGATCGGATTAATGCAGATCCTCGCAGAAAGAATGATTGATCAAGTATGCCGACTATTTTTATGCTTTATTGATTATGAGATTACTTTTGATCAAGTTCCCTGGAACATACTTTTTTAGATGTTGCAACAAATAGGTATTGAGAGACCAATCATTACATAAATCCAGAACCTGGATGAAAATCATTAGGTGATTATTTCAATCAAAGACTAACATCCAGTTTCAATAAGATGGGTTGTGACATGGTTGCTTGCTTTCTCTGAGTCTCTATAATGCATATTGATAACCTCAGAGAGTATCAGAATAGAGCTGAGAAAAAGAATAATCAATGCTCGTATATGGCCAATTGCTCTGTACAGCGCTGAGATATGGACTTCTTCTTCTGCGTTCGTTCTCAATCTCCCAGCTACCAAATCCTGAACAGGGCTTTGCAAACAGCAGGATGTAGTCTGGAGAATGGAATGCATTGTGTCACTAGTTTACAGCTGATATTTGCACCTTTCGGTCCAACACATCCATCTTCGACACAAGACATCTAGCAAAGAAAGATGAAACAAGCTTAGAAGTGTTTGGAATGTGGTGCCATCGAAGGAAAGAGTGAGCTGGACAGAAAGAAGATCCAATGACAGTGTCCCCACCTGGGAGGACCTTCCCAAAATGCTTCGTTTGTAAAAATATTAAGGAACTGCCTTGTAATGCTAGTTGCTGACCTCTACAGTTGATTAATAACCTCTCCTCGTATCTTGACCTACTTGCTAAACATATTTAGAAAATATCAGTGGTTAATGAACCAAAGACTATTTTACACTGCAATATTTTCCTGTTGACAATTACAACATTCTTGTTTTAGCATTTAAATTATTTTATGAAAACACTAAACAACTATCATGCCATTAGAATATAAATGTTGAATGTAGCTACAAAGGCTGAATCTTCCACAGTTATCTTTGGCTGTCGGGATATATAGTGGTATATACATTAGTCAGAACTACCAGGTAAGTTCACCAGTTGAGTTTTCTTAAACATTTTGTTGGGATTTTTATTCCTGTTTGCCTTGTTTCCTCATGCAGAGTGTATTAGGCTGTGTTATGCGCATTTAATGGCCAGGTGTATTCAAATAGGAGCATGGATTTTTTTTAAAGGGCTTACTTCCTATAGGGGTACGACCTTGCTGTTAATGAATCTGATTACAAGCAAGTATGCGTTGTGAGCAGCACCTCCAACCACTTTACTGCTATCCAGAACCCTATTCCCCCATTTAGGATTTGTCTTGTGAGGGTCTTACAGTGTCTAACTTTGTTTCCTATTGGCGTACCACTCGACCTTGAACAGTTCAGAATATATTGGGTTGGAAAGGCACGATAGTCCATAATACAGCTTTCCTAGGAGAGACAACTTTGATAGCAAACAGAATATATTGGGTAGGAAAGACACGATAGTCTATAATACAGCTTTCCTAGGAGAGACAACTTTGATAGCAAACAGAATATATTGGGTAGGAAAGGCACGATAGTCCATAATACAGCTTTCCCAGGAGAGACAACTTTGATAGCAAACAGAATATATTGGGTAGGAAAGGCACGATAGTCCATAATACAGCTTTCCTAGGAGAGACAACTTTGATAGCAAACAATTGCTGCCTTACAGATATGCTAGGGAAACAACTGTATGCTGAAGACGGATGTACTGGACCCCTGTCGTAGAATACAAACAAGCAATCCAGACATAACTTTGTTGAAGCCATTGGTGTGGTGGTCAGAGAAAGACTTAAAGTACAGAATACTGGAAAACAGCAACTTTTCCAATTACATCATATAAATCATCAATGGTCTATCCAGACCTGTTTAGGTCACAAAGAATAGTAACACTGTAACCTGCCACACATGTTATAAGAGATGAATAAGATGGGCTGGGCATAGAACTGGCCTATTTTATTAGCAAATCATATCATTGTTCCTTATATGTGGTTTGAATTTTTATGGGTCTTTGTCATTAATATTTAAGGATCATTCTATTTTTTTAAAACAATTGCACCTTTTATTCCCATTCCTTGAGACTGCCGAGAGGAATATGGGACTGGGGAATTTAAATAATTTTATATATGTCCTTCGATAGAAAAAAAAACAGCCATACTCGGGTTTGAACTCATGCCCCCTTGGTCAAAAGACCAGCATGAAAACCACTCGGCCACACGCTCCTCATATTACACACTTTAACATTTTATATCCTCGTGTTTCACATCATAGTCTGTCAATGATGAATGTATACAATATCCTATTTTAGGATATTATAGAAGAGACTTAGACATCTGGTTGAGCCACAGTTGGGCAAGCTCAATGCAGTTTGAGAGCAAAACAGAAGTACTCCAGATCTTATCTTCACTTTCAGGAAACTGAGTGAAAAAGCTCTTCAGTATGATGATGAAATACACATGTTTTGGAAAAGGCATTTGATAAGGTTCCCTGAAACATGCTCTGGGAATACCTTAAAAGGACGATCTGCCCAGTACGCTTGATCTGCACCAAACAGTTTATATACGATTTGCAGAAACTAGATTAGGACAGCAAACCAAATGTCAAGAGTTCTAAGACCACTAGTGGTGTAAGACAGGGTGACGTTATATCACCATACCGTTTTAATGCTACTCATGGATGTTGTCATCAAAGTTAGGAGAGGACAAAAATGTTGGATACTGGAAGAATGAATCAGTTTACATATCAGCGATGGCATGTGCCAATGTCACCCCAATTACCAAATTTAAAAAAAAAAATTTTTTTTCGTTCGCCTTATTTATCTATTCCCCAAGGCGGTGTGTGTTGCACTGTGGTTTTTATTTTGTGCCTGTTGGCCCAGTGCATCCGACTTCAGCATGCATTTGATGTAAGGGTCTGCTTCCTCCTGCATTTTCTAAGGGTTTGCCTCCCCGGGGTAACGGCCGGTGCTGTGATGGGGATCGAACCCAGCACCTTCAGTTGTGAGCCGTGTCACCTAACCACTAGCCCACGTCGTCCCCCAATTACCAAATGAGTGGCACATCTTCAGACCAATCATTAGTTCAACAAGAAAACCTATAACTATCTTGAGAGAGGAGAAATCACATTATGCTGGGTGAACAGCCTCTGAAACAGATCAAGCAACTCAAATAGATTGGAGCTGTTAAAGACCAGAAAGGAGGTATGAAGGAAAGAAGAGTTGGCTACCAGAAGAGCAGCAGCATGACATACTTTCTCATGCCATAAATAGAGAATTTCTCAGTAAAAGAAAAGCAGGTAAGAAAACTAAGATGGCTGTATTATCGCTTCACCTATGTACCAGTTTTGACTCATCATCATGTAGCATGTCCTTTGCAGAAAATGCTTTCATCCGATCTGTAAGACACTTCACTCCTGGCCATCTCTCCTGCTTCTGCCACTGTCAACCTCAGAGCCTCTGTAATGTCTATCTTCTCCTCCGTCTGCCTCTTTCCAGGTACCATACCTTTCAGTATTGTTCTTTGTAGGCCATTGTGACGTTTGATGTGGCCAAAGTATGTGAATTTCCTAGACATAATGTTTGCTAGCCAGTTTTGTTCTATATCAAGCTCCTGTAGGATTTCTATGGTTTTTGTTCACTATCCATGCTATTTTAAGCATACATTTGGGTTTTTGTGGTTGACCATGTCTTGCATTTGTATGTTAGCACAGAGAAGATGCAAGATCTTTGTTTTTGTCATTCTGTAAGTGTTCTGCCATCAGTTTTTTGTCATTCTGTAAGTGTTCTGCCATCAGTTTTTTGTCATTCTGTAAGTGTTCTGCCATCAGTTTTTTGTCATTCTGTAAGTGTTCTGCCATCAGTTTTTCATTTTAATTAAACTGTAATGCCGTGGCCATTCTTCTCCTAACTTATTTTCTTCTGTTTAGTCAAGCGGAGATATTCAAAACTCGTGCCATTCTGAACATTTTACTTCTCTAGCATAACTTTAGGACTAGTTTTCGCCTTGTCAATGCTCATTGTCTTAGTCTTGCCTGTGTTTATGAATAGATTTTGTTCCGCGCTGTGTCGTTTAAGCGACCGGATCATGCTTTGCCGTACGGATGAAAATTATGTTAGTTTGACCATGTCTGCAAAATGGAAGATCGGCTCGACAACAGTCATGGAAAGCAAAGAGCCAAGTATCCAGACCCCCAGGATGGCACAAATTGTGCTGAAATGGCCATATGAGTCCATAATTAATCGATGATTAACCTGGAGCCAGGTCAAGAGGAAGAAAGCGGATAGAATAATCTGGCACTCTTTCTGGCAAATCTTCTCCCCAGGATAGAAGAGGAGCTACTAAGTAAGTTGTAATGTAATTGCAAGTACTGGGCCTTGTTTTCTGAAATAAAAGTGACAGGAAATGTCTTGGATAACATCTATTCTTGGCAGATTGTGTGCCTGCATGAGGAACCATGTAAACTGGGGTATAGTTCAAGCTGTTGTAACTAGATGGACTGGCCACATGGTGCACATGCCAGATAACAGATAGACATGTAGAGTGACGTCCTGGTGGCCCTTCAACTTAAGACGCCATCGCACGAGACTGAAGTTGAGGTGGAGAGATGACCCGAAAGAGGCTATGGGTTCAACATGGTACACCAAGACAAAAGAGCAAAATGAGTTTATTCAACATTTGGCTACCTGGCACATGTGCCTGATTGAATACCAGTTTAAAGAATCTACAAGAAAGTAAATACATGTACAATTTTTACATTTTCTTCCCCACCAGATTCCTGTACTCCCAGGCCCCATTGGGTTGTGGGAGAAGATTAAGGAGTTGTCTAAGAAATTTGAAAAGAATGACAAAGACTGACAAGTGTGGAGCTGTTACTGAGCACCAGAGCAACCAAATACCTGAATATTTAAAAAAATAGAAATTAATATTGGTTTATTTTTTAAATAAATTATGTAATTCATTTGATCTCCATTTTTGATATTGGCAGTGAAGATGTTGATCATTAGGCAGTAGACATTTGACGAGGAACAGCACTGTATTAGCATATTGTCCCTGCCCAGAGATCATCATTTATCTGTCTAGGGTACTAATGTGTTGTTCTCACAGGGGCAGCTCTGTCATGCTATTGAAACAGTCATGTCCTTTTCAATATCCACTAAGTGTTAGTCTTTCATTGTGCTTGTTTAGTTTTAGCATAAACATAATATTTTTGATGTTATATAATTTTAATAAATTTTGTATTGTTAAATAACTTGCCTCAATAAGGCAATAGGGAGACGTAAGGATGTCATGGTTGGTGTGTGGAACTGCTGGAGGCCAGTGAATTCGGGGGGCGGATTTTGATAAGATTGATGGGAAATATCAAATATGGATTTTTTTAAAACAATAGTATTCATAATGTTATCACATCAATTGGTATCCTCCGCTCCTATGGAAAACGAGTTATTCACTCTTCTTCCTGTAGCAGATTGTTTCTAGAGCCCTCTTTCGGGCTGAGGTGGCTACACCTCTACACCTAATCATCCTGAAATCCACACTGGCATCTCTACCCTCCAAACCTGCGTGTAACCGATTGTTTCAGATTATGTCCAGAAGAATTAACTGAATAAACTCGCATCTATTGAATCTATATATAATTTGAGCACATCTATTGAATCTATATTTAATTTGAGCATTACTGTTGTCTTACAGGTCATATGATCAGTGTGAAGAATAAATGCCAAAGGGTTTTATAGAAATGATTGACCATTTTTGTCATTATTTGTTCCTTAGTTTTATTGTTATGCTCATTAGTAGTTTTCTTTTTTTGAATTTGAATAAAGCACAATGCAAAATTGTCACAGTACGTACACATATTTTTCTCTCATTAACAAAATTCTCTATGCCTTACTGAAACAGGGAAATAACAAGTACACAGTTTCATGCACAAAATATATAATCTATATGCACATTTCAGTTTACAGACACTACAAGGATTGTATTTCTGTGTTGTATAAGATCTATAGTCAACAGCATCAGATCAATCATCAGGGGATGGCGTGGCCTTGTGGCACGGCTCATAATCCGAAGGTGATGGGTTCATCATCATCATCTTCGTTCGTTCTCAATCTCCAGCCACCAAACCCTGAAAGGGCTTAAGTAGCAGAATGTAGTCCAGAGAACAGAATGTGTTGTGTCGTAGTTTACAGCTTGGCTGCGATATTTGCATCTTTTGGTCCAACACATCCGACTTCAGCAAGCATTTTTTGAGTACCGGGTTAGCATTCCCTCTTCGATCTCTTCTCCTTAGCCAGTCTGCCCTGATGCAGCCTGTTATCCAGGATCACTGCGTGGAGGTGTAGAAGGGTCTTGGCAGCTATGGTTCGCCGGCCCTGACGCTAATAGTCAGCTATGGGTCGCTGACCACTGCAGCTCATGTGCTGCTCAGCATCTTGATCCCGGTGCTGGGTTGATCCCCATCACAGCACCGGCCATTACCGCGGGGAAGCAAACCCTTAGAAAATGCAGGAGGAAGCAGACCCTTACATAAATTGCATGCTGAAGTCGGATGCACTGGGCCGACAGGCGCAAAATAAAAACCACAGTGCAATGCACACCGCCTTGGGATTAGAAAAATAAGGCGAATGCAAAAAAAAAGGATCAATTATCATCTCCACATTAAAAGTTGGCTGCTGTATCTGTCCATCATATATCATCTACCTCTTTAAGGTGGCAAGCATTTCCCTGTCAATCTCTTAATGGTGCAATCTGGCAAGCATTTCCCTGTCAATCTCTTAATGGTGCAATCTGGCAAGCATTTCCCTGTCAATCTCTTAATGGTGCAATCTGGCAAGCATTTCCCTGTCAATCTCTTAATGGTATCCTCCCACCAACATGTTCACAATGTGACATTAAGCAGCTGTAGAGAGTGACAACCAATACTTAGGAAAAAAAGTGCTGACATTTTCATAAGCTCTGTGATACAGAATGTGTGGTCTAAATGCATATACAAAGTAATTTATTTCAGTCTCAACTGAATGAAAATGGGACCAAAGATGCAGCAGCGAATGAGCTAACAGCAGGCATCGACCCATAGCTGGCTGCTTGCATCGGTGTCAGCGAACCAGTGCTGACCAAGACCCTATTTCACCTACAAGCAGCAGGTCTGGAAACAGGTTCACTAGTGTAGTCTGGCTAAGAAAATTGGGATCACAGTGGGGAAGGCAAACCCGATACCCAAATAAAAGCCAGCTTGAATCGAATGTGTCGGGCCGAAAGGTGCAGCTACCACTGCTTCGATGTAAACTATGATGCAATGTTCTTTTCAAGAAGAACAAATAATGCACTGGATTGGAACCTTAAAAAATGAAGAGTGGATTGGCCAACGACCAATGGAAATGGGCTCTAGCTGATGGAATCTTGTTAGTAAAGTTTAAGAAGACTCCAAAAGAAATGGTTGAGAGCACCTGTTGAAGTCCTATATTATAAGGCAAACCAAGCGGAGCAAGCAAAGTCTAAACTAAAGATATCAAACCAAAAAACAAATTAAGACATTTTTTAAAAATAACTTCATTGACAAATATAGAGATCACCATGTGTCTGATATCATCTGGTCCATTAAAAAACAACATTCTATTTGGGAACTCTCAACTTTAAAGCAACAGCTCTTGGGGAACCAAATAATTAAACATCTCTTGGGGGAACCAAATAATTAAACAACAGCTCTTGGGGAACCAAATAATTAGACAACAGCTCTTGGGGGAACCAAATAATTAAACATCTCTTGGGGGAACCAAATAATTAAACAGCTCTTGGGGAACCAAATAATTAGACAACAGCTCTTGGGGGAACCAAATAATTAGACAACAGCTCTTGGGGGAACCAAATAATTAAACATCTCTTGGGGGAACCAAATAATTAAACAACATCTCTTGGGGGAACTCAATTATTAAACAACATCTCTTGGGGGAACCAAATAATTAAACATCTCTTGGGGGAACCAAATAATTAAACAACATCTCTTGGGGGAACTCAATTATTAAACAACATCTCTTGGGGGAACCAAATAATTAAACAACATCTCTTGGGGGAACCAAATAATTAAACATCTCTTGGGGGAACTCAATTATTAAACATCTCTTGGGGGAACCAAATAATTAAACAACATCTCTTGGGGGAACCAAATAATTAAACAACATCTCTTGGGGAACCAAATAATTAAACAACATCTCTTGGGGAACCAAATAATTAAACAACATCTCTTGGGGGAACCAAATAATTAAACAACATCTCTTGGGGGAACTCAATTATTAAACAACAGCTCTTGGAAAAGCCAAATTAAAGTGTAACAGCTCTCTTGGGAACCCAACTTAAAAGTATGATGGTTCTTGGAGAAACCCAAGTAAAAAAAAAAGCACCATTTTGGGAAACCCAACATAAAAGCAAGATAGTTGTTAGAAAACCCAGGCTAAAAGTAACATCAAAATTTAGCACCTAGGTTTCCATCATACTGCAAGCAATATTTTCAGATAAAACAGTATATATACCACTTCTGTGACTTTAAACTATATTTATCACAATGCTTATAGATGTATTCAATATGATGTGTAAAATAGTTCATTGTTAATTATTTGGTGTATGGCAGCCACAAAAAATACATATAATAGAGAAACATAATTAAACAGATTTTTTTTTTGGCGATCGCCTTATTTCTCTAATCCCCAAGGCGGTGTGCGTTGCACTGTGGTTTTTAATTTTATGCCCAGTGCATCCAACTTCAGCATACATTTTATGTAAGGGCCTGCTTCCTCCTACATTTTCTAAGGGTTTGCTTCCTCGGGATAACAGCCGGTGATGGAGATCGAACCCAGCACCTTCTGGTTGTGAGCCGTATCACTTAACCACTAGCCCACGCCATCCCCCAGTTGTCAGATGAAAGCACTTAGAGTATTATAAAACATGTTCAATTAAAAACACATCAATTTATTGAGTAAGTATAGTGGAACAAACTTTGACGGCTACATTGTTTGTCAGGTCAAGGAAAGCATGCCTGAGTCTAATTATAGAAGTTTCCTACAGTTATCACAATTCAGGGTCTGTGCATGCCATATAATCCCTTCAGAATGACAACACTGCAGAAACGACAAAGAAAGTATGTGATCAACTAAGGCAGAAAAATACACTAACGAGCAATATTTTGAATATGCCTTCCATTCTTCTGCAGTCATTCTCAATCTCCGGCTACTAAGCCCTGAATAGAGCTTTGTAAGTTGCAGTCTGGAGAACGGAATGCGTTGTCTCTAGTTTAGAGTTTGACTGTGATATTTGGTCCGACACATCCATCTTCGGCATATGCCATCCATGATTGACGGCACCAGTTTTTATTGATCTACATGAGTGTGTATCAACTAGTAGACAACAGCTGACCTTTATTGAGGCTTTCATCTTGCCGTTTATCCTATCTTACTGCTGAGATTTTCACGGGAGACGTAAGCATTTTGTACCTTTAGAGAGTGATCTAGTTAGGACAATAGTGCGATTGGCTCTACTAATCTTGTAAAGACTGTTGGTTACTATTTCTGATTTGATCTGTTTCGCTATCTGTATTTTGGGGAAAGAGGATGTTCTTGATTTCTCTTGCAACTTTCAGAACTACCACTGGTATCAAGGATTCTATTCTCCAATGTTATGCTTCTATCACTCGGTCTTCAGAGTGAGTGCAATGAATAATGGGAAAAGACATTACAATTGTGATGCGCAACTGTAACGTTTGGTAATATCAGTTTTGAAGAGATCATGGGCAAACATGGAATTAGAAAAAAAAATGCCAATGGAGATTTATTTCTTGACTGAGGTTTGTTAAATCAGTGATTGGGGGCAGCATGTTTTCACATAAGGAAGTCCAGTCAACATTGATATCTCCCAGCTTTAGGACAGAAAACCAGATTGATCATGCATCAATCAACAGGAAGTCCAGTCAACATTGATATCTCCCAGCTTTAGGACAGAAAACCAGATTGATCATGCATCAATCAACAGGAAGTCCAGTCAACATTGATATCTCCCAGCTTTAGGACAGAAAACCAGATTGATCATGCATCAATCAACAGGAAGTCCAGTCAACATTGATATCTCCCAGCTTTAGGACAGAAAACCAGATTGATCATGCATCAATCAACAGGAAGTCCAGTCAACATTGATATCTCCCAGCTTTATGATAGAAAACCAGATTGACCATGCATCAATCAACAGGAAGTCCAGTCAACATTGATATCTCCCAGCTTTAGGATAGAAAACCAGATTGACCATGCATCATCAATCGACATTGATATCTCCCAGCTTTAGGACAGAAAACCAGATTAACCATTCATCAATCAACACAAAGTCTAGTCATCATTGCAAGATGTAAAGGTCTGTAGAGGGGCTAATGTGGTCAGATACAATTACAAAAGCAAGGAGTTGTGTAACTTACGGAAATCAAAAATTAAATCCACCACATAAATAAAACTTTTAAACTCCAATATAAAGTTGGTTCTATTGTATGGTTCTGTAACATGGAGAACCACAAACAAAATAACAAAGGTGTCGACTTTCATAGTTTGGTGCCCACAGAATAGAATGATTGAAACGGTATAAGATCACTAATGTGTATCTGGGAGAGAACTGGACAGATACAGGTGGAACAGGGCATGAAGAGATGGATCAAGCATTAAGGAAATTTCATATTTGACCAACTGATGCTATTATTCTAGCCCGGTGAGGCTCACGAAGGAGACTGTGTTTCAGGTCTTTGCTGATTACCCACAGATTTTTGAGCATGGTTATTTCCCCCTGGGCCAGACTGCCGCTCTTTGGTCTGTATAAGTAGGGAAGTCCTGCGGGATATTTTCTGGTGTCTCTAAGACCCCCTCTGTGAAGGTGGGCCTTGAGTCTGCAATGTCCCGTTCTGTCTGAAGATCTTGTCTGCCTATCTCTGCCAAGTTTGTCTATGCTGTAATTTTCTTGTTTGTATTCTTTGTGGTGGTCTCTCCATTCCATCCTCATGTATTATTAAGGAAGCCAATTGATAACATCACAAGATAGTCTCTGTTCTAGAACCCCTGCTGTGTCTCCATTCCTAAGTAGGTGAAATGTTCTACATTCTGTAATATATTTCCATTCAATTTGATATCAGTGACTTTACTTTGTGAGATTTTTGGTTTTTGAAACTTTTATCTGCAGGCCTATCTGTTCAAACAGTTGTCAATCTTTTCCTGTCCCCTCAACTCTTGTACTTAGAATAGCCAAGTCATCTGTGAAGGCAAGATCTTCTAAGGTCTTAGCATCCGTCAAATTTATAGCTACATGTTTGTTGTAGGAATAGTTATGCATTACCCAGTCTATGCTTATACTAAATAAAAATGGTGACATGCAGCCTTGTTTTGCTCCTGTTTCTATATGGAACTACACAGCTTTATCAGCAGAGGTTCACACACAGCATTGTACATCCGAAAATGGTGTGGATATTGATAGTTCTTATAGCTCACTTATTGTACACACATCTGCACCATTTGATTAGTGTGGTTGTAGAGCGCTCGCTTTTCACTGCAAAGGTACTGGGTTGAACGCCTGTTGACACAGCTATAAATGAATACCTGACTTATGGTTAGCGAAGGAAAAGGAAGGTAACATCTCACCCCACCTCACATAAACTGGCTTAGTATGCTGAACCAATGGTTAGGTCTGTTGAAGAAGAATCCATTTACTAGAAGACAACAAACCCGTGGCACCTGGAAATGATGTGGTGCCTAACATTTCAAGAGCCATCCAACATTTCTAATATGGATATGGGCTACACTTTGAAGTTGAACAATGACCGTTGCTTGGATGACACTGCAATCTTTGGCGAGGCTGTGATATCTGCGCCTTTCAGCCCGACACATCTGGTTACAGCTGACCTGTTTGGTTACCTAGTTTGCCTTCCAATGCCACTTAACCACAAGCCAACTCTGTCCCCTTAGTGGTTAAATGACACGGCTCACAACCCTAAGGTGCTGGGTTCACTCCCAAATCACAGCACAGGCCGTTACCCCTGGGAAGCAAACCCTTAAAAAATGCAGGAGGAAGCAGACCCTTATATAAAATGAATGCTGAAATCAGAAGCACTAAGCCAACAGGTACAAAATAAAAACACAGTCCAACATACACTGCCTTCGGGAATAGAGAAATAAAGCGAACGCAAAAAAAAACAGCAGGCCACAAGATAAGGTTTGGCAGTTCACATGCCTCAAGTTTAAAGCTTCTGTGGTAGTCAATTATACATCTTCTTTTTGTCCCCTTCTCAATACAGATGTAGTGTAGAGCCACTGATACAATTGACCTCCTTTAGGAAGCCTGCACCAAAGAACTTTGCTTTTGATGTAGTGGTTTCTGTATCAATTTGTTTGACACCGTAAGGTTGCTATAACACTCTTCAGTCGCCTTATATGACATGTAGTGGTTTTATTCTTTCCTTCCCCTTCCCAGCAAGAAGTCTTGGATCCACTCGGGGTGATTATACATGTTAAAAAAAACAATCACTTAACTTGGTTGTAATGTCTAAATAAATACATTAAGATGGACTTCCCCATGCCACAACATTGCTAGAATCTATGAACTGTGCAAAAGTGTAACTTTTCCAGGATATCTAATACAAAACAAATGCTCTTTTCTATTTGCTAACATAGTAACAGTTGTGATATGTAACAAGAATGCATGGTAATTTCTGTCAGCTTAAAAAACAAACTCAGAAAGGACTAGATACAATAATATAAGCTAATCTGTCAGTCTAAATGCGGGAATGTTGAACAAAAATGTAAATATCAGAGTTTCAGACAGAAGAGCAATGAATTGTTTGAGTATCTTCTGAGTATCGCCCAATATAAGCAAAGCCACATAATATATATGTTGAAAGTGATGTGTACATTAGTCAGACGAGAAAATATTCTTAGTCTACTTCTTACTAAAATAACTCAATGTTACGTTAAAACCAAAAGGTAGGTAGGTAGTCAACTTAGGTGACAAGGGCCCATCGCACCAACTGTCCATGATGAGTGGTTGAGTCCCAGGTTTTGTGCAATTTTTTAAATTTTTTTGCATTCGCCTTATTTCTCTATTCTCCAAGGTGGTGTGCATTTTCTACGGGTTTGCTTCCCCGGGGTAACGGCCGGTGTTGCGATTGGAGAGCGAACCCAGCACCTTCGGATTGTGAGCCACGTCACTTAACCACTAGTCTACCGGCTGTATGCAATGAGAATGAGGTCTTTCTGATTTGACCTCACCAAGTGGTGAGGGGGGGTCAATATGAAGAAAGTCTATGGCCTGCTTTAAGAGATGGTGGGCTGGAGCGTCCTCTGCAAGGTTGGCCATATACCCAGGTGTGCTTTCAAGGCATGTCTGTGGGGTGACTTTGTCATTTGTGACCTGGTCATATCAGTGCAAGGATGCACTTCTGGCTGTGCATATGGAAAGCTTCAATGGACTTCTGGCTGTGCATATGGAAGGCTTCAATGGACTTCTGGCTGTGCATATGGAAGGCTTCAATGGACTTCTGGCTGTGCATATGGAAGGCTTCAATGGACTTCTGGCTGTGCATATGGAAGGCTTCAATGGACTTCTGGCTGTGCATATGGAAGGCTTCAATGGACTTCTGGCTGTGCATATGGAAGGCTTCAATGGACTTCTGGCTGTGCATATGGAAGGCTTCAATGGACTTCTGGCTGTGCATATGGAAGGCTTCAATGGACTTCTGGATGTGCATATGGAAGGCTTCAATGGACTTCTGGCTGTGCATATGGAAGGCTTCAATGGACTTCTGGCTGTGCATATGGAAGGCTTCAATGGACTTCTGGATGTGCATATGGAAGGCTTCAATGGACTTCTGGCTGTGCATATGGAAGGCTTCAATGGACTTCTGGCTGTGCATATGGAAGACTTCAATGGACTTCTGGATGTGTATATGGAAGGCTTCAATGGACTTCTGGATGTGTATATGGAAGGCTTCAATGGACTTCTGGCTGTGCATATGGAAGGCTTCAATGGACTTCTGGCTGTGCATATGGAAGGCTTCAATGCGCTTCTATTTATTCTATAGAATAGTCCAGCTTTTAGAAACCGTACAGCATGGACAACACAGGTCATGTAAACCAGTAGCTTGGTTTTCAATGGAAGCCTCGATTGGTTGCAGGGCATTCATAGAAACAGCAGCTAGGCAGACTCTTCAAATATGCCAGGATGGCTACATGCAAGTTTTGTTTGCTGCCAGGTCAATTAAATCTTCAGCGGCGTCAACAAAGTTGACAATAATTCCTGTCATTGTGGGGCAGCAGCAAAGATTTTGTATCTTGATGTGATGTGGAGGCCTAATTTAGATGCAAGATCTTTCAGGTGTGCTCCCATAGTATTATCAGTTATACATGATAAGCTAAAAAATATGTTCTCAGCTCAGAGAAGACCGAGTTACTTGCTCTTGTATTGCCTGTATCATGTTTGGGGAGTTGCTTCTAGAACTTTCTATTAAACTCAGTTGGCTAGTCTCCGTTTAACAAGATGTGAAGCCTTCTACCCGTGAGTGGTTTTACCTGCAATATAACATTTAGGATTATACCTGTGACGTATTTCACGGGTTAGTTCTGCCGGTTCACCTTCGCGAATTTGGCGTGTGGGAATTTTATATGCTACTATGATGAGTTGAATACAGCTGGGGAGAGATGCCAGACCCACTCACACGCTGAGTGTTGTCCATACGACCTCTTGTGGTTATCGAAAAGACACGACAAACTGCGTTAGATGCCATCCCACCTTTCTACCCTGCGGGTTACATGTTTACGGAAAGGCTTCGGTGGTAACCCTGAGGCAAAATCTGCATCCTATACTATCTCCAGTCGTCTCGATGAATGTCTTGCCACTGGCAAAAGGTAGCTTAGGCTCCATGAGTGAGGTTGACAAAAAGGCGCAGTTCCTTCCTCACTTTAATCCAAATAACCGCGCAAGTCACCCATTTCAGCGGACACAGCAAGAGATACGACTGTCCACACGGCTGAACAAAGAGAATGGTCTACATCACTTGTGATGGACAACTATTATAACATTTAGGACCTGGCATATCATTTGTAGGGGGAATGTCTGAACCAAATAAAGTGAAATGTTTAACCACTGCTTAACTACAATTTTACACATTACCAAGGTCAGAAAATTACTCCACATTTATTAAATTACAAAGAAGCTTTAGATACATATTTTGTAGATTACTTGAACTGCTAACAATTGTAAATTTTGAGGAAAAACAATTAACATTGCCACCAAATTATGCTTATCTTAGCAGCAAAGATAGCGACGCAACCGGCTGTAGGTCTACATTGCTGTGCTGTTTTAATTCATTATGGATGCCGCCAGACCATGGATTTGTCTGGAATTCACACTAATCGACGACTTACACTTGTGTTCACGGAAACATATTGTTGTTTTAGTTTTCCATTTGACTGGTTAATTTGTTCATTTTTTTTTCTTCCGTATGATTATCCTGGAATGGACATCGGCTATATGAATAGCACTACACTTAAACATGTGTTGCATTTTCAGGGTCTAGTGCACACAGCTGAACTTCGCGAGATTGCTACTCTTTGCCCTAGCCACAAACAGTGTCGGTTTTTGTGTGTGAAATTTTGACACGACTATTACAGACTAGAACACAGCTGGGGAGAGATGCAACACTCACATGCTGAGTGATGTCCCTATGACCTCTTGTGGTTATGGGAAAGGAACGACACTGTTTGATGTCACCCCCCCCCCCCCCCTTCCCATCTGCTGCCTTGCTGGATACCTGTTTACGGGAAAGGCTTCGGGAGTAAACCCTGAGGAAAAATCAGCATTTTGTGCTATCTCCAGTCTCGATAAAATCTTGCCACTGGCCAAGGGTAGCTCAGGACCAGAGAGTGAGGTTGACAATACGTGCAGTTTCTTCCTCAATTTTATCCAAATCACTCATTTCAGCGGACACAGCAAGAAAAAAGACTGTCCACATGACTGAATAAAAGAGAGTGGTTTTCATCACATGTGATAAACGAGCATCATGCTTATCTTGCATCTATAACAATATATTTTCTTTTAAATGTAACCTTGGTATGCTATCGTAAAATAAGAGTCCAAATATTTGAAGCAAGTCGTACACATCAATCAACAAAGAAACTATTCAATCAAAATCATGTAAAGAAAAACTACAAATTCTGACATCAAATTGCATACATCAACAACTAAAAATAATTACTAACCCTTTACCACCCAAGACCACCTGGTCAACATGTGAGCCAGTCGTTGTTATGTAACAACAAGATATTATTATTGACACATTACTGAATCACTGGCGGCTTCTGAAAATAATTATACATTTTTAAAGCGATGGCTTTTTTTTATCAGGACAATTGACAGGGAATTTGACAAACGTTAAAGCAAAAGTGATATTGTTGTATTACAGAACAAACAGTGTAGAGATCAAATATTTTAAAAATAAGAATAACTGGTTTTTTCCAACAATAGAATACTATTTTATATCCTCTATTTAGCGCCTAAATCAATAAAAGCCACTCTTTTGTTTTCTTAATTTAATATCTCTGTTAGTACCTCTAACCTTGATCTCTATATTGATACCAAGTTATATGAATGATTCTACCTCTTGCAGTACAATGTCTCGCAGTACAATCTGATTGTTGTTAGGTGCTTTTATTCTCATAATCTGTGTTTATATTGTTATATACCCTCATACCTAATTTCAGTGACCGATCAGTAAGTGTATTTATTTTTTTGGAGACAGAAGAGCCCAGTCATCAGCAAAGTCCAGATCATAAAGTCTGAAGTCATTGAAATCCTTTTCCGTATGTAGAAGTCATGTACTTCATAATATAGTCAATATCTAGCAGAAATGAAAATATATATTGAACACTTTCAGTGATAATTAATTCATGTATGCACATTCACAATTAATCAAGTTTTTTAAAACTGTGAATACGACTTTTTCCCATTGCTGGGGTAGCCGAGGTTTTTTTTTAGGCTGATAACTACAGGTCGCTTTATCACACATCATGTGCTGGCTATGTTTGTTTATTTCACCCCCAACAGGAAAACAAAATATGCCATACCGGGATTCGAACAATTGCCCTCCTTGTTGGCAGGCAGGCAGGCCTCGAAACCATTTGACCACGCACTCCTCTTTCACAATTAATAATCATAATTTCAGCCCTATCAGTTATATTTGTATGAATTGTTTTAGGGAAAAACAATTTATTGTTCATGCATTGGACTTTTAGCAATGAAAATCTTGTAAGATTAAGTTGGGCAGCAAAGGGTTAAAATTGTGTGCCATCTAACAACTAAAACTATCCTATTGAACATATTTAACATCAATTCACTTTCATCCAAAAGTGTAATCCTTTTCTGTAAAAATGACACTCCAACTCTTATACACATTTGGTAAATGGAAGATTGTGAATATTTCAGCATTCAATGTAAGAAAAAAAAAAAACATTTTCAGTGTAACTAAATTATCTGGCAGGAAGATATGAAGCTCTGAAGTCTCTAAATACGTATAATTATAGCCATTTTCGTTGCATAATGGCAGGATTGAGTTATGTCAGTAGACAAGTCATTAACAAATCAACATATAACATAGTCAATCAACATATTATTAAACTCTTGTATTCGGAGCCGTGGTAGCACAGTGGTTAGTGATGTGTAATATTTTTGTTATTGCTAACAGCTCCAGGGTCGACCCAGTCTTAAAAATAGGGTACCAGAGGAAGTCTGATAAGTAAAGGTGGCCAGCATGATACTGACCGCATCATCCCTAGTGTGCCATTGGTCAAGAAAACACTGTCCCAACACCAAATTCCCAATATGCCAAAAGGTGTGAAAACAAGATCTTAACTTTACAATCGGCTTACACATAAAGTGTAATATTCCTAACAATGAAGTCATGCATACCAGACAAACTGAATTACGGTACTTGTATTTAGAAATATATTAATTATCATATTCTACTTCTGTTTAAAATACATTTCTTTGTATAAGGTCTGTTGAATATTTTTATTTTACACAAAACTTGTGCATAGTACAAAAAAACTAAAATTAAATTAGAAATCATTTCATTACAGTTGTTCAACAGACTTATATTACATAAACTCTCTAAAAATAGAATTATATCGTGATTGTCAACACACACCCAAAAAATCGGCTATGTTGTGGTGTTTTACTGTAATAAGGCTATGGCACCAGTTAAATAATCGAGGTTTTAGGCCAAATGTCAACATTTTTACTTTTGGACAATGTCAAAATTGTGAGCGTTGGTCAATCTGACAAATTGGTTATGCTAAATGAACATTCTTTCAGTAATTTGTAACTTAGTTTAACCCTAAACCTGGTCAACCACCTTGTTCAATGTCTGAGTATTTTTTATGTTGCGTCAGGAATTGAATAGTGTCTGGCAAAATCTGAAGATCGTATCGCACGAGAACTTCCAGCAGATCCAAATTCTGTGGATATTGATCTCCTAACAACAGGGCTTATTGGTTCTTCTTTTGTGGGGCAAACTGAGTTGTGATTGTGAGCTAAAATATATAAAGCTGCATCATAGTTTGGAGGTGGTGTCCTAGGTTCTTCTGATGATGGTAATCGTATCTGCAAATGATATAGAAGGACGTATTAGTGCCTGTGTGCCAAACTTTACATATTAAATATTAGTAAAAAAGGGAGATATAAACCAGAGCAGAAGACAAAAAAGTACATTATTTTGGTAATGCTGGAATGTGATCAAAACTCGCACAGAAAGACATTTTTGACTTTTCTTTTCCCTCAGATAACAAATTTTTCTTCTTCTTTTTCCTGTGCAAAGTAGTGGTATGTACGAGTTTTCTTCAATTGTTTTGTGTCTCTATACTTGGGGTTGGTAGTAGTACTTACTTCTGACAATGATGGAATATCCAAAATACTGTGTTTTATCATGTCTTCTTGCTGACCACAGTGCTTACTACAGTATGGTCTGCGGTCACTCTGTGTAGGTGTTTGTTAAAGAGCACATGTTATTTTAGCAACGTTAAAATTGTGCTCAGGCCTCGTCAGCTCAAATTGTTGATGTTACCTTTTGAATTGGGTTGTGTATCAAGATGCTGAGCAGCTGTCAGTGACCCAAAGCTTGACTGCTAGCATCAGGACCAACGACCAAGAGCTGTCAAGACCCTTCTACACCTCCACGTGGTGATCCTGCATAACAGGCTGCAACAGAGCAGACTGGCTAAGTAAGAAGAGATCAAAGAGGGAAGGCTAACCCTGTACCCAAAAATGCCCGCCGAAGTCGGATGTGTCGGACCGAAAGGTGCAAATATTGTAGTTAAGCTGTAAACTATGACATCTTCATGTACATGAGCCACATCTTCAAGCTCATAAGCCACATCATCAGGCCCAAAAAGCAACATCTTCAGGATAAGACCCTCATTAAGAGGAAACCTTCTTTGCTCATCAATCAAAGAACCAGGTTGTAATAAAAAACCAGTCATCCAGATAGGTAGGCTAGATTTTAAACAGTTTTTAAGACATTGAACCCAAAGTGAAGGATAAATGACACACAATCAATTTTGACACAGACCAACTGGTTGTTCAGAAAATATTCTTTATAGCGAAATGTGTTCGCATGCCAGGGTTCTGGTTACAATTGAAGACGTTTGTATAAGCAAGCAAGTATTCGCAAAGCAGGTAGTTGTATAACAGGTCATTACTGTATAATATAATTGGAAAGGCATATGCTATTTTTGGAGAAATGCTAAAGGGCTTTACACTGACAGGAGACACACTAACAGGACAACTAACGATGCATGTATCTTGACAGGACAAACACTGTGACAGGAGAGTGTAATAGGAAAGACACTGACAGGAGAGAGTAATAGGAAAGACACTCACAGGAGAGTTAATAGGAAAGACACTGACATGGCATACACTGACAGAAGACACACCAACAAGACAAACTAACAGTGCATACACCTTGACTGGCCATACACTAAAAGGAAAGTGTAACCGGAGAAACACTGACATGGCAAAGACTGTAATAGCAGAAACACTGACAGGGCAAACACTATAACAGAAGAAACTCTAACAGGAGAAATAGTGACAGAGCAAACACTGTAACAGGTAACAGGAGAAACACTGACAGAGCAAACACTGTAACATGTAACAGGAGAAACACTGACAGGGCAAACACTAACATTGAGAAACACTGATAGGAAAAACACTGTAACAGGAGAAACACTGACAGGGCAAACACTGTAACAGGAGAAACACTGTAACAGAAGAAACACTGACAGGGCAAACACTATAACAGAAGAAACACTTTCAGAAATGTCAGTAAGACAGAAAACATTGTGACAGAAATTAAAGATGAAAAATACACTTGGAATGAGATGGAAATTAGATATAGATAAATCCAGCTAAAGGTAAATAAGTCAGGTATTCAATGCAGTTTAATAAGTCAGGTATTAATGCAGTTTAATAAGTCAGGTATTCAATGCAGTTTAATAAGTCAGGTATTCAATGCAGTTTAATAAGTCAGGTATTCAATGCAGTTTAATAAGTCAGGTATTCAATGCAGTTTATTGGCTGCACTTACATTCCTCTGTAATCCTGAGGTGGTTGTATAGAAGCTTGAACTGACAGCCTCTTCGTAAGCTGGTGGTGGCATGTACATGGATGTGTTGTCTTCATCCCCTGAGACAGCGAAAAATGAGGTCTGATCTGGGGAGAAAAGTTATCATAACCTACCATGATATGTGACTGATAATACAGGTAAGCTAGGTCTGCTGTCTTCACTCCGAGAAATATAGCATCACACTGAAAATTGAGGAATTTGTTATGGGCACTAAAAAGGGTAAAAAAATCAGCTGATATTTTAGACATTGACTACCATGATCCAATCACATCAGCAGAAAAGATTGTCCACTCTTTTGTCTGTAAATCATTTCATATTAATTTGAACATGTTATGAAAGACAAAAATATCCCTCTGTTAGCAGGACATTAGTTTATCTCCAGAATGACATTGGTCCGCCGAGGTCTTTGTGTATGACAAGGACAAGAATAGCACCACTGCCCCACAGAGATCATGTCGTAAAAGGCGACTGTGTGACATGGTATAACACCGACCATGGTTAAGTGGTTTGTTTAGAGCAGCATAGATGGTGCTTAACAGGCTGCGGGTCTACTTTGCTCTAGTGTTTGAGTCTATTAAGATGAACGCACATCAGTTAACCACCCTTCACAGCACTTGTCTCAACGTAGCGGAGTAATAAGTTTTTCGAGCCTAGCCCGCTAAGCAGGAAATCCTGCTCCTGGCTACATCCAGCACATATCAGAGCTGGGACCAGCACAGGGGCATCTGCTCCTGTAGAAGTACAGGTCGACTAAGAACTACATATGACTCATAGAAATGTTAACTCCAATTTTATTTGAACACTCAGATAAATAAAAATAAAAGATGTCAAAGCATTTTAATAGTTGATTTTTTTTCAGCTATTTTGTTAAGTTGATAGGTTTAGTTTGAACAGATAAAATTGAAACACAATTTAACAGAACAAAAGTAATTTTAAGTAAATTTGTCCTAACAGATTTGAACCTGGGACATGTTCCACAGCTGAGCTATCTAGCCAATACAAATTGGTTGATATTCTTGTAAGTTTGGGTATTTTTTCTAGCTATCAAGTATGAAAATGGTCAGTTGTGCATTGATATAGTAACTAATACAACTGACATGATGGAAAGGTATACATTAAGGATCATCATGTAGTCCTTGATAGAACGTCAGTCTCATCACAGCCATTTGATAGGAATCTGGATCAGCATTAATCTGTCCCATCTGCTCCATGTTTATGTTTAGGGTGTCCTCTGTGTCTTGTGTCCATCTACGCCTTGGTCGACCTCTGCTTCATCTTCCTGGAACAATTGCCCTCCAGAACTTATTTTTTCAGTCCGTTATGGCGCTTAATGTGGCCGAAAAACCCGTTTCCGAGACATAACATGGTTTATAAGTCAGTACTCTTTGACACTCAAAACTTGCTAGATGGCTTTATTTTTCATTTTCTTTACCCAGGGTATTTTTAGTATTCTTCTGTAGCTTTTTTTCTCGAAAGCCCCGATCCTCTTTTTTAATATGTGTGTGATGGTCCATGTCTTGCATCCGTACACTGCCACTGGAAATACGCATGTTCTTAGGATCTTAAATTTTAATTCTTTGTTAGTATTGGGATGGAACAACCAAAAATACAGTGCAAATAAAAGTGACTAATTAATCTAAAAGAATAAAATAAGATGCAGGTTTCGTATCATTCATCATTGATGTTCTGTTTTCTCCAGCATCTTCCATCATATTCGTGCATTGACTAAGTTCTAAAACTTCCTCAAATCTCAAATGGAAAATTTATTGACCAATAGAGTATTAACTCTTTACAGTCCGTTTTGACCAAAAATTGTTAGTGCGCAAACCATTAGCCGCAGTCCAAAACATCTGGAACTCACTGCTAACTTCCTGTATTGCGCTCTGTCACATAGCAATGATGTTTCATTTCTTGGAATGACCTTAAGTATGTCAGAATTTCTACTACATGCACATCCTTTATTAACTTAAAAGTTTTTGACAATCAACCAGTATTTACATCTTCAATAAATATATTTTTTTTGTTTTGCATTCGCCTTTATTTCTCAATTCCCCAAGGCGGTGTGCGTTGCACTAGGTATTTATTTTGCGCCTGTCGGCCTAGTGCATCTGACTTCTGCATGCATTTTATGTAAGGTCTACTTCCTCCTGCGTTTTCTAAGGGTTTGCTTCCCCGGGGATCCTGGGGATTGAACCCAGCACCTTCGGTTTGTGAGCCGTGTCACTTAACCACTAGCCCACGGTGTCCCCCAATAAATATTTAAAGGTTGTGACATCCAGGTGGATGGAATTTGAACTTCAAGAGCGGAGAAATAATTTATTATTTGATCAGACCAACGATCATACATCTGGATTAGATGTTGATATTAAATACAAGTTTGATTGAGACTGACTGGGAAAAGGGATAAATGTGGTAATGCTTGATGTGATAACACAATAACACACTTTGTGAGTGAAAAGAATCCAAATAAAGTGGTATTTCACATCTCCACATTAATGACATATATATTTTTATTATGAATACCTCATGTCATAGATAACTTAATTATGTGTCTTTAGATCTATTAATAATAATTTTTTCGTTACATTTGAAAAAATCTGAAGTAATTTTATTTTAAAAAAAACCTATTTACAAACGGAATTGCTACTCCTGCCTTGGACTGTAAGACACAAATCTAAAAAAATTAATAAGTACATGATTGATATACAACATAAATGGTATAGTGTAGAACGGCTATGAGAGCTAGGCATGTTGGATGCTGAGAAATGAGAAAATCCAGTACCAGGATAAAGAGAAGAAATATGAAAGGCATAAGGTGAAGAAAAAAAGAAAACTATTAATAAAGGTGATAATAATAATAATACAATTATTGGCGGGAGAATGACAATGCTATGGAACGCGCAGATCTTTCAGCCAGTTTTAAGTTCAGTATTCATTTGGTCATGAATACTACCAGAATTATCCAGAGTGGTCCACTGAGGTCTATGTGTATGACAAGGACCATAGCTCCACTGACTCACAGAAAGCATGTCGTAAGAGGCAGCTAACTCTGTAACATGGCAAAACACTGGCCGTGATTAGGTGGTTTGTTTAGAGCAGCATAGATGGTGCCTAACAGGCTGCATATCTACTTTGCATTAGTGTTTGAGTCTATTAAGATGGACTTGCACATCGGTTAACCATCCTACATGGCACTTGTCCAAACACAGCGGAGTAATAAGTTGTTTGAGTCTAGCCTAAGTAAAGGAAATCCGCCTGGCTACATCAAGCTCACACCAGAGCTGGGATCTGCACTGGGACATCTGCCTTTTTAGAAGTACAGGTTGACTAAGACTACCAGAAATACCTGTGTTCCTGCTCTGATCAGATCTCTGTGACTTCTTCTGGAAGCAATAAAAAATTACCAATAAAAGGACAACTATCATTCCGACAGTTATCAAAATGAAGATTGTAGTTTGATTTGCTAACTGTTCCTCAGCTGAAAACAAATAAACAAGAATGAATTATAAAGAATGAGACTGAAAATACAAATATGAATTATGGGAAATAATACTTAAAGAAAACATTATCATCATCACGTGGCATGCCGAATGACATTGATGAGCAATGCCTTCCACAACCATCTTTTAGAAATTCAGCATTTCCGATGTACTCCTTTTTACCATCCGATATTTGTTGTCCTCTACCTCCCTTGCCATAAATTATTCCTGTTGTCACAACATTTCCCATGTTCTAGTCCCTGAGTATGTGACCAAAGAATATTTTTGTCATTTTAGTTATCGGTAACAAGTTTTTTAAAAACATATTACGGTATCTTCATTGGAATGTCCAAGGTATATGCAACGTTCTTATGAGAAACAACATTTCTGTTGCTGTCAGTCATTTCCTTTCTATAAGAGTGTGAGAATATTCTATCCACTGTCTTCCTCTTTGCCTGGCTCCAGTCTAGTCCACAGTCTCTTATAGACTGTCTATGTTGTTATTCCAGCGGAATGTGGGTCGTCCTTGCAGTCTGTTTCCATTACACTTTGCTTCTCATGTCTGTCATTGTAGCCACTCTTCCTTCATTCTGCTGACATAGCCAAACCACTGAAGTTGGGATTGCTCCACTGGAATCTACAAAAGCTGGGCTTCAAGATCTTGTTGTATTGTCTGATTGAAGACCATAAATAAACGTCATATGACTTGATTTGATTTGGTTGCTCCTCTTCTCCCACGAGGTAGAAGCTCTTCTTTTTTCTCTTATAGTTTCTATAGGATGGAGTAGCTGACTCCATACACAACCCTCCTTAATCATTTCTGAAGACATGACTGGTAGGTTAGTGTTGCTATTCAAGCTTCTCTTCGGGGAGCTGGTAACATACAGGCAAGATGTGACAACAGACAGACAAAAAGTGATACAAAGATGACAATTAAGAAAGATGACAATCAAGTGTGAGGATGAAAATATAAATATAAAGATGACTTAAATTTCAAATCAAATCAAAACCATTCACCTCCCTGTGAATGGTATGAACACAAGCAGATCACGGGAGTGACTTTTACTGATCTAAGTGCAGTGTCTTTATGACAACTATAAACCAACAGAAGCTGCTGACAAAGCTATATTCTATAACAAAAGATTGGTGCCTCACCAATCACATTAAATGTCTTTTTCAGAATTGGTGGATCTATCTATGGAGAGTGTTGAGAGGGGGAGGGAGCTATGGTAGAAAAAAAATATGGCCTGGCAGAACGAAGCATCCTAGCACCTATGTTGTACAATTTATATACCAATGACCAACCTACAGACATAGTTGATGAAATTCATTTATGCCAACCACACAGCAGTAGCTGCCCAAGGGAATTGTTTTAAAAAGGTTGAATATAAACTGAAAAGCACATGTGAGGCCCATGTCGTAGATTACCAGAAAAATTATCTCAAACAAAACTTCAGCAATACCCAGAGACAGAGAGGCAAAAAGAAAACTAAAAAGCTGGAACATAGCATGGTTCCCAAAAAACTGGGTGTAAACATGGATCGTACGTTATCCTATGTGATACACTGCCAGGAAACAGACAGATGTCCTCTGAACATCAGCACTTGTCTTTTGTTTCTATTTAGCTGTGTACGCTGTGCCAGTTTCTCTTGTTATCCATGTTTTGTGTTGGCACACTCTTTTCCCCAGAACAGTAAAGGTATCAGATTTGACTGGCATTATCGACACGCTGCAGTTAACTCAGCTGAAAATGGAAATGCAAGGAAAGGAACTTGCTACCCTACCTCATAAACAAGATGTGATCTTATTGCTAAGAATGAATAAGATAGGGGATCAAGATGCTGAGCAATTCATGAGCTGCGGCGGTCAGCAACCCATAGCTGACTGCTAGCGCTAGGGTCAGCGATTCAGAGATGCCAAGACCCTTCTACATCTCCACACGGCGATCCTGGATAACAGACTGCAACAGAGCAGACTGGCAAAGTAGAAGTGATCAAAAAAGGGAAGGCTAACCCAGTACCCAAAAATGCCTGATGAAGTAGGATGTGTTGGATCAAAAGGTGCAAATATCGTAGTCAAGCTGTAAACTACAACACGCATTCCGTTCTTCTGACAACATCCTGCTACTTGCAAAACCCTTTCTAGGGCTTAATAACGGGAGTTTGATAACAAACAAAGAAGAACAATAAGAAAGTGCTCTTAATATTTTAAAAATTAGAAGAAAATAATTATCAGCAAAACAAAGATAATCTCAGAGAAGACATTATCGTTGGAGATAAAGTGTTATGGCCTTCATTGTATTTGATCTCAGCTTTTTTAAAGGTGTAGTTACCAGTTTCTTTTCTCATTACCTTGCCTTCTCCAACAAATAGTTTTACAACTGGGTAGGCTCAAGCATGTCGCTACCGGGGATTGAAACTGGTACGTTTGCAGCCACTGTGAAACTCTAAATAGGACCAGAGTCACAGGGATCACAGCAAGAAAACAAACCTGTGCCCAAAAAAGCCAGCTGAAACAGGATATGTCAGACCGAAAGGTACTGGTATTAGACAAATGCTGCAGATGAAGAAACTACATAAAACAAACAGCTAACAAAATAAATTGAAAATAAAAGGACAAGTGCAGGAAAGGTAAGTTAGGAATAAAATTAATACTACTTACGACACATGTCCAATTTGGAGGCACAACTACCATCGTCACAGCGTCTGTGTTCACTAAATATACATGGCCTGATGTCAGGCTCAGATGTTGAGACATGGTTCATGTTGACAATTGTATTATTACGATTGTCCGTCATCTGTGTTTAAAACTTATTACTCCTGTTCGACGGCTGTCTCTTCATTAAAAACTTCAGGACATCTGAAAATAACAACTGGACCAAGTGAACATTCATTTTATTCTAGAACTGAGTTCAGCAATATGAATATCTCATGCATATATATGTTGCAGAAGACCAAGATTAGGTGGGCCGGCCACGTCATGCGCATGCCAGACAACCGCATCCTCAGACACCTAATGTATGGTGAGCCGAAAGAGGGCCTGCATCTGGTCTGTGGGCAAAAGAAGCGCTTCAAAGACTTCTTCAAAGTATCTCTAACATGCTTCAACATCGATGTAAAATCATAATAATTCCTCACACAGGACCGCCAGACATGGCGTAAAACCACCATCTGAGACGCCTCCATTGCTGGGGAATGCCAGGCCTCTGAGGCATAGAGAAAGCATTCTGTGCGAAAAGACAAAACAACTGAACCTCACATGTCCAATTCTGAACTTAAATGCTACATATATGGAAGGGGTTTCCATGCCAGAATTAGACTATACAACCACCTTTGGACTCCCCATGAGGTGCAACACAATTTGCCTGACTGCTGTTACAATAATAGTTTGCGATGGATGGCTACTATTATTATCTCATGCATCCATTTGTGTTCTCTCTGTTGCTCGGCTGTGAGTCATTTAAACCTAAACTAAGAGAGCTGCTGTTGTTGCTTTCCTCCTCTTCTTCTTTGTTCTCAAACTCCTGCTACCAAGCCATGAAAATTACTTTGCTAGTAGTAGAATGTAGTCCAGAGAACGGACTGCATTGTGGTAGTTTGAATTTCACCATAGGCCAAAATGCAGCAGTGGATGAGTTGACAGATGCCAGCGACTCATAGCGAGCAATAATTAAGACCCTACTCCACTTGCATGTGGCAGCCCTGGAAACAGGCTGTACTAGTCACTAGTGTAGTCTGGTCAAGGGGAAGGCAAACCAGTTACTGAAAAAAGACAGCTGAAATCAAAATGCGCAAATATCGCAGCCTCACTGTAAACAAGGACATGAAGTCCTTTTCAGGACAAACTACAAAGAAGAAGAATTTTACTCACATAAAATTCTGAAGTGATCTAAACTTTCAGTGATTTTCCCTAGCAATTTGACTTTGGCTTTGTTCGTTCTCAATCTCCCACTATCAAACCCTGAAAGGGCTTAAATAGCAGAATGTAGTCTAGAGAACGGAATGTGTTGTGTCATAGTTTACAGCTTGACTGCGATATTTGTACCTTACGGTCCAACACATCCGACTTCAGCAAGCATTTTTTGAGTACCGGGTTAGCATTCCCTCTCCGATCCCTTCTCCTTAGCCAGTCTGCCCTGCTGCAGCCTGTTATCCAGGATCACCGCATGGAGGTGTAGAAGAGTCTTGGCAGCTTTGGTTCGCTGGCCCTGATGCTAGCAGTCAGCTATGGGTCGCTGACCACTGCAGCTCATGCGCTGCTCTGCATTTTGATCCCAAACTGTGATATATCACCAGTTGTTTAATTTGTCTGTTGTGAATCACTTGTGAGTGGCTCAAAGACATAGCACAGTGAATTAGCTGACCAAGACCCTATTCCGTCTCCAAGTGGCGACCCTGGAAACAGGCTGCACTCATGTAGTCTATCAAAGAGAATGGGAATCGAAGAGGGAAGACAAATCTGGTATCAAAATGGGCGTGCTGAAACTGAATGTGTAGGGCAGAAAGGCCCAGATATCACAGCCTTACTGTAAACTATGAAATAATGTTACAATGTTCTTTCAAGGACAACCGCCAAAAAGAGACCAAAAAATTAGAAGCTTCAGATTCTTTGACCAACTCAAATGACAAGAGAAAGAAAGATTTAGAAACTTAAGAATCTTTGACTAACATAATTGACAAGAGAAAACAAGACTAAAAACTTCAGGACCTTTGATTAACACATTAAATTGACAAATGACAAGAGAAAGAAAGATTTTAAAACTTCAGGATATTTGACTAACATAATTGACAAAAGAAAACAAGATTAAAAACTTCAGGACCTCTTACTAACACATTAAAATGGCAAGAGAATGAAAGATTTTAAAACTTCAGGATCTTTGACTAACCCAAATGACAGGAGAAAGAAACTAAGAAAGATTTAAAAACTTCAGGATCGTTGACTAACCCAAATGACAGGAGAAAGAAAGATTTAAAAACTTCAGGATCTTTGACTAACTCAATTGACAAGTGAAAGAAAGATTTTAAAACTTCAGGATCTTTGACTAACTGAACTCAATTGATAAGTAAAAGAAAGATTTAAAAACTTCTGGATCTTTGACTAATCCAAATGACAAGAGAAAGGAAGATTAAAAACTTCAGGATCTTTGACTAACACAATTAACAAGAGAAAGAAATATTTAAATACTTCAGGACCTTATACTAACTCAATTTATAAGAGAAAGACAGATTTAAATACTTCAGGATCTTTGACTAACACTGACTTGAGTTGCCAGTTGACAAAAATGACATGAGAAAGAAACATTAAAAAACTTCAGGATCTTTGACTAACTCAATTGACAAGTTCCATTTTCGTACAAGTTCACACATGAAAACCGTAACAAATTTGAATGATCTTTAACAAGAACTAATATACTAAACAAAAAGACACGAAAGCCAGATGTTTAGAAACTAATGTAAACATCTATCTTACCTCTACAGAGTCTCAGTCTAGTGTTTACTAAACAAAGCAAACTTTAGTGTAGTTAAGCCGGAAGTACAACTTAATGGATCTTCTGCTATTTCTTACCAGCTAGTACACACTAAGTGACTAAATATTTTATATCATAATACAAACATAATGAGAAAGACAATTACAATAATAATGATTTCGGTTTGTGGTGCGCTGCATGTATTACTGCAATTTCCGCACATATGAATAGTAGAAACAGGGCAATTGTAAAAAACAAAAAAAAATTAATAAGACCTCGTCTTGGATTACAGGGAAGAAGAAAGAAAATATACTTTTTTTCTATTCTGCGTGCGCTATCGTCTCTCATGAGAACTAAATATTTCACCTTGATATAACTAAAAGACTTGGTGTATAGATGAAAGAACAGTGTATCATCAAAAGGAGACATGAGCTGCAGTGGTCAGCCACCCATAGCTGACTGCTAGCGTCAGGGCCAGCGAATTTTTTGTTTGTTTTTTGCTTAGATGTTTGCCTCACTAGTTTCTACTGGCGGAGGCGCGCCATTATCCACCCCAGACCGTAGTCCATTGGGCGATATCAGGACGCATAAACCAGTGCTTGGATGCGTGTGTGTATCTGTATGTACCTAACTCCTAACCTAGTGTTTTCCGTGTTGCAGGAGTGTTTTCCTGTCATTTGGTGGTTCTCTCTTTGATCCTTCCTGTGAGTGATTGGTGGTTGGCAAATCCTATTTCCCTTTTTTTTTCTTTTTTTGAGTTGGAGGTACTCTCGTCCAGATTCGGAGGTTCTATCTTACGTTCGATTTCCAGTGATTGTTGTGCCAAAAAGGGGGAATGGGTATATTTATTTTAAGTATCGCATCTCACGGTTTTTTTTTCCTCAATAAAAGTGATAGGGACCTTTTTTTCTTTCTCTTTTTTTTTTCTTTTTCAAATCATCTTCTTATATTTGCAATAATAGTGAAGATGCAATGAGATGATATGTATAAAGGTGATCTATGGAATGGGATGATTATGAAGATGCCAAAAATGTATAGAAAGGAAAGTAATTAAAATGAAGTATCGGATAAGTAAAATAAATGATTCTTGGCTTGGCTTGCGGATCATCAATTTGTCGTCTCGTGATCCGCTAGGTGTATTTCTTCGGGCCCATCGTTCTCTATGGTGACGGCAGCGCAGTTCTGTTTTTATAAATGCTCCAGGTGGAAGAGATTCTTTGACATTTGAAGGACAACTTGAAATTGTTGCACTGTATATTGTGCCCTCGGGAGATAACTGTGAGTGGAATGGGTGGAGGACAGTCTTCTTGGATATTTGCGAAGCATAGCTGCCAAGACCCTTTTACACCTCCACGCGGTGATCCTAGATAACAGGCTGCAGCAGGGCAGACTGGGCGAGGAGAAGGGATCGAAGAGTGAATGCTAACCCGGTACTCAAAAAATGCTTGCTGAAGTCGGATGTGTTGGACCGAAAGGTGCAAATATCGCAGCCAAGCTGTAAACTACGACACAACACATTCCGTTCTCTGGACTACATTCTGCTACTTAAGCCCTTTCAGGGTTTGGTAGTGGGAGATTGAGAACGAACGAAGACGAAGACAAAAAAAAGAGACAAAAATCCTAGCAAATAACAGGAAGCAAATACACATATTGGCAGTTGGTTATAACTTAACGTTTCTATACTGGTTTAGAAGACTCATCAGAGTCTGTAGACAACAAGTCACATTTGCATTACCCTGCTTTAAAAGCTATGCACATTGAATCTATTCGTAATTGCATAAACTGTCTCTGCCTCCACCATCTCCTGGGGTAATGCATTCCAAGCATTCCTCCACTCTCTGACTAAAAAAATCTTGGCTTATATCGAATCTGACACATTTCTTTAGTAAATTTGTATCTGTCAAATTATCTTACATCATTTAGGATTTCATTCCTATAAAGAATTATTTTGTGGGCCTCGTTCTTTCACCTTTTCCTATACATTGTTTATATAGCCTTGTTAAAAACTACAGCACTTAAGCTTTAATAAATTTTGATTATTGGAAGTTCTCAAATCAATTTCCATACTTTAGTTGGCAAACAAAGTTTAAAGGTATGCAACAACGTCTATTGTCTTTGTAAGCTACTGTATCGTGGGACTCCTGATACCATTGCCTCTTCTTTCCCAGTTCTTCGGCAGATGTTCTTTTGCCATTTTACCCTTCTCTTCTACTGTATGTTCCAAAAATAGCATGTCTGCTTATGATGTAAGTTTTATTTCTGAGTGTGGTCACTAACCGTGCATGAGGTAGGGACCTCATCGTGTAAAATAAATTGTCACGGAAACACTGAAAAAGTACACAAAGTCTTTTGGTGTAGGCTTCATATAGGAGACCAACCATAGGGCTAGCTCTATACTCTATACGCATCTACATTTTTCTCTCTCTAAATGTAGCTCCAAAAGAGTGACTACCGGGGGTGATGAAGTGTTAGGGGCGTCATTGTACAAATAGCATCTATTTGTGAGGTGAAAAGTCCTCCTCTACGCCATACCTAAACATAAATAGAGTACTACAGCATGTCTTTGTCCATGTGCGAACCCTCTCTCTTTACAGTGAGATGAGGAATCTACATTTATGGCAATGAAAGAGCTGACATAAAGGCCTAGAAGACCCTTGTAGTAGGGGCATTGAATCTGCCTGGCGTGCAATGACATCGATTTTTTTAAAGTTTCCAACTCCCATAATTCCTCGCTTCTCTGGCCCCGTTTGATTGGCTAGCGTAAAAGACCCACGTCTGCTGGAGCTGCAACAAGTCAGTTGTCCAAAAAACTCAAACTGGAACGTTGGACTTGCTTTGTCATCGCACCATTAAGTGTCCTAGTATTCGCTTCTGTTAATTTACTCAGCAATTGTCATGGCAAAAGTATTCCGATTGTCGGAATTAAAGGCAACTAAAAGCCCCAAGCAAGCTTACCTTCTTATTCACAACAAAGTGTACGATGTTACCAAGTTTCTGGAAGAGGTAGGTCGTGACTAAAATCGTCACCACTTTGAAGATGAGATTGAGGGACAGGCCAGTTTTGCATTTTGACTAGATTACAAATTAATTTATTAGTTTTATAAAATTTTACGACTTCAAAAGTAAGCACTTCATTATTATCATGTCACAATTCTTGCACTATAAATAAAACTGACACAAGTAAAGACTCGATTACAGAGTCGAGTGAAAGTTACTGAAAGTGAAAGAGAATAAAGAAAAGAGAGAAGAAGAAAAGACCAACACAAAATATAATACTAAGGAATGGACACAGATGGTTCAGCAGAGGGGGGAGGAGGCATATTCATAAGACACAAAAGTGGAAATATAACAGAAGAGGCCCTCCCAACAGGAAAGTTGTCAACAAACCTTAGAGCAGAATCGATGGCCTTCCTGCGAGCACTGAGAATACTTCAAACAGAAAGGAGGCAACCTCCAACAACAATAGCTGTATTCATGGACTGCAGAGTACTATTAGAGAAAAAACAAACAACGAACCACTTATCAGAGATCAGAGCAGAACTGGGAAAACTCCAGAAATCCTCAACAATAGCGCTCCAGTGGCTACCCTCTCATTGCGGAATCACGGGAAATGAGAGAGCTGATGCTCTGGCAAAAGATGGCAGCAAAAAGGCACAATTTAATCATCGAGTACCAAACAGAGAAATCAAGAACATCATCAGAAATCAGTATATACACCAATGGGGAGAAAATAGAAACATAAGCAGTACGCCAGACCCAATTCACCAACTCAAAAGAAATCAACAAACTACCTTATTTCGCCTGAGAACTGGACACTGCAGACTACTAGAACATCTATACCGACTGAATATCTCACACACCGATGAGTGCCCACGTGGAACAGGATGCCAGAACCCTGAGCATATTCTACAGGAATGCCCAATCTATAGGGAAATGAGATGCCAGAGGGTGCAGAGCTGAGACAAAAGCTGTGGGGCAGCCGCTCCGACCTGGTGAAGACTACAGATATAGCACGACCAAAAGATCCTGAATGCAAAGAAGAAGAAGAGACTGAAAGAGAGTCGCTGTCGGCGAGTCGCAAGTCAATAAATCCTCTACACACTCGCAGAATTTGTGATAGTTACAATTAATTAGTCATATCCGATATCGTTGGAGACAGGCGTTCAAACAATAATAACTTTAGCAACATTACTTTACCAAAATACACTACTTAAAAATAGTAGAAAGATCTTTTTTTTTACTTGTTTAATGCCCACAACGAGTAGTCTGTTTACTCTTGTGTGACTGTGTGTCCTGAAAAGGGATCACATTGATCCACATCTCGTCAGGCAGTCTTAGTCTACCTTAAAAACAGCCTGTTTCCAGCCAACACTACATAGACGAGAGATAGTGGGTCTTGGTCAGTATATTGTGCCTGACCCTGACGTGACTACTGGTAAGTATGTTGTGCCTGACCAGACTAGCTTTCCGTTCCCCATTTTGTTAGACTTAAAAATAAAATAGTTCTATAACCTGGTAGGCAAGTATAGCGGACACTGCCATCTGGGATGATGTGACTAGAGGCTTCATTATACAAGGTCTTGACTATTTGTTGGAAAGACCGTTACCTTCCTCACTCACTTCTCTTTCTTAAATGTAAATCCAGTGTCCCATTTACAGCTAAATAGACTGGAGAATTACACAACCAAGATTCAAACCCAGTATCGGGGCCTAGTGGTTAAGTGACACGGCTCACAACTGGAAGGTGCTGGGTTCGATCCCCATCACTGCACTGGCCGTTGCCCCGGGGAAGCAAACCCTTAGAAAATGCAGGAGGAAGCAGACTCTTACATAAAATGCATGCTGAAGTCGGATGCACTGGGCCGACAGGTGCAAAATAAAAACCACAGTGCAACACACACCGCCTTGGGGATTAGAGCAAACAGGCGAACGCAAAAAAACCCCAAAAAACCAGTAAATTTTGATGTCAGATATTGTCTTTAACTGCTCTGATACTAACCTTTTTTTTTTATGAATGAGAGATAATTCCACTTGAAGGAAATAATTGAAAAAGTCTACTTGTAAAAATTAATCTCGGACATCTGCTCTTTTGTTTGGTTGGGTTTTTTGTTGTTTTTTGAAAAGAAGGGAACTGCCACCCCACGTCACACAAGCTGTGGTTTAGTACAATGAAGTCTCTTACAGTACACTCCATCCCCAACAGCAGTTTCTGCTATTGGGCTTTATTTTTTACGAAAGACAGCCAAATCTGTCTATGTGATATTTTGCTTTAATTCTGTAATTTTTTTGGCTTTTGTGTTTTAATGCGATGATGCATTTGTCATTGCGTTTCTGTGTCTTATTTTTTTTTTAAATAAGTCCTATAGCAGACACTGTCATCTGGGATGAAGTGTTAGAGACTTCATTGTACTAAGCCACAGCTTACATAAGGTGGGATGACCAATTAATTTCTCTTCGCCTATCCTTCCCTAGAATTAATTCCTTTACAGCTAGGTTGACTTCAGAGTGATAGAAGTGTGTGTTTGAATACCATGTCATTGTAGTGAAAAGTGAGTGCTCTGACACTTAATTCTTTCATTATATTTGACAATACATCAATACTCTGAATGTCAAGAAATAAGTGGAAATCATACGTGAAGGTCTTTAATCTTCACAGGCTTTCATGTAAATTTGGTGTCATGGTCTGAGGTTGAGGGAAATGGTTGATATTCTGGCTTTTAAAGCACCTATGGTGGGGAAATTGAATATGAATAAGGGGACATTAATTAACCATTAATGACAAAAATTGATCCGAACCTCAACTGAGCAAAGCTCCCTTTTGAATCTATAAGCGAATTAGATGCACTGATATCTTATTCAACTTTAGCCAATTACGCAAAAGAGTAATAGAATGTGATAAGCATTTAAACATATCATTTATATATCAGGAGAAAGCTTTTGAGTTATAGAAATAAACCCTGGACAGTATTAGAAGACTACGGAATACAAGGATAATTGTTAGATAACGTGAGAGCATCATACCATATGAATAAAAAATGTAATAAGAACACCTGATAAAGTCACAAATACTTTTGAAATAATCACAGTACAAGGATATGTGTTTTCACTACTGGTGTTCAACATTTACATGGACAGAATAGATGATTAGAGGAATAGATAAATTTGACTATAACAAGTTTTTTTTAAATACAGCCACCCACAAGAACAAGAAAAACGACTCAGAAAAACCGGCCTACAGTGTCTCGAAGAGAGAAGAATTCGTGGTGACTTAATACAGGTTTATAAGATGATCAGAGGAATCGATAAATTAGACTATAACAAGTTTTTTAAAATACAGCCACCTACAATAACACGAGGGCATAGCTACAAGCTGATTAAAGAGAGGTCCAGGTTAGATATTAGGAAATATTTTTTTAGTCAGAGAGTGGTGTCTGCTTGGAATGCATTGCCAGGGGAGGTAGTGGAGGCAGGGACAGTTAATGCATTTAAGAATAAACTGGATGCGCATAGATTTTAGAGCAAGGTGATGTAAATGTAACTGGTTGTATACAGACTCTGCAGGGTCTTCTAAACCAGTATAAAGATGTTAAGTTAAGTTAAGTTAAGTTAAGAGGGCATAGCTACAAGTTGACTAAAGAGAGGTCCAGATTAGATATTAGAAAATATTTTTTTAGTCAGAGAGTGGTGAATGCTTGGAATGCATTGCCACAGGAGGTAGTGGAGGCAGGGACAGTTAATTCATTTAAGAATAGAGCAAGGTGATGTAAATGAAACTGGTTGTATACAGACTCTGCAGTCTTCTAAACCAGTATAAAGACGTTAAGTTAAAACACCCCCCAAGAAACTGGTTGTATACATGCTCTATAGAGTTTTCTAAACTAGTATAAAGATGTTAAGTAAAGCTAAGATAGACTGCAAAATTGTATGCATGCACTTGGTACAGTCTGTTAGATATAATATGAAGATTTAGCACATCATGGATGAAAATTGAAGATTAGCAGAACACCAGTAATGTAAGCTCACCATGGTGCTTACCGGCACAAGTGAATGAAACAGTAAGTACTTAAATCACTCACTGCCTGCCTGTTGGGTGGGCGGCATAAGTAAGTTAAGTTATTGCCCATCGAAAAGTGATGATGGCCACAACATTAGACGGTTTTGTCTTAATAATGTGATGTGCGATGTATTTGGATTAAAGTGAGGAAGAATATGCGCTGTTCATCAATCACTCAAATCCTGAGTTACCATGGATAATTGGCAAGACTATTGGTCGAGACGACTGGAAGTAATTTGGGATGCAGGCACTCTGGTCTTACCTCCTGGGAGGCCAGTGGTTGCTTGAAACTTGTGGGGTTCGATCGCCAACCGTTTTCGTTCATCACTGTGAGAGGTGAGTGCCTTAACCTCTTGACTACAGCGACACCCATATATAAATAAAATATATAAATAAAATTAACCAGCATTGTTTGACTGCTAGAATTTTGAAGTAAATAAGAATGAGCACTTGGGCGGACAGATAAGGAGCATGTTTAACCCAACGGGAACTTCTAGCAAACATATTCTTTTATTTTGCTGAAAATTACTTAGCATCTCTACCCGGTGTACTATAAAAAATAATATTGATTAATTACTTGTCCATCCATATATATAACGGAACGTGAAAGGTGATCAAAGGATAGTCACAAGGAACTTTCCAGGAATTATGTAAAAGGTGACTAATGCGGGTTGGTCACTGAACCAGCTATGCTATCCTGTAGAACCAATAGCCACATGAAAAAAACCTCACGGTAGAAGAGGAGCAACTGGGTTAAGTCAGTTATGACTTGTTGTCTTGATATTGTACAGTACTTCACAAGAAAATATAACCACTAAATCATTTTTTTAGTTTTTAATTTTTATATTTAAAATGCATTTTCACCAGTGAAATATGTTAAATCGTTACATGCTTTCTTTACCCATCATCCCATGTGAAGCATTAACCTTCAATATCAACTTTCTTATCCATACCAGTCCCTTCTGTACCTTGTCCTTGCAATTTTTGCCTGTAACTCTTTCCTGTGTGTTCTCATGTGGACCATGCTGTAACTCTTTTGCCTTGTCAGTCCCATTATAAAGACTTAAGATTTTCACATTTTGTATATCCTGACTATTTTTTACGGTAATTCTACCGCTGCTTTTCTGATTGTCCCCATTTCTGCATTAGTTGCGTTGTTAAAGTACTTTAAATCTTCTTATAAGAAGTTTCTATGGCCTAGAGGCTGTGAGCTCAGTTTACAATCCTTACATACCAGGTATGAATAACGTGGTGCTCAGTTTGGCAGACCCGCCAAGTCAAGGATTTTTTCATGGTATGACTGCATGTTCCATTCGATTCAGCTGTAAATGGGTAGCAATGAAGTCAGTGGAAAATATCTGAGACACTGCTAAATGTTCCAAGTCAAATGAAGTGGAATCTCGCAAGTTTCAAACTTCCCCTGGTTTCAAGGGAGGTGAGATGGGCATTTACTTCTATCAGAGACGTTAAACTATGAGCTGCTATGCGCGTAAAAGAACCATTGGCAATTGAAGAAAGAAAAGATGCTGCTGTCTGACAAAAAATTTGAAAAGATAATATCTCTACCCAGTCATGGCATGCATGAAGGTCAAAAGGTAAAGACACAGGAGGCCAGTCACCTGCTTGTGTTTGTACACTCCATTGCAAGCATACACAAAAAAATCCACACCTCTAGGGGTTGAAGTGGAGGGACTAAATGAAGTGAAGTTAGATTTGCAAGCAGTGTGCTACATTTCTATCTTGTAATTCCACCATCTACAAGACTTTCTTGACAAATCTTACCACATTTTTAAAACATGTATTCAGTGGGATTTAGCTTTGAGTTTATTAATAGTTCATAATGATGAAGCAAAAACATGGGCTAAACTAGGCCACTTACTACAATTATTCCAAAGCCTTAAAGGTAAGAGGTGAAAAAAGTAGACCAAAGTTTGTATAACATGTGGGAGTTATGATAAAGTGGGAAACATTTCAATGGTTGACCATGTTTATTTTTGGCATTCATCCTGAAAAGGATAATGTGTTTAGTTTACAGCAATGTTGATATCTGCATTTGGGACTAGGTTTGTCTTCTCTTTGCAATCTCTATTTTCTTAGTCAAGTCATTATTGCAGTCTGTTTCCAGGGAACCAATGTCTGATTTATCTATTGTTTTTTTTAAATTAATTTTTTTTTTTGCGTTCGCCTTATTTCTCTATTCCCCAAGGCGGGTGTGCGTTGCACTGTGGTTTTTATTTTGCGCCTGTCGGCCCAGTGCATCCGACTTCAGCATGCATTTTATGTAAGGGTCTGCTTCCTCCTGCATTTTCTAAGGGTTTGCTTTCCCGGGGTAACGGCCGGTGCTGTGATGGGGAACGAACCCAGCACCTTCTGGTTGTGAGCCGTGCCACTTAACCACTAGGCCACGCCGTCCCCTATTTAATAGATATAAAATATTTATCTATGGTTCACTTATCCTATATGCGAACAGCCAGCTGTAAGTCATTAGCTGCTGCCAGCTTACTCACCACTTCATTTTGGCCTCGGTTAATGTATTTGATATTTGTATTGAGGGCCCACTTAACAATAAATTATTGGTTGTTTGAAAACAGATCATGCTAATTAAACACTTGTTAGGGATCAAGATGCTGAGCACCGCATGAGCTGCAGTGGTCAGCGACATATAGCTGACTACTAGCGTCAGGGCCAGCAAACTATAGCTGCCAAGACCCTTCTACACCTCCACGGGGTGATCCTGGATAACAGGCTGCAGCAGGGCAGACTGGCTAAGGTGCTGGGATCGAAAAGGGAATGCTAACCCGGTACTAACAAAATGCTTGCTGAAGTCGGATGTGTTGGACCGAAAGGTGCAAATATCGCAGCCAAGCTGTAAACTATAACAAAACACATTCCGTTCTCTGGACTACATTCTGCTACTTACCCTTTCAGGGTTTGGTAGTGGGAGATTGAGAACGAACGAAGAAGAAGAAGAAGAACACTTTTTAAAATAACAGTGATTTGTATGTTTTCGCAGCATAGATTTGATATTTTTTGTTCCGGTATATTTGAGCTACTTTTGTAATATTTCTTTCTAAGTTCTGATTTCACCTTGTCAAATGTCTTATTGTAATTTATAAAACTTTATTGTAGATCTGCTTTTAACATAAGGACTTTCCAATTTTATGTTTTTAAAATGTATAAGGGTTCAGTAAATCTTTATATGCCAAGTAACTGGTATGTTCTTGTCCCTTTTTGTGGCTATATTATAAATTTTAGCAGTACTGAAGTTGACTTCTTGCAGGAAACCTACTTGGCAGTACTTTGTGAGTTCTTGCAGGGATGGTTGATGTAACAATTTATTTTATTTGATGAGGTTGCTATCCCCCTGCACTCCTTAGCTAACTATATGGATACCACTGTAGACTACCCCTTACATAAAGCCTGCTGCAAAGCACTTTGTATGCTCCTTGGTTGGTTTTTTTCTGTAGCAATCTGTTATGCATATTTCTTCTTCTTCCACGTTCTCAATCTCCTGCTACCAAGCCTTGAATAGGGCTTTGCAAATAGCAGGATGTAGTCCGGAGAATGGAATGTGCTGTGTCGCTACTTTACAGCTTGACTGCAATAATTTTACCTTTCAGTTCAACACGTCCGTCTTTGACAGAGTTTTGCATATTGAGGTTGAAAAACCCTCTTTATTTGCCTTTTATGAAATGCAATGGAAGGACAGTGACTGTATTCTTTCCTCCTGATAATTAGGGATTCCAGAAACCAACATAAGTTATATTTTCAACATACCTTAAAGGTTGCACTAGTCCTATTCTTTGCTCTCAGATCCACCCCACTTAACTATTCTTATGTTGTTGTTATGGATCCAGCAATATCCTCGCCAATGCCATGTAATGGTGTCTGCAACTATTCTTATATATTCATATAGTTTTTCCCAGAAACCCTTTGTTAGTCAGTAGAACATCTTCCAACTCAATTTATTCGCAAAGTGAGCAATTTTTCCCATGTAATTAACCACACTTATTCTATGCCATTAATCATTCTCTCCTCCATTCTATGTCCTTACTTTGTCTATCTCTCTCACTTTTCACTCATGCCCATCTGCAAGACTTCAGCATGTCTTACCGTGAGTTGATCACTTGAAACAAAAATTGTTTCCATTTTCCTCCAAGAGAAGCACAGTGATCATCACTCCAGCTGATCTCACTAGTACTGCTGCTGTTTCTGTAGCAATTTGTTTTATATGAAGAGATTGCTGGCCCTGTCTTTAGTCACTTTTACAGCATGCTTGTAAGGTTTCAGTTCAGTTCATCCCGTAACCCATCAGGTCGTTGGGGCACACATGAAGACATGAAAATCCCACGCCAACCCTCTCTGTCTGTCGCCGCCTGACGTATCTCACCGGGACGAAGGCCTGACCACTCAGTGATGTTGTCCACCCATCTCTTCCTTGGACGTCCTCGCCCTCTCTGTCCCGGTACGGACCCAAAGAGTATCGAGTTGGTAATTCCGTTGGACCTCGCGACGTGCCCGCACCAGGCCATCTTTCGTCTTTTGATAGCTGTGAACAGATCTTCAAAAGGACCAATAGTGTCTTCAACTCTCTGACGGATTTCTACGTTCGTGACATGATCTTTATATGAAACATTTAGGAGTTTTCTATAGCACCTCATTTCCATTGCACGTATCCTGCCCTGGATATCTGCTGTAATGGTCCAGGTCTCGCAGGCATACAGAAATATTGACAGCACCAAAGAGCGCATTAGTCTGACTTTTATTACGAGGGTGAGCCGCTTGTCTTGCCATATAGGTTACAGTGAGTATATTAAATTCTCCTGAGCTACCTGTCAGGGGATGCAATGGCTGTCTCCATCAAATTCTCATGATTTGTTACCTGTATTTCCTTTTTGATTGTCCTTATATTTTCTTTTATGTCTCTTGAGAATGGTTTTTTCTATATACTTTTAAATTGTTTTATTTTGCAATGAAGTTGATAGCATATGTCAGTCTAACACACATACACAGCCACATCTCCCCCATGTTGTCTTGCTCCAAATCAACACAGAAATGTATCTCAAACGTTTACTGATGTGGATATTTTCTCTCTCCATTTCTAACATATTCCAGCACCCAGGTGGAGAGGAAGTCTTGTTAGAGCAATCAGGTAATTTATGTGTATGTATGTTCTGATTATAATGGTAGAGGGCTCACATTGTGTGACAGAGGTACTGTATTCAAATCCCGTTATTAGTATGCTCAATTCCACCCAGCTGTAAACGGGTACCTGGCTTACTGTTAGGTAAGGAAATAGAACACCACCTAATAAACAAGCTGTTGCCTTGTACAACAAAGTTTAAAACTTCATCTTAGACAGCAGTATCTGCTGCTATGGGACTATCTATAACCTTTCTGTTTCTAAGAATCAACGTCACTGCACTCCGGGCATACCCATAGGTGCTCAGTCTCTCATCAAATGGCGTAAGGTATAGATGCTGATGGTCCCTGTAGCTTGCTGGTTGTACTCTTCTGCTCCGTCCTCTCATGCGCATACTCCGCTTGAACCTTGTTTAATGTCAAAACTTTGCAGTCTGTGGATTGCAGCTTCATCTATTGCGGTGTCCTCATTTAGCAGGCAGTCATTGATTGATTTCAAAATGTCACTTCTATCCATCACTAATGTGCCCATGATGGGAGCTTGTGAAGCCATGATGTCAGCTCTTTCATTATCCTGAACCCCAGCATGAGCAGGACAGTAGATCCATGTCAACCCTGGAGGTTTGATGCCTCAATATCTGTTATTCACTTGTACCTAAGCCATCCCTTCTTTATCTTCTGAAGTACGGCTTGCGCGTCTGTCACGGTACGATAACTGCCCATGTTATAGAAATCTCTGATATCCATTTCAGTGCTGAGGTCACTGCTTCTGTCTCCATTCTCATACTGGAGGTTGTTGATATGTATGCCCTACTGCGCTCAGCAACGACCTGTCCTCTCACTCTAGCAGAGAAACCCCAGCCTGATGTCCCACTGCGCAGCACTGATCTGTCAGTGTATATGACGGCATCACTCCTCTGCGTGTTTTCAGTTATCAGCTGATTCACCTCGTGCTCTGCTCTCCCGTTGCCCCATTCTCTGCATTTCTTGCCTAAGGTTATGATGATTCTCTGGTACTCTATCATTTTGTCACCAGTGTGGACCCATTCTTCCCCTTTGGCTATCGTCTCAGTTGGAGTGACGTGTCCAATTGTTGTCTCTGCTTGTGCCATGCATGACGACCCTCTGTTGATTCTTGATGTCTGAGATACTACTGTACAGAGGGTGCCGCGAGTCTGTAGTGACACGCATATAGGCTTTGACTTGTGCTAGTTTATGTCTGGATGTCACTGATAACAATTCGAACATGTACCGCATCATCACAATCCGGGTATCTCTAGTGCAGCCCAGAACCAGTCGCATATCTTCATTTTGGATGCATTCCAACATTTCGCGCTGTGTTCTTGATAGTTCGTAATTGATAACAGACAACACGACCTGACGAAATAGGATGAACAGGAGGCGTTGTTCTAAGTCAGCAGCAGCCATGGTCTTGTGTGATCCTAACCCTCTCTTACATCTTTGTATGATGTGGTCAGCATGGCAATTATGGGAGAGATAGCGATCAAATGTCACTCCGAGGTATTTCAACCTGTCACACTATTTCAACCTGTCACACCTGTCAATGGTGCAACCATCAAAAGTGATGCTAGGGGGTTCAGCCTTTATTATGGAATTATTCAAAGAGGACCGCATCATGCAGGCCTTGTTCGGAGCTTGTTCTTGGAGCTTGAGTTGCCGCACCACTGTGAGATTGCTTGCAAGGTTTCCTCGATGTCTTTGACCAACTCTTACCTGTCTGAGCCATTCACTCTTGCCTGTCTGAGCCATTCCTGTACGTTATGATGTAATCGGCAAATGTCAACGTTCGCCCTATCCCTATTGGCCACTTTTACTGCGTAGATGTTGAACAGCACCGGTGAGAGCGGAATCTCATTAGAGGATCTAAAGAAGATGCTAAAAATAGAATGGATGGGGAGAAACTGTTGCAGCTGTATATTTTTCTAGTAATAAAAAAAATGTATATGTAATAAATGAGACACGTCTGGTTTTAATTATAAGTTCCTCCTCTTTTCATTGACCACTTAATCTACTTTCTCTCTATATTTCTCAATGTTATGTTTGTAAATGTTTGCAAATGTACTCTATTAACAATAAGGACTGAAGTAAGACCGGAGACAACTGGGTTTTGATAACAGAAGTTCAACATTTGTTTTACAAAAGTACAGCGACAGATGATTATCCACAGCAAATGTATCTTGTTTATGATTTATGGATGAGATATTTGATCATGGCCAAATTGATTGATTGATTGGCCTTTGATTGACTCCAAATAAAGCATAGGGCCACAACTACAGCTGATCCAATTACAGGAAGCCTGTATCAAATGATTGGCTGTAGTGGTTTCAATAACAATAGTTTTACATGATGAGGTTGCTAGCCCCATGCACAACACTCTTTAGGTGCTGTTTATGGCATGCTTGGAAAGGTCCCAGGGTCCAATTTTTGTCTACTTGGCACCACTATTGTGGTGCTGAAATAAATGCTATGTAATCTTTGTTATATTTTGAAGCAGTAACAATTCAATTGTTGTGTCAAACCAATACGTTACATCTGTCATTGTGCAAGTTTTCTTTCTGACAGACATGTTTGTTTCAAATTATTTTTAATTGTTCTTTCCATTGGTGCATCAGGAGTAGATGCAACAGATGCGTTTGAGGATGTTGGTCATTCTACAGATGCTAGAGATCTCATGAATAATTATTATGTTGGAGACATACATCCGGTATGTATAACCTCAAAATGAGGGATTTTGACAGAATCGAATGTATACACTAAATTCTGGTATGAAAGAGGCAATGTGGTTGTGTATGCAGGTGCTACTGTGGTGCAAAAATGAGAACAATATCAACTGCAGCAACAAAGAGAGCAGATTAGATAAAACAATACATAGATGTCAGAAAAATTACACAAAACAACATAAAAAGTGCTCTTAAAAAAGAACATTTATGACATTGTGTTGTAGTTTACAGCGAGGCTGCACATTTTGGCTCAACACATCCAATTTCAGCACAATATTTTTTGGCTGGATTTGTCTTCCCTCTTCAATCCCAAATTGTTTAGCCAAGCTGCATGGTTTGCAGTCTGTTTTCAGGGCAGTCACTTGCAGGCAGAATAGTCTTTGTCAGTTATTGGTCACTAACCCTGATACAAGCATTTAGCTATAAGCCACTGTCAGCTTATTTACTGCTGTATCTTCAGCCCCAGCCATATGTTCAATTTGAAGGGGAACAAAATTTATGTATATTGGTTTTTTTTTGTTGTGAGTTCATACTTACAACGGTTTTTCAAATCATCTGTTGTCTGCACCTCTGTATCTAACAAAAAAACAACATTCCTAATGTATGTTATACCTTTATCCCAGCACATGTTTTACATTTGCACATATTTTGCACAGCTTTTCATAAAATCATTGAAACAGGAATCTGTAGTTACTCAGTCATATTTGAATGGTAATATATTTTCCAAAATAATCTTGTTGACTTGGGGGGTTTGCGTGATAATATAAATATCTTTGTGGTGTTGTTGCTATAATGGTCATATTAAGTCTAATTAAACAATGGGAATGAGCCATCTGTTAGTAGAAAGACTTGAAGAAAAGTAAATGTGAATATACAGAACAGCAGGAGCTTTTTATAGAAAAAGATGCAAGCATGTGATGTTCAGACATCACATGTGATGAAGACCACTCTCTTTGTTCAGCTGTGTGGACAGTCTTTTTTCTTGCTGTGTTCGCTGAAATGGGTGACTTGCGCTGTGATTTGGATTAAATTGAGGAAGGAACTGCACCTTTTGTCAACCTCACTCTCTGGTCCTGAGCTACCTTTAGCCAGTGGAAAGATTTTATCAAGACGACTGGAGATAGCACAGGATGCAGATTTTTCCTCAGGATTTATTCCCCTATAACTTAACATCTTTAAACTAGTTTAGAAGAGTTTATAGACAACTGGTTTGCCATTCTAGTTGTGTAGTTTCGTCACCAGTGGCCGATCGGAATGTTTGTCGCCCCGCTCAGTCATACTGGCGCTGGAGGGATCTGGGGTTAGCATAGTCTATCTGTTTCCTGATCAGTGTGCCAGGTTGAGCAGTAGGCAGTTTGTTTCGCTACTTTTATCCAGCTACTGCACCACTCTCTGCCTCCGCCATCCACTGTGCACTTATCATATGTCATGTCTCAGGGTGCAGACTGTTTCAATAATGTCTTGTCACCATCTCGGCACTTCATATATTTAATTGTCTCATCTAGTTTGTCATGGGATACCAGATCTTTCTTCTCTGTCTTTTTTGCACTCAAACTATCTTGCTGTTAAGAGGTTTTTGAGGACATCTCCTTCCCCAAACCACCTTCTTTGTATGTGTGATAAATTTGTCTTGTCTTCCTTTATTTTTTAGGCAGTAATGATCTTTTAATATAGTTTTGTTGTAATATATGATTTCTTAGCTGTCTGAAGTATACTTAACATTCTTCTCAAAACCACATTTCTGATGTTGATCTGTGTTTAGAATTCTAACCCATAAACCAATATTGGTTTTACATAAACTACAAGATATAAAGTAGGGCCTGTACAAGTGATAAAAAGGGAAATAATGAAAAAGATTCAGATTAGACATACATTATTGACCCTTTCTGAGGAGGAAAGAAGAGAAGAGCTGTACAAATATCATGTCATAAAAGAGGGTTAAAGAAGTTATACGTGGGACTAACTGCTTCATCATGTAAAGCAAACTGTTACAGAAACATGCAAAGTAATTTTAATCAGATTCTGGAAGGAGGTCAATTGTAGTGGTGGCACTATGCTTCGACAAGAGCGTAGGAGAACAAGATGATGATAGAAATTAGGGATACACAAAATATTTGATTCGGTGCAGTTCAATGAATTATTTGTATTCAGCTGAATGGTACCCTGCAATCAAATACGATTGGGTCAAAATAATGTTTTTTACCCAAGAGGTTGAATAACTTTCAGTTTCAAACTTACTTGGCACACGGCTCCTTGCAATGGTACTTTATTGTGTCACGCGTTGCATCAACTGACCAGGTGGGCAGCCAAGTTAAAACTAAATGTATAAATTTCAGCATCTGTGTTAGTCTTCACATTTGTGACTTTTATATTGGTTTAAATTGTGTCTTTTTTGTTTTGCTATTCTTTAAAGTGACTGTTCAAGTTTAAGAAATAATACGTTTGTTTTAAGATATTTACCCCATATTTTTGTAACACTTAAAACGACATACACGTTTTTGTTGATTTCTATATAATTAATCTAAATATCGATAGATATACTGAACACAATTTTTTAAACTAAAAATTCACTCGCTATTTGTGTTCGCGTTTGTATGTGACCGAATAGTTTAAGATCTCTATTCGTGTTCAGCAGTATAAAAGGGGAAAAAGCCCTGTTTGGTGTGCCCATAATTGAAATAGGCATACAACTGTTCAAAGCTGTATTAAAGGGATTGTCTGAATGAGAGAACAATTGTTTTGTAAGCGAAAGGAAATGTCAAGATGTAGGCAAACGTTCTCTAAGTCTACTAAGTAGGAGCAACAATCAATTAAAGCCAAACTTTACAGTGGAGGTATTATACTTGGTCAGATCTGTTATTGTTATCTAGTAAGATGTTACCTATGACAGTCAGATTGTATTTGATAACACACATGATTTGGAGAATCATTTGTATATCTTGCTAACAGTGTAGACAAAGTAGGAGGTACGTAAAAAAAATAATTTTTTTCTTTATGTTGTTTGTGAATACCCACAATGAGTAGGTTACTCTTTTGTGCCCCCTGAAAAGGACGTTAAGTGGTGGGTTACAGTAGCTTTCCTCACATCATGAGTGTGCTGATAAAGGTGGACCGGGTTCCTCCAGGCAGTTGTGCTATGCTTGGCTTCATCTGCATGTCACTTACTACTACAGTGATCACATCGATCCCTCACCTCGTTAGCCAGACTGCCATGAAAACAGCCAGTTTTCAGGGAGGGCTACTATGAAATTGAGGTGAGAGTATTTGGCCAGTGTGTTTTGCCTGGCCCTGACTAACATGTCTGATGAGTATATTTTGTCTGACCAGACTTTAGTCTTCCTCCCCTTATGTTTGTTAAATGGCATCTCATGGCAGTGGCTATGCTTTGATGTCAGTCCCAGCTACGACTTTGGTACTCGTTAACACTAGACTTTTATGTTACTTTTACACGGAATTCACGTATAACCAACTCTACATAACTCATTGTCTCTTTTAATAACAGTGGATTATTGGCAATTACTGTGTATGAGATTTCACACTCTTGCTAAATTGCCCCAATTGTTTAAGCAGTAGCCACCAAAATGACCTTTACAATGCCCCATGCAAATAGTAGTTTGCAGAAGCACAAATCCTGCAAGCTTTAATGTTTTGTGATCAGATTTACTGCTTTAAAAATAAATTGGCAATATTGGCATGCATTCTTGTAGTCTAGTCTGACTTGCCGAAGGTGGAATTTTTTTCATAGACATTTCAATACACATATACTAAGATATCTGTAATTATTTATATCCTTGTAATATATTATCATATAATCATTATTTTGATAACAATTATTTTTTAATATAGCTATAACATTATTGTAATTACCAATGGTAGAACAATTGTCTTAACTAATTACCATGGTATGTTGTGTACATGTTTATTGTATTTTGTAACAGGATGACAGAACAAAGAAGTCGTATACAGTGAGTGTTTTTATCTAAGAATAATAAACTTAGCTCTTTAAATGTATTTATTATTAGATTTTGCTAGTGCTCTGAAATTAAGAGAATGCTGGTCTGTAATGACATGTAGAAAATCCATACATGTATAAGTGGTTTAGGACCAATGCATCTTGACTCCCCTTGCAGATCTTTGAGCTGCTTATTGGTGTGGAGAGATATGGACACTGCACCTTACTATTCAAGTCGGCCCAATTACTAACGTTTTTCATTTATGCCCTACGTGCCGTAGAGTTTATCACGCTCAAATCAGACTGTACAGTCATGCGGTTACATCTGAATAAAAATATCTGACGATGTCGCCATCCTCGCTTGCAATGGGCAACTAGCTAACTACCAGGTAATTATGGATGTCACAAAAGGAACCAAGGAGGGTTGGGTATGGGGTTGCTAATTTCATCAGCTAAAGTAAAATGCTAGAGACATTACTACTGCAAGAGCAGAGCACATACATGCTTTGGTAGAGGCATTCTGCAAGATCAACTGTAGTAATGGTGTTCACATTTTCCTATTGGAACAGAGCAGGATCGATGGACATGGACATGCTTAAGAGCAATGGGCAATGATATATTCCAGCATACCTAGTGTCTAGAGATACGTGATGGAAGTGTTTTACTTAGTCACCCTTTTCTGGCTTACAATTTTGGTGGATTTATACTTTCTACATGGTGAGATACGCAACTCCATGCCAAACCTTGCTAAGTAGCCTTTAATGACATGTTGGCAGGATACAGTGTTATTATTCTTTACTCCCCTTTTGCTCTGGTAACACACTAAAGTTAAACTTACAGTCAATATATATTTTGGCAACTACCACTCTTAGATTGTAACACCTGACAGTTTTTTCTGCAGCACAATGTTAACATTACACCCAATTGTAACTGCAACCCGAAAGTGGACCAAAGAATAGTTATTCTGTAACCTGCCAGACTTGTCATTAAATGCAATTACAGAGGGTTTGGCATGGAGTTAGGCACTCCATCCAGTAGAAACTTTAAGCCACAGAAATATCAACAATTAAGGACAGGTCAACATCTGATGACTTGGCATGTATTTTAGAAGACATGCGCTCCATGTAGAGCTGAAAAGGTTTCGATTGATCTCAATGGTGGTTGTTGTTGTTTAATGCCCACAATGAGTAAGTTTACTCTTTTGTGTGCCCTGAAAAGGGCGTTAAGTGGCAGTTGTAGTAGCTTTCCACACATCCTGAGCATGCTGATGAAGGTGGACTGTGGTCCTCCAGACGGTTGTGCTATGCTTGGCTTCATCAGTGTGGCACTCACTACTGCGGGGATCACTTTGCTCCACATCTCATCAGCCAGGCTGCCTTGAAAACAGCCTGTTTCGAGAGAACTACATGAAAGAGAGATTGTGGTCTTGTTTAGTGTATTGTCCTTGACATGACATCCTGGTCAGTATGTTGTGCCCGATTGGACCAGCGTTTGTTTCCTGATTCAATGGTAACATTATATTGTTTAGTTGACAACAATTTCATTTAAACGGACCAAGTCATCACTGAATTTCCCATTCCTCGCTCTTGTACCTGCGACCGAACCATTAGTTTACCTGTCTCTGAGATATGTTAATCAGAACACCTGTCTTTGCATAATTAATATACATGTCACTGAACTATTAGTATATTGTCACTAATTCACTGATTCTCAAGCTCCAGATTTGATGGCTATAGAATGAGTGCATAGCAAATATATAGGTCTCAAACATACATGACCTTACGTGGATATGCTATCTTGGCCATGCTAGGCTTAATGGCAGTGACAAAGCTGATATTCTGGCTATGAAAATACCAATATAGTGGATATCAGCAATATTCTTCTTCTTCTCCTTCTTCGTTCGTTCTCAATCTCCCGCTACCAAGCCCTGAAAGGGCTTAAGTAGCAGAATGTAGTCCAGAGAACGGAATCCGTTGTGTTGTAGTTTATAGCTTGGCTGCGATATGTGCACCTTTTGGTCCAACACATCCGACTTCAGCAAGCATTTTTTTAGTACCGAGTTAGCATTCCCTCTTTGATCCCTTCTCCTTAGCCAGTCTGCCCTGCTGCAGCCTGTTATCCAGGATCAGCACGTGGAGGTGTAGAAAGATCTTGGCAGCGATGGTTCGCTGGCCCTGACGCTAGCAGTCAGCTATGGGTCGCTGACCACTGCAGCTCATGTGCTGCTCAGCATCTTGATCCCAATATTCAGGTTGCAAGATTGTAATAAAACATATCAAGCTGAGAAGGTTACCTGGAAGGATCAGGTGTGTGTGTACTGGAACAATCGGTATCCATACCCTTTGCGATCTGCTGAAAGAGACTGAGCTCCTGTGGTCTACTTGGATTGAGGTGCTGTCGGTTCTGAATAACATAGCACTAATTCACTAGCACACTTTTGACCTGATCCGTGTTCAAACATGTTTAATTCACACACTACCAAACTGTTTTTGCTTCTATTCTATTTTTTTTTAAACCAGCCCAACACAGGACCCAATGCATCTTCTCCAGAATCTAGCAGGTAAGGTCAATAACTCTGTTGTGTTATCAGCTTTATTAGCTTTGAATTCAGCACATTTTTTTTGCTTTGGATTTTAGCTGCATCACAAATGTCCTGTCTCTGTTCTGGAATCCCCAAAGCAAGAAAAGTAGGGGCAGACCAAAATCACAGAGAAGTGAGTTGACAAACATGTAAACAGGGAAGATGGGGAATAGATCGCTTCAGGACGGGGGGTATCGACATGTATTTGTTGAAGCCTGTGCCCCATAGGGAGCTGAAATATTTAATAGATTGAAATGCTGTCATAGCTGGAATTAAATTGAGGATCACTTTACAAGCCATGAGTAGCACATATCCTCTGACATGTAATAATATAGCTCTTGATGTTCTCATGCAGGGACTGTTCCTACTAACAGAAGGGCTAAGATGTGTGAGTCCCTGGTGCCATAAGACTAGAGTGCTCTGTGTAGATTTAGTGCACAAGCCATATTTGGTCATTCATTTAGAAGGAAACTTTGTTACTTATCTGGCCATGATAAAACAACTCCATAAAGGCATGTGTGCTTATGTGCTGGAGCACGGAGTGACCTTCTGAATGTTTGACATGAAGTCATATGTGCCTTTAGTGTGGAGAGACCTCCTGAATGTTTGACATGACAAACAATGTAAAATAGGGCTGTGTGCTTTGCCCCAACCCTGTTTAGTGTGATGTTCTCAGTCATGATGATGGACTTTTTGAGAACAGTCAAATCCGTAACAGCATGGAGGACAGGCTTCTAAATGCTTGCAGAATGGTGGCAAAGACCAGGGTAACGGGAGACATGATTCATAAACTCATATTTGCGGATGACTTCCCTAAATAGCAACTCAGAGCGGGAAGACATGGACCTGTTCTCTACTGCATTTGTCAATTTTGAACTGGTCATAAACATTTTAAAAAAGTTAAGCATGCACCAACCTGGGAGCTCCCAGTACAGGATAAACAATATAAAATAGCAAAGTACATGGACAGAACCTTAAAGATGTGAATAAATTCACGTACCTGGGGAGTACACTGTCAAGAACTCTGTCTGGATGACGAGGTGGCAAACAGAATAATGAAGGCCAGTACAGCTATTGGTAGAATGCATGCGGCTATGGGAGTGCCAGGGCATTAGCTTCAATAGGAAGCTCAACTTAGCCCAAGCTACCATTCTCCTCATCCAACTATATGCATGTGATAGTTGGACTGTTTATGTAAGACATGTCAGAAGACTGAACCACTTTCACACAACCAACCCGAGACACATACTCCACATCTGCTGGCAGGACCATGTCACTGAGGGTCTGATGAGAGCAGGCACGCATGTATTGCTGCGCAGGTGGCACAGTTGAGATGGGCTGGGCATCTTGTGCACATGCTAGACATAAGTCTGCCAAAAAGACTCCTCATGGTCACCTCAGCGAAGGCTGGCAAAAAAGAGATCACTCAAAAAAGCATTTCTATGAAAGTGAAAGAAATTCTGAGATACTGCCACATAGATGAAGACAACTGGGAGTATAGTACCAGATTGGACTTCAGGAAATGCAATAAAGATGGGTATTGCTGAATGGGGGGAGCCATTGTATGCAGACAGTGTAAAATGCAATAAAGGTGGGCATTGCTGAAGAGGGAGGCCATTGTATACAGACAGCGCAATGCCTGATCCGGAAAGAAAGAGTAGTGAGGCCACCCTCACCAGCACCAGAAAGCCTAGTGTCAGAACCAGCTCTTCAATCTGGTCACTAACACCCACTAGTGGGTGATTTTAGCTTCCAAGTGGGAGGTAGCAGAATAACTACATACTTGGAGTCCTGATATTCAAACAGACGTGTTAATGTCTGTTGCCAGGTAGCCGAATGCTTCAGCTAAACATTAGGTATACAACTTCCTGCGGCTTACTAGGCCTGGGGGAAGATACAAATAATTACATGCTGTATTAAAAAACATCATAAATACACAGATTGAGTCGATTATTGCTGAACTTTCTTCAATTTAGATTTTAGTGTGCGGTAGTGACATTTACCCTCACGAAAGCTATAAATCTGGGCGGCAGGTATGAAATGGTTGAAGAGCACTGGTCTGAACCATGCTATAGAACCTTTAGTGCACGCATTTGGCTGTTAAACCATTGCGATCCATCAAACACTGTGCCGAAACATGACAGCCGGTGCAGAAACAAAACAGAACACGTACAAGGATGATGTCAGGGGTCATCGACCGTGATGGACGGTTATTATTATAGAGGTGTCATTTACATGATACACACATAGGTGTCATTTACATGATACACACATAGGTGTCATTTACATGATACACACATATGTGTCATTTACATGATACACACATAGGTGTCATTTACATGATACACACATAGGTGTCATTTACCCATTGCTCTTAAGTTCCATGACCATCGACCCTATTCTGTTCCAATAGGAGAATGTGAACACCATGACTAAGTTAACCTAGCAGAATGCCTCTACCAAAACTGTGCTCTGCTCTTGTGGTGGTAATGTTTCTAGCACTTTGCTTTAGCTGATGAAATTAGCAATCCCATGCACAGCCCTCCTTTTGTGACACGCATAATAAGTCCACAATTGATTATATATGTCTATAATTTTATTTAAATTAGATTTGCAGAAATTCATTCCAAAACAATGCTCTTACTTATGTTTTTAACTGTTCACAGTTCATCATCCTGGACAGGGTGGCTTCTCCCAATTGGTATAGCTTTAGCTGCCATCTTTGCCTACCGCTACATTATGTCACAGTCTGGTTAGGACATTGCCCTGCCAATCCTCTTCATCACATGTTCAGTATAAGCTCACTAGATTCTACAGGACATTCTTTGTGGGGGTGGGTGAGAAAATGATGGGACAGTGACAAATATAAACTTTAAATTTGATATTTGACATGTTTAAGCCGGTGTCTTTGATACTGAGAGCTGTCTCTTATATGAATAGTCTGAGCAGTGGAACCTGGAAATATTTACCTCCCGAATGATGCTTGAACTTTGATATATTGTTGTCAGATGCCAGGTCATTATTACAACCCTCTCATGCTGGTCATCAATTTATTAAAATTTGACAACTAGGTGAAATAATGTGTGCATTTCAACAGCACGTTAGTTGTCAAATATGTTTGTATTGTCAAATTCCTAGAATAAATACATGTTTAAGAGCAAGTATCATCAAATTCTTATAAAATTAGGAGACAAGTCACTACTTTCGAACACACGTATATTTAAGATCATTTCTGACACCTATACCACGTGGAAGAGCTAAATGTTCATATTTTAAACAAATCTATTTCTAGCTTCAATGTAGACTTTTTTTTGGTAATGTCAAGTAGACATGTCAATCACCATAAGCACCTTAGCTAAGTTGGTCTCATCCTGTAAATCAATTAGTACAGTTGAATTCAGTTCAGTTGTTTTACGCTACAGTTGAATTCAGTCTTGTTGTTTTACACAACTTGTACAAATCACAGATTAGATATAAAATCTTGGTTGGTTCACTAAATGTATACATTTGTCATAACTAAGCAGCTCATCTATATGCATGTCTGACAGGTTTGTCATGTGTCTAATAACACATAGTTGGTTGTATACAACTGCTCATGTATACATGTTTATTTAAATTTCTTACATCTTTAGATCATATCACCTACTCCATAACAGGTTATTTTTGTTGTTATTGTTTGGTTACGTGTTTAAAATATATACATTTGTTTTATGTATTTAAAATACAAACATGAGTTCCAGCCTGTTGAAATCCTTGTAGTAAAGTGGAGAATAAATGAACAGGAGAGTTCAAATTCAATATTATGAATACCAAATATTGTGTATAAGCACTTTAAATCATACCATTGAGCTCAAATATTCCAAGTATTTTGATGTTTATCATATACCATGCAAGTCGTCAGCCCATTTAGATTTATAAAATATGTGCGTTGGATCAATGGAAACTGCCTTATGAGAAAACAAGTACATTTATTAGATATGCAGCTTTTTGTATTGTTAAAATAAATGCAGAGATATTCTGGATATTTAAAACAAAACAAATAATGGATGTTGGAGGGTTGAAGATACGAGAAAAAAACAGGAACAAAAAAAGATGTGTGCACATATTTTATTGTTCATTGTATTTTATTTATTTTTAAACTTTTAAAGATGACTATTGTTGACCCACACTGGTGGTAATGACATAGAAAATGTAAGGAAAACATTATAATCATGCGGTTTAATTTTGTACGGTACAGGTTTTATTTTTGTCCATTATAATTTTTAAAAAGCGTGTTAGTTGATTGTATGACCTTACATTGATATCAAACTTAGGTGAGAGACAAATTGTGAAACAAGAAAATTTGAGCATTTCTTTCTCCGTTGTATTGCAAAAATTACTAAGGGGGCTGTACCGCCATATACTGGTGATAATATGATAGAACTGTACGTAACAAACCACCTTAAGGATTGACAGGTATTAACAAAAGCACCTTTATCTAAGTTGAACAGTCTTATCACTTCCAGTTTAATATCTAGATTTGTTCATTTATTTTTCTAATATATTAACATTTGAAAGATTATGATTCTTCTTTGTTAGTACCTACATAGACGGAGAATTGTCATGGGACGCCACTTTCATATAGGAGGAGAATTAAATTTGAGTCGCTGACTCAAGTTGAGTGAATTCTTCTTCGTTTGTAACCCCACCCTGCCAAGCCCTGAAAAGGGCTTTGCAAATAGAAGGATGTAGTCTGGAGAACGTAATGCACTGTGTCAAAGTTTACAGTTTGACTGCGATATTTGCACTTTTTGGTCTGACACATCTGTCTTCAGCAGGTATTTTTGAGTACCGGGTTCCCTTTCCTCTTCGATCCCTTCTGTTCAGTTGTAGCTTGTTATCTAGGATAATCACGTGGAGATGTAGAAGGATCTTGGCAGTTCCGGTTCGCTAGCTCTGATGCTAGCAGTCAGCTATGGGTCACTGACTGTTGCTCAGCATCTTGAACTCAGTGAATTGCCAGATTGTTGGCTTCTAGTTAACATATTATTTATATTACTACACAAACATTTAGACTTACACTGCTTGGGTACACCAGTTGACCTGTAAATCAACGAAATTCCCACAAAGCACTGATAGTGTTCTTAATCAGATTGGCAAATCTGTTATTTTCCACTGCAAACATATTTATAACATATACAAAAACAAACGGAACAGATCTACCTCAGAAAGATCTGTTGCAACTACTTAACTTCATCACTTTGAATAATCGGATAACCTTCCAAAATCCATGTGAAACGGAGAAAAAAAATTGTTTAAAAATTGTATAAACACTCCATTTTATTGTTGTTGAGGCGGGAGAAAGTGGCCTTGTTTATCTATTCAGCGGTTTCTATAGCAGTAAACCGGTGATTATATAGAGACAATGTGGCAGGCAAATTTTTTCACCAATGGTTAAGTAAAGGTTAAGCTACTGTCACATGGCAGGAGTATGGGAACAATAGACAAAGATGATTTACATCTTATTGTGGTAATGGAAATATTGGGCCCAAAGTGCAGTTTTTACTAGATTTGTGTGCACAGTTGTGATTTAATGGTTATTATGTGAACTAAGAAATAAGCGTCTCATGTTGATGCTTCAGTTATACAGAGTTTTATGTGTTTATCTCTTACATAGTGTCATACATATGTTTGTTATGTTGAACTGTAGCAAAACACTGTACAGACTTTGGTATGTTGGACTGTGAGATAAACACATATAGATAGACTTTGTTATGTTGGACTGCGACATAAACTCATATAGACTGGTGTGTTGGACTGCCTGCGACATAAATCCATATAGACTTTGGTATGACCGGATTAGTTTGTTGGATTGTGAATGGTATGACCGGATTAGTTTGTTGGATTGTGACATACACTCAGACTTTGGTATGACCGGATTAGTTTGTTGGATTGTGACATACACTCAGACTTTGGTATGATTCAGAAATGAATTGTAATTTAGTCTCATTTCCATATCTTTTGTGTGCACTTTATACGTGTGTGAATAAATGATGGAACATTTTTAACAATACATTTAAAAGAAAAATCATGTATACAGAACCCATTGACAACTTTCGTAATAGATTCATATTAAAAATACATTTTTTTAAATGTATCTGAGAATTATTCTGTTGATATATTGTGATGTTGTTAATTTGTATAGTTATGGGTGTCTATGCTTGATGGATTTCAGTATTACAGATTTGTTTAGGATATCATGCAAAGTGCTTCTGACAACTAGAGAACCAAATATTGAAGGCCAAAGAAACCATGTACGGTAGCTAAGCAGGTATTGGCTACAACATTATAAGGAGACAGTCTTTTTTTTTTCTTTTTTTTTTTTGCACCAAAGGAAGCATGGGGTCACCACTGCATGGGCTTTGCAGGAAGTTTGTGCCATTGCATTTATGTGATCTCGCAACATTGGACTAAGCACTTTTCTAATGTAATGTGGCTGACGTCCCCATACAAACATTTCCTTAATCTCCTTTTATGACATGCATATTCGGGTGCAGTTTCTCTATTCTTACCCCCCACACAAAAATTGGCAATAGCGTCATCCACGAGTGGATGAGAGAAAACAGTGGATAAATACAAACCACAAGGATGTTGAGAAAAGAACTATGAGACCTGGAACAGATGTGCAAAGGCCAGGAGGACTTTGTTTGGCCGTTGAATATAAGTGCTCCACAAAGATTTCAAGATGATGATGTGACTGCTGAGCATGTAACTACGCTAGTTTGAAGATGATGTGACTGCTGAGCATCTAACTATGCTAGTTTTATGATGATGATGTGACTGCTGAGCATCTAACTATGCTAGTTTTATGATGATGATGTGACTGCTGAGCATCTAACTATGCTAGTTTTATGATGATGATGTGACTGCTGAGCATGTAACTATGCTAGTTTTATGATGATGATGTGACTGCTGAGCATCTAACTATGCTAGTTTTATGATGATGATGTGACTGCTGAGCATGTAACTATGCTAGTTTTATGATGATGATGTGACTGCTGAGCATGTAACTACGCTAGTTTGAAGATGATGTGACTGCTGAGCATCTAACTACACTAGTTTGAAGATGATGATGTGACTACTGAGCATCTAACTACGCTAGTTTGAAGATGATGATGCGACTGCTGAGCATCTAACTACGCTAGTTTGATGATGTGACTGCGGAGCATCTAACTACACTAGTTTGATGATGTGACTGCGGAGCATCTAACTACACTAGTTTGATGATGATGATGTGACTGCGGAGCATCTAACTACGCTAGTTTGATGATGATGTGACTGCGGAGCATCTAACTACACTAGTTTGATGATGATGTGACTGCGGAGCATCTAACTACACTAGTTTGATGATGATGTGACTGCGGAGCATCTAACTACGCTAGTTTGATGTGACTGCGGAGCATCTAACTACGCTAGTTTGATGTGACTGCGGAGCATCTAACTACGCTAGTTTGATGATGATGATGTGACTGCAGAGCATCTAACTACACTAGTTTGATGATGTGACTGCGGAGCATCTAACTACACTAGTTTGATGTTGATGATGTGACTGCGGAGCATCTAACTACACTAGTTTGATGATGATGGGACTGTGGAGCATCTAACTACACTAGTTTGATGATGTGACTGTGAAGCATCTAACTACACTAGTTTGATGATGATGTGACTGCTGAGCAGCTTCTCTGGTTTTTATCCATTATCTAACTATGCTAGTTTGAAGATCGTCTACATATTTGTCATACCTGCTTGAACTTTCTCTATTATCTCCAAAAAGGGTAGTGGTACAGTGGGTTCCATCTCACTGCAACATCCAAGGCAACGAGGAGACAGACAGACTGGCAAAAGAAGGTGCAAGACTACCACAACCAGATACTAGCATGACATACGAAGAGTCAAAACGGCTTATTAGAGCTAGATACATGACCAAATGGGAAACCGAACATACTGGCTACACAAAAAACGATGCCTATTACCAGTTGAACAGAAGAGAGCAGGTCGTGGTCTTCAGACTTCGCACTGGCCACAATAGACTAAGGTACCACGTATTCAACAAATTGAAGATAGGTGGCACTGACGAATGCCCGTGTGGTACCGGGAAAATGACCGCTGAGCATTTGCTGCAAAACTGCCCGACATAGGAGGATCAGAGAGAGCAGATGTGGCCATCACCAGTGGCAACACTAGACAAGCTCTATGGCAGTATCGACAGCCTCAGGATGACCGCTGCTTTTTTCGAAAAAATAAAGGTTGATGTCTGACTGCGTACGATGAAGAAGAAGAAGATACCTGCTTGAACTTTCTCCATTATCTAACTAGGCTAGTTTGAAGATCGTCTACATATTTGTCATACCTGCTTGAACTTTCTCCATTTCGCTTGTAATGAATCCGTCATGAAGATCAAGACAAAGACGATGTTGATATCACGTGAACAAGTGCAGAGAAGTCTTCACATCAGTGACATTGATATCAAGTAAGTGCGGGAGTTCAAATACTAAGTTTGTTCGTTCAAGACAAGATCACCAACGCAGATGTTATGGAGAGTATAGGCACTGTCACAATCTTTTCCATGCTTAGTCATCGAAGGCTCCGATGGCTGGGACACATTCGGAGGATGGATGATGGCAGAATACCAAAATATCTTCTCTATGGGGAATTACAGTTGGGGAAAAGGTCTCAGGGCATGCCACTACTTCGGTACAAGGATGTATGCAAGCAGGATATAACTTAACGTCTTTATACTGGTTTAGAAGACCCTACAGAGTCTGTATAAAACCAGTTTCACAACCAGATATGAATGAGGCAAGCATCGATTTGGAATCATGGGAACGTGTTGCGCGGAGGGGCAGGATTAAACATGGAATACAGATAAAGCAGATACTGATTGCTGATAGGCCAAAGACTCAAGAGTTTCAGAAGACACGCCACACCATGCGATGCCGCAAACGGTCTTGACTTTCCTTGCACATACTTTGGAAGACGGTTATCTGCTCGGATTGTTAAATTTTGTTAACTGATTGCATCGTAATTTTCCTTTCTGAAATATCGAGCACACTTTTTTGTTATCGTCTTTAAATCGGGAAGCAAGGAGTAGGTTGTCCATTCGAAATAATATTCAATTAATCTGTGACATCTGACACCAAAAGATTTAACGAATTGCGAACCTTCCACAACACAATTACATTCTCTCTCTCTCTCTCTCTCTCTCCCTCTCCATCTCTCTCTCTCCGTCTCTCTCTCTCTCTCTCTATATATATATATATATATATCTCATGTAGCATGTCCTTTGTAGAACGTCGCTCCCATCACTGTCTGTCTGAAAGAAACTCGTTCCCTTGCCAAAACTCCAGCTTCCGCCACTGCCATACTCAGGCATTCCTGGATATCTTGGTGCCATCGTCTTCTTGGTCTACCCCTTCCTCTTTTGCCTGGCACCATACCTTCCATCACCGTCCTCTCAAGACCGTTGTGTCTCTTGATGTGACCAAAGTATTTGCATTTTCTAGCCAAAATGGAATTGATAAACCAGTTCTCCTCTATGTTCAACTCTTGCTGAATGTCTACATTTGTTCTTTTCTCTGTCCAGGGTATTCTGAGGATCTTTCTGTAACATTTTGACTAGAAGGATTCGATTCTTTGTCTAGAAGTTTCGGTAATCGTCCATGCTTCACAGCCATAAGCTGCCACAGGAAAAACATAGGCTCTCAAGACTTTTACTTTTATCGTTTTGTTGGTGCCCTGCCATAATTTCTTCAGGCTGTTCAGTCTCTGCATTGCCATGGCTAGTCTTCTTCTGATTTCTTTCGAGCAGTCACCATTTTTGTCGATTCTGGAGCCCAGATATTCAAAATGTGTAACCTGATCTATTTCCTCATATATAAACAAACGATAGGGGTGGAGACGACATTTTGCTTGAGTAAATAATGTTTGGAAATGGAATTTAAATTAAAAGATCATAGAGTTAACCTGCCAGCAGTAAGCCTTTATTAAATTGCTTACAGGTCCTAATGAATTTAGCGTATGAGCTCTTTTCTTTTGAGAAATCTAAAGTCCTTTCTTTGTTATACGTGTAGTCTGTAAACATCCGATGTGTCGCTCAAAAAATGCGATACCTTGTTCGCGTGAAGATGTTGTTTTTTTTGGTTTTTTTTTACCACGCGCTTTTGAATTAATACGAACACTATATTAGTGTGTGTTTCAAATGTAAAAATTGAATTAATACGAACACTAAATTAGTGTGTGTTTCAAATGTAAAAATTGAATTAATACGAACACTATATTAGTGTGTGTTTCAAATGTAAAAATTGAATTAATACGAACACTATATTAGTGTGTGTTTCAAATGTAAAAATTGAATTAATACGAACACTAAATTAGTGTGTGTTTCAAATGTAAAAATTGAATTAATACGAACACTATATTAGTGTGTGTTTCAAATGTAAAAATTGAATTAATACGAACACTATATTAGTGTGTGTTTCAAATGTAAAAATTGAATTAATACGAACACTAAATTAGTGTGTGTTTCAAATGTAAAAATTGAATTAATACGAACACTATATTAGTGTGTGTTTCAAATGTAAAAATAAAATGACAAGATGCAAGTAAGATGTCTGATAGCATAAGCATGTTATACTGCATTTTGTAAGAAATTGAATCAAACTTGAATACGTAAGCAATGCTGATATGGACGCCTCGCCACTGAGTGAGATCCACAGCTGTGAGTTGCGCTGTCTGAGAGGCGCAGTCGGAAAGACAATTCATGACCGAATCTGCAACATTACATAAAGGCAGATAGTGGAGACAACCCCAGCTAGTGCCTACATTGAAGCATAAGATCATATGCCATATGAAGGTTTCCGGTCCACGAGTAAGGGACAGACCTCGACGTTGGATCGAGGGTGTCTCACACATCAAGTTACACATAACGCATCCCGCCTCTCTGCGACACCTTATGGCAATGGCAGTAGGCAAAAAGAAGAAGCCTCCAGCAGACGACGAACTCAAAACAACGTCTTGGCACAAGGACGTGTCCTAGCACCCGTGCTATGTAACATGGTAATATACCTTTGACCAACCTATGGACACCGGATACAAGGAAATTCATCTACGCTGACGATACAGCAGTTTTTTTCCCATCGAAAAATTGTTTGAGGTTTTTTTTTTTTTTTGTTTTTTTTTGCGTTCGCCTTATTTCTCTAATCCCCAAGGCGGTGTGCGTTGCACTGCGTTTTTATTTTGCGCCTGTCGGCCCAGTGCATCCGACTTCAGCATGCATTTTATGTAAGGGTCTGCTTCCTCCTGCATTTTCTAAGGGTTTGCTTCCCCGGGGTAACGGCCGGTGCTGTGATGGGGATCGAACCCAGCACCTTCTGGTTGTGAGCCGTGTTACTTAACCACTAGGCCACGCCGTCCCCTGTTTGAGGAGGTTGAAAACAAACTGTCAAGCTCTGTCAGTGCACTTGCAGAATATTAACAGGAGAATAACCTTAAACCAAATCCAAATAAAACCCAGGTATGTATCTACCACTTCAGAAATAGAGACAAAATTGAAACTTCAGATTAGGTGGCAAGTGTAGAAGCTTAAACACTGCACGTCTCCCACATATCTAGGTGTAAAGTTAGACCGTATATTGTTATACAAGACCCACTGTCAGGACACAAAGCGTAAGATATACGCAAGAATTGATTTCATTCGAAAACTGACCGCCATAACATGTCATCAGTCCTCCGGACATCGGCACTTGGCCAGTGTTTTAATGTAACTGAATATCCCACACGAGTCTGAAAAAACTCTGTACATGAGAGACTAGTTGACACAGCAATAAATAAGGCGAGCCTGATAGTATCGGGGAGCCTTAAACACAATCCTGTCGATAAAGTATACTCCATAATTGGTATAGCAACACCCGAGATCAGAAGAAGCAGAAATCGAACAAGAAAATCAGGAACACGACACAAAACACCCAATGTTTGGACATCAGCTACAGTGCACAAGATTCAAATCCAGACATAGCTTCCTAATAATCAACACAACCGACACAGACAAGCCCCGAAGGTAGACATATCAACTTCCCACTTCAATGGCCCTGAGCACCGGGGTAAGGCTGACGTTAGTGTCACTGGTCTAGTTTCTTGCTTCTCTGACACCGGGGTAAGGCTGACGTTAGTGTCACTGGTCTAGTTTCTTGCTTCTCTGACCCCGGGGTAAGGCTGACGTTAGTGTCACTGGTCTAGTTTCTTGCTTCTCTGACACCGGGGTAAGGCTTACGTTAGTGTCAGTGGTCTAGTTTCTTGCTTCTCTGACACCGGGGTAAGGCTGACGTTAGTGTCACTGGTCTAGTTTCTTGCTTCTCTGACACCGGGGTAAGGCTGACGTTAGTGTCACTGGTCTAGTTTCTTGCTTCTCTGACACCGGGGTAAGGCTGACGTTAGTGTCACTGGTCTAGTTTCTTGCTTCTCTGACACCGGGGTAAGGCTGACGTTAGTGTCACTGGTCTAGTTTCGTGCTTCTCTGACACCGGGGTAAGGCTGACGTTAGTGTCACTGGTCTAGTTTCTTGCTTCTCTGACACCGGGGTAAGACTGACGTTAGTGTCACTGGTCTAGTTTCTTGCTTCTCTGACACCGGGGTAAGACTGACGTTAGTGTCACTGGTCTAGTTTCTTGCTTCTCTGACACCGGGGTAAGACTGACGTTAGTGTCACTGGTCTAGTTTCTTGCTTCTCTGACACCGGGGTAAGGCTGACGTTAGTGTCACTGGTCTAGTTTCTTGCTTCTCTGACACCGGGGTAAGGCTGACGTTAGTGTCACTGGTCTAGTTTCGTGCTTCTCTGATACCGGGGTAAGGCTGACGTTAGTGTCACTGGTCTAGTTTCTTGCTTCTCTGACACCGGGGTAAGACTGACGTTAGTGTCACTGGTCTAGTTTCTTGCTTCTCTGACACCGGGGTAAGGCTGACGTTAGTGTCACTGGTCTAGTTTCTTGCTTCTCTGACACCGGGGTAAGACTGACGTTAGTGTCACTGGTCTAGTTTCTTGCTTCTCTGACACCGGGGTAAGGCTGGCGTTAGTGTCACTGGTCTAGTTTCTTGCTTCTCTGACACCGGGGTAAGACTGACGTTAGTGTCACTGGTCTAGTTTCTTGCTTCTCTGACACCGGGGTAAGGCTGACGTTAGTGTCACTGGTCTAGTTTCTTGCTTCTCTGACACCGGGGTAAGGCTGACGTTAGTGTCACTGGTCTAGTTTCGTGCTTCTCTGATACCGGGGTAAGGCTGACGTTAGTGTCACTGGTCTAGTTTCTTGCTTCTCTGACACCGGGGTAAGACTGACGTTAGTGTCACTGGTCTAGTTTCTTGCTTCTCTGACACCGGGGTAAGACTGACGTTAGTGTCACTGGTCTAGTTTCTTGCTTCTCTGACACCGGGGTAAGACTGACGTTAGTGTCACTGGTCTAGTTTCTTGCTTCTCTGACACCGGGGTAAGACTGACGTTAGTGTCACTGGTCTAGTTTCTTGCTTCTCTGACACCGGGGTAAGGCTGGCGTTAGTGTCACTGGTCTAGTTTCTTGCTTCTCTGACGATCGTCATCTATTCGCCCTTGAGAATAGACTTATCTCCAGCATAGGTTGTCTCCAACCGCATGGCATTAATATCTTGCATACCTTTTCTTAAAATCTCATACTCTCCCCCATTTATTTGCCTTCCTTTGCCCTCCCCCACCTTTCTTCTATCAGTCCTCCCTCCCCCCACCTATATTAATCTCACGCCCTCCCAGCTTATATCACCTTCTCTTTGTTCTCAGCCCCTCCCGGCTTATATCACCTTCTCTTTGTTCTCACCCCCTCCCGGCTTTTATCACCTTCTCTTTGTTCTCACACCCTCCCAGCTTATATCACCTTCTCTTTGTTCTCACCCCATCCCGGCTTATATCACCTTCTCTTTGTTCTCACCCCCTCACGGCTTATACCACCTTCTCTTTGTTCTCACCCCCTCCCGGCTTATATCACCTTCTCTTTGTTCTCACCCCCTCCCGGCTTATATCACCTTCTCTTTGTTCTCACCCCCTCCCGGCTTATATCACCTTCTCTTTGTTCTCACCCCCTCCCGGCTTATATCACCTTCTCTTTGTTCTCACCCCCTCCCGGCTTATATCACCTTCTCTTTGTTCTCACCCCCTCCCGGTTTATATTACCTTCTCTTTGTTCTCACGCCCTCCCGGCTTATATCACCTTCTCTTTGTTCTCCCACCTGGATCACTATTCGGCCGTTTCCATATTTGGCCACCACTGGCTTATCCGGCGCATCCCCCCCCCCTCCCTTCTTACGCTCTCCCGACCACCTTATTTGACCGCTCTCCTTCATATTCAGTCAAGCATCTGACCCAATCAGTCGCTTAGACAGACTGTGTCTACTATCAGATAAGTAGACCCTTTTTTCCTTATATCTTAATTTGGTAGTTCAGTATTGTTGTTATTTGTTGTCCCTGATGAATGCATATTGGTCGTAACGTAGGTTTTGTTTGTGTTCTCGTCTCGGTGCGGTTTCTGACCATACCCATTTTAAAATTTTGATTAAACTCAACCTTAATCTACGTCTACATTTTTTTCATTTGTTTTTTTTTCCCATTGTCTTTTCTTGTTACTCGGACAACCTTTCTTAGATATCTCATTTCAGAGATTTGTTGCTGGCTTTTCTGGGTTGTTGTCCTTGTCCATGATTCACACCCCCAAGTCAAAACAAATGATGTGCGATATACAGCCATCTTAGTTTTCTTTACCTATTTCTTGTTTACTGATTTATGACATGACAAAGTTTACCAGTTGCGGCTCTTTGAGTGGAAACTCTTCTTTGATACATTCATTCTGGTCTTTTACAGCTCCAAGCAATTTGGACTGCTGGTCCAGATGCTGTTCACCGAGCATAATGAGGTGTCTCTTCTCTTTAGACCACCATGGTTTTTGTTTGTAAACTTCTAATGAGCATTTTCTCCCCCACTTCTGACCACCTCCCAAGCACAATGGGTGAAATTAAAGACGAAGATCGAAGTATCTAATCAATAAACAATGTGTGGCAAGAACGTCTGCCTGGTTCAATTTTGCTCGATAAGAAGTATTGATCCACAACTAGAGTTCTCCCCCTTTAACGGAAACCTGTGCCAACGCACTTTTATGTGAATTTTACGGTTGCCATTTTTATAGAAATTTGCCAACTATTTGGGAGCTGTTATTACTTAGGATGGCAGGCTCGATAAAGAGATAGAGACGAGAGTGCAGAGGCAAACACTGTCACCTACCAACTGTCTCCACTACTAAGACACCCCAAGACTTCCCTCCAAGCAAAAAAGCAGATAATAAATAGTATCTTCATCCCAACCCTGTGCTACCAGTGCCAGACATGGGCATTGGAACTGGGCATATGCCCAGGAACGAAACAGCCACCTGCAAAATGTGGTGCGTACGAAAGGTCACTAACAACACCAGAAGCGACAGAATCACAAATATGAGTTTTCGGGAGAAGGTTGGAACAATTCCCTGCTTTCAGTACGTAGAGCAGCAGAGAATAAATTGGTTTGGCCACATTGGGAGAATACAACCAGACCACATTGTTCATGTAACCTTCTACAGCAGAACACAACGAAGAAGGACGAGGTAGACCGAGGAAAAGGTGGATAGACAGCGTAAAAGAGACATGGAGAAAATGTTACTCGAGCCACGAGAGAGGCGAAAGACAAATACATTCCACAACACTTGGCTACAACCCGGTTGAAAGTGAGACGACAAAAGAAAAAGAAGTCTAGACTGCTTTAACTTCTGCTAGTCGACGCCTTAAGAAACGAGTAATTCGAATGTGATACAACTGTATTTTCATCTTCTGTATTATGGCCACTGTGTTGGGTGGTGGAGACCCCTGAATTTAGTGTCAATTGTCTGAAAAATAACATACGGTGTGGGCGGGGCATTACACATATTTGATATGTTTCTAAATATATGATACGTGCACATACGCGCATGCGTGGTTATTTCAACACGTATCTAATTTGAGTAAGTTTTAAATAAAATGGGTTCTGCGGACCGTCGGTGGAGCCTATCGAGCTTGGAATTTACAGAGTGGCAAGCAAGCTGTTTGTTTTCCTCAGCCACTGACAGATGAAATTATCATAGATACAATTCTGTGGTGTGCTAGGCCTGCATTCCTTTTCAGGGCACACATTCATTTTAGCGCAGCATTATTTTATTTGTGGGGGCACTTCTTCTTCTTCGTTTGTTAGCCCGCGTCCAATCCATGAACGTTCTCAATCTCCCGCGTCCAATCCATGAACATTCTCAATCTCCCACGTCCAATCCATGAACGTTCTCAATCTCCCGCGTCCAATCCATGAACGTTCTCAATCTCCCGCGTCCAATCCATGAACGTTCTCAATCTCCCGCGTCCAATCCATGAACATTCTCAATCTCCCGCGTCCAATCCATGAACATTCTCAATCTCCCGCGTCCAATCCATGAACGTTCTCAATCTCCCGCGTCCAATCCATGAACGTTCTCAATCTCCCGCGTCCAATCCATGAACGTTCTCAATCTCCCGCGTCCAATCCATGAACGTTCTCAATCTCCCGCGTCCAATCCATGAACATTCTCAATCTCCCGCGTCCAATCCATGAACATTCTCAATCTCCCGCGTCCAATCCATGAACATTCTCAATCTCCCGCGTCCAATCCATGAACATTCTCAATCTCCCGCTACCAAGCCATGAAAGTTCTCGATTCCCCGCTACCAAGCCATGAATGTTCTCAATCTCCCACTACCAAGCCCTGAACGTTCTCAATCCCCCGCGTCCAATCCATGAAAATTCTCAATCTCCCGCTACCAAGCCATGAACATTCTCAATCTCCCGCTACCAAGCCATGAATGTTCTCAATCTCCCACTACCAAGCCCTGAACGTTCTCAATCTCCCGCTACCAAGCCCTGAACGTTCTCAATCTCCCGCTACCAAGCCCTGAACGTTCTCAATCTCCCACTACCAAGCCCTGAACGTTCTCAATCTCCCGCTACCAAGCCCTGAATATGGCTTTGGAAGTAGCATGATGTTGTCCAGAGAACGGAATACGTTGTGTCGTAGTTTACAGCTTGACTGCAAAATGTGCATCTTTCGGTCCGATGCATCTGACTTAAGAAGACATTTTTGAGTACCGGGTTAGCCTTCCCTCTTCGATCCCTTCTCCTAAGCCAGCCTGCTCTGTTGTTGCCTGTTATCCAGGATCACCGCGTGGAGGTTTTGAAGAGTCTTGTCAGATCTGGCTCACTGGCCCTCTGTGGTGGTTCTATTGTGGCCCTTTACTTGAATCGTATCTTTGTAATCTCTCAATAAATGGAGGGTTATTTATGTATTTATGACAATGAGCAGCCAGTTGAAGAAGAGAATTGACGCTTTTGAAGTGTGTATATATAGAAGAATGTGGCACATCTTTTGGAAAGAAAAGAAAACAAAGAAAGACATCTAGGAGAAATCAGAGGCGCAAAGAGAATTGATGAACGAAGTCTGTAATATGCAGTTAACATGTTTCTGTCACATAAAAAGACATGATAATGATGTTCGTTCATGATGTTCATTCATGATGTTCGTTCATCACATGTGATGAAGACCACTCTCTGTTCAGCCGCATGGACAATAATTTATCTTGCTGTGTCTGCTAAGATGGGTGATTTACGCTGTGATTTTGATAAAAGTGAGAAAAAAACTCCTCCATTTGTCAACCTCACTCTCTAGTCCAGAGCTACCTTTGACCAGTGGCAAGATATTATCGAGATAGCACATGATGCAGATTTTTTAAATCAGATCTTACTCTCGAAGTCTTTCCCGTAAACAGGTATCCTGCAAGGCAGTGGTAGAAGGGGGTGGGGGGTTGGGAAATTGACATCTATCGTTGTGTGTCTTGCCTTTTCCATAGCCGCAAGAGGTCGTAGGGACATCACTCAGTTTGTGAGTGGCGTGTTGGACGTCTCTTCCGGGCGACGTGTTCTAGTTCATTATAGTCACGTGTCTAGATTTCACAGCCACACCATAACCGTCACTATCTGCAGCTAGGGCAAAGAGCATCAATCTCGTGAAGTTCAGCCGTGTGCATTAGACGGGGAAAATGCGACACGTGTTTAACCGTAACACTGATTCATAAAGTCGATGTCCAGGCCATAAAGGCATAACACCTGGCTGTAAACAATGTTTTAAGAAAGGTGGGGGACGGCGTGGGCTAGTGGTACGTGACACGGCTCACAAACTGAAGGTCCTGGGTTCGATCCCCATCACAGTACCTGCCGTTACCCCGGGGAAGCAACCCCTTAGAAAATGCAGGAGGAAGCATACCATTACATAAAATGCACGCTGAAGTCGGCGCAAAATAAAAACCACAGTGCAACGCACACCACCTTGGGGAATAGATAATTAAGTAGAACGCAAAAAAAACAGAAAAGAATAAAGGTGAAGGCCAAACGTGACAGATGTAAACAGCGCAATAAGTGGGAGGATGGCATCAAAAGATGGACAGGAAAAGCCTCGTATGTTGCACCATCATAGTATAAGACAGACGCGGCTGGAAATCCATTACAGTCGATCTGCGATGTGGAATTGGCCCTTGACCTGAGATTGTTTTTTGGGGAAAAATTCTTTATTGCACAATTTTAAAACAAAATGTGTGATGTGAAATGAAGTGAGATGAAAATTCCCATGAGATGAAACGTGAGATGGTGGGAGTTACACTTTGTGAGGTGAAAGGTGACATACATTTATTTGTGAAAGCATAAATGAATGCATATAAATGATTGCCCAAATAAAATAATGCACATGTTTACTTGCTGATACATACCTATTCATTTTGCATTTACATATATCTTTTCACACACACAGGCACATATCCACAGGCACATATATATATATATATATATATATATATATATATATATATACACACATGCGCACACACATATATACGTATATGCATATATACCCACTCATGCTTACACCCATGTATACATACATACATACATACATACCTCGATGCATTCATCAGCCTATCCATCCATCCCTCCATACATACGTATACACACACACACACGCACATTTATGTACACATGTACATACACACATATATATGAACGTATGTGTACATGAATAAACGTACGTACCCACATACATATATGCAACATGAGTACATATCCGTACATACATATTTGCTTATACACACACATTTGTATATATATTGACCTGAGATGAAAGTAAATAAATACAGACCAATCTACGTCCCGGAAGTTGACCAGAAACCACTTGTCTAGAATATGGCGGAAATTGTAGATGGGCAATGCTTAACATTTTCTTTCTTGCTCAATAATGAGTATGTGGCAACTACTGTAGTTGGCTTCCTTACAGGTAGCCTGAATCAAATTTGTAATGTGATCTGCATGTAGCTATTTGTGTCGCTTTTTGTTTTTTAACATGATAAAGTCAGCAACACGATCAATTCTCAAATTACGAGTCACAGGCATAACCTCCCTTAGCCGCCTTGTAAAACATGCATCGAACGAGGTAGTGTTCCTATATTCAACCAATCATAAACACTTCCGATTTCAGATCGTTTCTGCCAAGTATTGGATTGTACTTTTTAAAAAGGGAAAAAAGAAGTAGGGGGTGCGTGAAGGGGGGTTGGGGGAGTACAGAAAGTCAAGGTGTCCCATTATGTGATGGTAAAAATATGGGACGCATATGTCAAGATGGCCGCTGAGTATATGTTGCTCAGTTCTCAGTCTGAAGATGATGACTGGCTCTTCTCTACTTACGCCATGGTAATTGTCTTCTTTGGGAAGTGGAGGTGTTGATCAGTCCATCTTCTCCTGAAGTTAGCTTTAACTATGGCCTTGATCTCATTATACGTCATGCTCATGTCTGTTCTTTGGGAAGGTCCTCCACACTTTGCTAGTCTGCAGCTTCACTGACTTCAACACTGCACTAGCAAGGGATTCACAGAATAATTCAACATTTGGTGTACCGCTGATATCTGTAACATGGAGTACATGCATTGCTCGAGACCTCCCAGGTTTATATAAAGAGACCAACTAAATTACTGATCCCAGGTTTATATAAAGAGACCAACTAAATTACTGATCCCAGGTTTATATAAAGAGACCAACTAAATTACTGATCCCAGGTTTATATAAAGAGACCAACTAAATTACTGATCCCAGGTTTATATAAAGAGACCAACTAAATTACTGATCCCAGGTTTATATAAAGAGACCAACTAAATTACTGATCCCAGGTTTATATAAAGAGACCAACTAAATTACTGATCCCAGGTTTATATAAAGAGACCAACTAAATTACTGATCCCAGGTTTATATAAAGAGACCAACTAAACTACTGATCCCAGGCTTATATTAAGAGACCAACTAAATTACTGATCCCATATTTTTATAAAGAGACATAGTACTAATCCCATGTTTATATAAAGAGACCAACTAAATTACTGATCCCAGGTTTATATAAAGAGACCAACTAAATTACTGATCCCAGGTTTATATAAAGAGACCAACTAAACTACTGATCCCAGGTTTATATTAAGAGACCAACTAAATTACTGATCCCATATTTTTTATAAAGAGACATAGTACTAATCCCATGTTTATATAAAGAGACCAACTAAAGTACTGATCCCATGTTTATATAGAGATACATAGTACTGATCCCATGTTTATATAAAGGGACCAACTAAACTACTGATCCCATGTTATATAAAGAGACCAACTAAAGTACTGATCTCATGTTTATATAGAGATACATAGTACTGATCCCATGTTTATATAGATAGACCAACTAAACTGCGGATCTCATGTTTATATAAAGGAACCAACTAAACTACGGATCCCATGTTTATATAAAAGAACCAACTAAACTACGGATCACATGTTTATATAAAGGAACCAACTAAAGTACTGATCCCATATTTATATAGATAGACCAACTAAAGTACTGATCCCATGTTTATATACATAGACCAACTAAAGTACTGATCCCATATTTATATAGATAGACCAACTAAAGTACGGATCCCATGTTTATATAGATAGACCAACTAAAGTACTGACCGATACTCACAGTTGGAGTAGGGAATGATGGCAGTTTATATCTAATACATTGATAAACACACTCACATGTACACGTATGATGCCAGTTTATATCTAATACGTTGATAAACACATTCACAAGTACAAGTATGATGCCAGTAGATATGTAATACATTGATAAACACACTCACAAGTACACGTATGATGCCAGTGTATATCTAATACATTGATAAACACACTCACAAATACACGTATGATGCCAGTGTATATCTAATACATTCATAAACACATTCACAAGTACACGTATGATGCCAGTGTATATCTAATACATTGATAAACACACTCACAAGTACACGTATGATACCAGTTTATATCTAGTACATTGATAAACACACTCACAAGTACACGTATGATGCCAGTTTATATCTAATACATTGATAAACACATTCACAAGTACAAGTATGATGCCAGTTTATATGTAATACATTGATAAACACACTCACAAGTACACGTATGATGCCAGTGTATATCTAATACATTGATAAACACACTCACAAGTACACGTATGATGCCAGTGTATATCTAATACATTGATAAACACACTCACAAGTACGCGTATGATGCCAGTGTATATCTAATACATTGATAAACACACTCACAAGTACACGTATGATGCCAGTGTATATCTAATACATTGATAAACACACTCACAAGTACACGTATGATGCCAGTGTATATCTAATACATTGATAAACACACTCACAAGTACACGTATGATGCCAGTGTATATCTAATACATTGATAAACACACTCACAAGTACACGTATGATGCCAGTGTATATGATATATCTAATACATTGATAAACACACTCACAAGTACACGTATGATACCAGTTTATATCTAATACATTGATAAACACACTCACAAGTACACGTATGATGCCAGTGTATATCTAATACATTGATAAACACACTCACAAGTACACGTATGATGCCAGTGTATATCTAATACATTGATAAACACACTCACAAGTACACGTATGTTCAGAGTAGGCGCGCGTTTCTAGAAAACCCACAAAGGTCAACAAAAATGTGCAAAGCGAACTAATCTTAACGAAGTGACTTGTCTGACACGCATTACTCGCCTGGGAAGACAGAAATCTGTCAACGTGGAAGGGCTGCCATGGAATATGTGCGAATTGACACGCACCTTTTCTTTCTTGTGACGTGCCGGGTTGGTTCTTGCTTTGTGTAGTTGTGCTAAGGTTGAACTGGCCTCGTTCCAGTGCAGTAGTCGATGTTTTGTGAAAGTTAAGCTCACTGTAACCTTGAAATCATGTTGTCAAATGTGACTAAAGAGGGTTCTGAATGGGGACAACAACCTCCTCATGCACAACCATTGCTAACGAAAACCCCACTCTTCTTCTTCTTCTGCGTTCATTCTCAATCTCCCGCTACCAAGCCCTGAACTGGGCGTTGCAAGTAGCAGGATGTAGTCCGGAGAAGGGATTTGCGTTGTGTCGCTAGTTTACAGTTTGAATGCAATATTTGCACCTTTCGGCAGAGACCCCACTCCAAATGATCTAATACGGGCTCTCTGTAAAGGGTGCCAGCAGTAGAAGCGCTTACTTTGAGCGAAAAGGAAAATTATCTTTACGTCAAGATGGAAACTAGAACATTGGGCGAGTTTATTACTTGTGTTCATTAACCCCACCACCCCCACAAACCTACTTAGTCGATCCTAATCTAACCTATGGTGTAGCGGTTTGTCAGAAATAACCCCACATTGTTCTATCTACTGCTGTAACAGTTCCCGCCGGAGCAAGGGGAGTTTAGGATACCTGAACATGTTAAAGCTTAAAGCTACCTGAATGCATGTCAAGGTCACTCACCGTCTCAGCAAAGGAGAACAGAGTTGAGTTAAGGAATGTGGACAGGTAGAAACTGACCACTGGCCTTCCGATTTTGGTAGGGGGAGATTGATTGACAGACGAAATTGGCAGCGGGGCTTGCTGCGAGAGAATGAGTGACAGGTGTGCAAAGTGTTTCGTTCCAATTGGGATTGAAGATGACCATACCTGAGATCGATTGGTCAAGCTCTGGCCTTGCTTGAGGATATATAACTCGAGACAAAGTTTAGCTCGGGAAGCTGGAGAGAGAGAGGCTGTATGGAGGAGAGTGAGAGAGAGAGAGAGACTGAATGTGGATAGTATGTTTAACTCACCGACTTACATAGAGGAGCGATTGATAGACTGTTGGACGAATGTTTAGTGATAGAACAGGATCGCTCAAATAGGTGAATGAGTTTTGCATTAATAGATAATGTGAAAGTGTGTTTGTAAGCAAGGACACATTGTGAATACGAGATCGCCCGCCTGAAAGGGTTTCAGTGAGGAAGAGTATTTGATAAGGAGTGTTGAAGACGCAGTTAAGGCGATGTGTGTGTGATGTAATTGCAAGGCAATAGAACTGGGTTTTTAGTTAGTTGGGAATTCCATCAATAGCTAATGCTTACAATTCCCGTTATAGTAGAATGTTTAGTTAAGATATGTATTATATTGTGTTTGTAATTTCTCTACTCATTCTATGATATGAGTATGATTTAATAAATATGCCACCTGCTGTATGATATGTCATTTACTGAGTATGGTCATGATGATGTGGATGAGTGTGAGAATGTTCTAAGATAGAATAACGGCCAAGGGCAAGCAGAGGGTCTGTTACACTGCCTTCCTCTTGTTCTGGTTCTGATCTAGTCTATGGTCTGTTATAGCCTGTCTTATGTTGTCCTCTCTAATTCCCATGTCGCTCCATTTCTTGAAGTACAGGCCCGATACTGCTTTTGGCTTCAATAACCAGCTCTTGTGAAATCCTGATTCCAGTCAATTGCAGTGCGGCTTTATATGAGTGGTTTTTTTATATGGTAAGGTTGCCAGCCGAATCCACAACCTTCTTTAGTATTCTCTGACGATATACAAGAAAGGAAACAATGGTCTTATCTATTAACCACGGGAACCACTTCATATCTGACAAAGCGATAACAAACTTGATAAGAATACAAACAAATAAAACATAGACACAGCGATAACAAAATCGATAAGAATACAAACAAATAAAACATAGACACAGCGCCGGAATAAGATAAAACGTACGTTGCGACCAATAAGCCTTCGTCACGGACAAAATCCAACACAAATAAAAACAGCTAACAATAAGTTCCAATAAGACTGAATATAGCCATGTCATGAGATACATTGGTCAGGCTCTGACTTTGCTTGAGGATATATAACTCGAGACAAAGTTTAGCTCAGGAGGCTGGATGGAGAGGAGAGGAGAGAGGATGAGTGAATGTAGATAGGAGTCTGGTTTAGCTCACCGACTTAGATAGAGGAGCGATTGATAGACTGTTGTACGAATGTTAGTGATAGAACAGGATCGCTCAAGTAGGTGTGTGAGTTTTGTATTAAGTGATAATCTGAACGTTGTGTTCTAAGCAGGACACAATGTGAACGAGGTGTGGCCAGATCGCCCGCCTGAGGTGATTTGAGTGAGGAAGAGTATTTGATAAGGTGTGTTGAGGACGCAGTTAAGGCGAGGTGTGTGATGTAATTGCAAGGCAATAGAACTGGGTTTAAATAGTTGGGAATTCCATCAAGAGCTAATGCTTAAATTTTCCGCTTTAGTTAATATGTATATTAACATATATATAATAATAGAATGCTTAGTTAAGATGATGTGTATTGTATTGTGTTTGTAATTTCTCTACCAATTTTTATGGTATGAGTATTATTTAATAAATATGCCACCTGCTGTGTGATATGTCATTTACTGAGTATAGTCATGAATGATGTGGATGAGTGTGAGAATGTTCTAAGTTAGAATAACGGCCAGGGCAAACGGTGAGGTCTGTTACTATGACGAAGACAGATACCGTACCACTAGACCACCAGCGAAGACCAAAATATAACTCAAACCCGTCTCATACAGATACGTCACATGAAGTACTTCATTAGAGCTACCGACGAGGATATCTCATAGCGAACGTGAAAGAAGAAAAGTAATAGCGCAAGAGAAACAGAGCAAGAGAAAGAGGCAAGAACTGGTATGTCACGTTTGGGGAGATAGGAAACAAAGACCCCTTGAACTTGAAGTACTGAAATAGTTGTTGACGGGAACTGCGTCACTGAAAATACCACGTGCTGATAGCGATTGTCGTGACCTATGGATTATTGTCTCAAACCATTGGGCCAGTGCCTTCAACAGTGATTGTTCCCCTTTATGACTTCGGATCGCACTCGGTTAGAGATTATTTTCCAGTGAACCACTTGATCTATTGTTGCGAACAAAATAAACTAATATAGCTCAGATGATGCACCAGACATGGCCTACTTTAGTTCTAAAGTCGGTTGTGACCCTGATCAAGGACTAGACCTACGTTACGACCAAAAGGTATTCGTCAAGGAAAACAGAGCCACAAATGAAAACACATAATTGACACAGCAGCGTGTGGGATCATGCCCTTTGGCCCAACGCCATATAGTGTATCTGCAAGTGTTCGAGAGCTGTTTAGTTCCATACAGAGTGTCTATTATGTCTGATCTCGGAGAAAGAAGCTCTTTTCTAACATTGTCATGCGCCGTCCACTCAAAAAGACGATGTTTGTAACATTTTCGTGGAGATATGTGCACAGTCGACACTCTGGGGTATGTTGTGGTTTGATTCAGATCAGGTGACTGTTCTTCTTCTGCGTTCGTTCTCAATCTCGTGCTACCAAACCTTGAAAATGGTGTTTTGATCAATCCATTTTGGGAGGTTTGATGTTGTCTTTATGATGTGGGATGACCATATAACCTAACTTAACTTAACGTTGTTATACTGGTTTAGAAGACTATACATTTCTATACATTTACATTTCCTTGCTCTAAAAGCTATGCGGATCCAATCTATTCTTAAATGCATTAATTGTCCCTGTCTCGACTACTTCCTGTGGCAATACATTCCAAGCATTCGCCACTCTCTGACTAAAAAAAGTATTTTCTGATATCTAATCTGGACCTGTCTTTAGTTAATTTGTAGCTATGCCCTCTTGTTCTTGTAGTTAGTTGTTTTTTTTTTAAAAACTTGTTATAGTCTAATTTATTCGTTTCTTTGATTTTCTTATAAAACTGTCACCGCGAATTCTTCTCTCTTCTAGACACTGTATACCGGTTTTTATGAGTCTTTTCTCATAACTGTAATTCTGGAATCCCACTATCAGCTCTGCCGCTCTTTTGTGTATTCTTCCCAGCATGTTTATATCCCCTCTACGATAAGGACTCCACACCTGCACACAGTACTCCAATCTAGGTCTAACTAAAGCTTTATACAGTTTGACTATCACTTCCATGCTCCTATGTTTAATGTTTCTTTTTATCATCCCTAACATTGCATTTGCTCTTCTCACTGATACCTGGACTTGCTCACTCCCTTTACCTGTATGATCTATTATAACCCCTAGGACCCTTTACTTTTTATCATTCTAATATTGTTCTCTCCCATTCTGTAATTATGTTCCATATTGGATCTACCCATGTGAATGACTGTACATTTATCTACATTAAACTCCAGACCATTCTCGAATTTTATTTAAATCCGACCTCAATATATACACTTCTGCTTTAGATGAGACACTACTGCATAGTTTTATGTCATCAGCGAATTTTGCAATCACGGATCCGATATCAATGTCCAAGCCCTTTATATTTCATCATCATCATCAGTTTCTTAACCAAAAAGCCAGTTACGGCGCCATCTTTATTTGTATATATCAAGAACAAAATTGGTACCAAAACCGAGCCCTGTGGCACTCCACTTTTCACTTCACACCCCCCAGAGTACACCTTATTTATGCCCACTCTCTGCCTTCTTCCCGTTAACCAATTTTCAACCCATTTGGGAACTTCCCCACCTATCCATGTGATTTTAACTTTAGAAATAATCTTTTATGAGGTACTCTATCAAAAGCCTTAGCAAAATCTAGATAAATAGCATCCACTGACTCCCCTTTATCTATCATTTTAGTAACCTCCTCCGTGAATATTTGTTAAAGCACGATCTCCTTCTAGTAAACTCATGCTGAATATTTCTAATTACATTAAACTTGTCTAAATGCGTTATAATGTTTTATGTTATTATTGGCTCTAACAATTTACAGAATATGCTCGTTAAACTCACCGGTAGGATCAAGATGCTGAGCAGCGCATGAGCTGCAGTGGTCAACGACCCATAGCTGACTGCTTGTGTCATGGCCAGCCAACAAGAGCTTCCAAGACCCTTCTACATCTCCACGTGGTGATCCTGGATAACAGGCTGCAGCACGGCGACTGGCTAAGGAGAATGGATCGAAGAGGGAATGCTAACCCGGTACTCAAAAAATGCTTGCTGAAGTCGGATGTGTTGGACCAAAAGGTGCAAATATCGCAGTCAAGCTGTAAACTACGACACAGTGGATTCCGTTCTCTGGACTAAATTCTGCTGCTTAAGCCCTTTCAGGGTTTGGTAGCAGGAGATTGAGAACGAACGAAGCCAAGCCATATGAATGCCGAAGTAGGATGCACTGGGCGACAGGCGCAAAAATTAAGACATAGGGCAACGCACACCCCCTTGTGGAGTAAAGAAATAAGGCGAACGCAAAAAATAACGTCACAATGGCTTAGAAAGAATTATACTAGAGGTTATGGCACCTGGCAAACGAGACAAAACCAGACCGAGTAGCATATGGACAAGAACCGTTACAGAGGCTCTGGGATTGGCAATGGCAGAGACGGGAGAGTTGGCCAGGGAATCAGTGTCTTACAGATCGACTGCGTGGGAGAGACGTTCTACAAAGGACATGCTACATGATGATGATGATTGCTTTCTTAAAAGTTCAAGACGTTCTATTATTAGCATCGTTATTCACTGCTCGGTATCTGGTTATTTTAAATAACTATACAATTTTCATTGGATAATATTAGATAAACGAATACACAAAATATTATATAAATAGTGTGTGTTTTTAAATTATGTCTGAGCTGTCCGTGAAATATTTTTGTATACTTTTCAACGGTCCGCAGAGGTAAAAAGGTTGAGAAACACTGCCTTAGACCATCGAACGCTTTCAGGTGGCCCTTGGGTTTTGAGTTTGAGAACCCTGGCGCACGGAAATGTAACATGTCGAGCTAAGAAGGAGGGCACAGAACTCTTCTAGAAGATTCTTGACGTCGTCGCGAGTTGTGAGGTCAAATACATGTTAAGTTACAGTTTCATAGGAAACATTTGAACTCGGTTTATGATGAATAAAAAAGTGCTGTTGGTGTGTTTTTTTGTTTGTTTTTTGTTTGTTTTTTGTTTGTTTATGCAATAAAGATATATAACAGAAACGAGACGTCAATAAATAGACAGTGATTGACAGAGAAATGGACAGATACATAGACAAATGGAAAGTGGATGACAGAGAAATGGATAAATACATAGACAAATGGAAAGTGATTGACAGAGAAATGGACAGACACACAGACAAATTGAAAGTGGTTGACGGAGAAAAGGACAGATACATAGACAAATGGAAAGAATTATAGACGGATAAAAACATATCTAATTCACTATGTGCCGTTGGTTACAAAATAATATGGGCCTGACACCATATTTTCTATGTGCCGTTGGTTACAAAATAATATGGGCCTGACACCATATTTTCTATGTGCCGTTGGTTACAAAATAATATGGGCCTGACACCATATTTTCTATGTGCCGTTGGTTACAAAATAATATGGGCCTAGCACCATATTTCCTATGTGCCGTTGGTTACAAAATAATATGGGCCTAGCACCATATTTCCTATGTGCCGTTGGTTACAAAATAATATGGGCCTGACATCATATTTCCTATGCGTCGCATGGCGAGACGGAATCTTGACTTTTTTTTTACTAATAACAAACGCAGACAAATACAAAGAAGGAGAAAGGCACAGTAGAAAAATAGATATGTGTATAATTTCACAGGCAGGCACGCTGAAAGGCAGAGGGACGGATAAACATGAATAGCTACACATACAAATGCAAAGAGGTTCATAAACATAGGTTCTTAAACCTTTACAGTCCAAATTGTCCTTTGCAGTGAATTAGAGTAGCACTACTGAGCGTGACATATCTTGTCCCATATCCACCATATCTTGTTATTTAGCTAAATTTGATTTATAAACAAACTTTTGTGTGGTAGATAATTCAATTCTGTATCTTTAAACTTAAAAATATATTTATTTTATTTTGTTAACCGGGAAACAAATAAAAATGAATGTTCTTGTATTGGAAATTAAAACTAACATCTTGCAAATTATGTTGGATTGCCAAGAGTTAAAAAAAATAAATAGAGGATACAAAAGAACAAAGGGAGGGGGAGGGAGAGAACAGAGATAAATTGAAGGCAAAATAGCCCTATAGTTGTTGTTGTTTGCGAATGCCCACAATGAGTAGGTTTCTCTTTTGTGCGCCCTGAAAGTGACGTTAAGTGTCGAGTTGCAGTAGCTTTCCTCACATCCCGAGCGTGCTGATGAAGGTGGACCAGGGTCCTCTAGGCAGTTGTGCTATGCTTGGCTTCATCTGCGTGTCGGTCACTGCGACGGGGATCGCGTCGATCTCTCACCTCGTTAGCCAGGCTGCCATGAAAGCAGCCCGTTTCCAGGCAGGGCTGCTAGGAAACCGAGGTGGGGTCTTGGCCAGTATGTTGTGCCTGACCCTGACTAAGATGTCTTCGTTCGTTCTCAAACTCCCGCTATCAAGCCCTGAAAAAGGGCTTTGCAAAGTAGCAGGATGTTAAATGGAGAACGGAATGCGTTGTGTCGTAGTTTACAGCTTGACTGCGATATTTGTACTTTTCTGTGCGACATATCCGACATTTATGGGTACCAGGTTAGCCTTCCCTTTTCGATCAGTTCTCCCTAACCAGTCTGACCTTGATCACCGCGTGGAGGCGTAGAAGGGTCTTGGCAGCTCTGGTTCGCTGGCCCTGGCGCTAGAAGTCATCTTTGCTACTGCTGCAACTAATGCACTGATCAACATCTTGATATCTAGAAGCAATGTAATGCCTGTTTGTGTTGACCCCACACAAGCTAATCTCTTACATGTTACTCTCCATTTGTGCTTTGAAATATCAATTTGCTTTCTGGAAACACGTGATCACGGACGTCTTCTGTGAATGCTTTAGGTGACTATTTGTAACATAATTTCGGTTGTGATACATTCAATGTCAACGCCTATTTTATAATTACTTCTCTCGTTTTCCAAATTCACTTCCCAATGCGCGGGTATTTATGTTTTCCTTTTCTTTTCTGCCTCTTTCTGAAAATTGCATGTGCATAATTACCTAAATCAACTGCTCCTTATTTGGGAATGACGTTTCCGTCAGTTTTTTTTATTGCTTCGCTGCTATATGTGAGTTCATTGAGACATTTGTCTAACTCGCCTTTATTCCCAAAATGAAAGTGTACACATTGATAACTTCTTCATTTTCCTCTTGTTTTCGCTTCTTGGCATCTGATATTACATTTTGGAGAGAGATTGTTGTTGTTTAATACTCACAATGAATAAGTTTACTCTTTTGTGTGCCCTGAAAAGGACATTAAGTGGTGGGTTGTATTAGCTATTCTCGCATCCCGATGAAGGTAGTTCGGTTTTCCAGGCGGTTATGCTATGCTTGGCTTCAGCTGTGTGGCGCCCACTTCTATGGGGATCACATCGATCCCCATCTTGTTATTCAGGTTGCCTTGAAAACAGCATGTTTCCAGGGAACGCTACATGGAAGAGAGATTGTGGTCTTGGTCAGTGTACAGTGTATTGTGCCCGACCCTGAAGCGACGTCCTGGTCAGTATGGTGTGCCTGACTATACTAGCTTCTCAGTTCCCCGGAGAGGACATATGATATATCATTTATAAAGCCTGCTGGAAAAGTCTTACTGCTCGACTTCTATGTGGCCTTCCTCCTGACTTTATGAGCTTGTGTTTCTTTCGTTAAATACATGTATAGGACGTTTTGTTGGCCTTGGTCTCCGCTGTGAATGTATGCTTCAGTTCATACAATCAATCCACCTGACACAATGGTCTCCGTAATGCCATGTGGTCCAACCTGTGCATCTCCTGTTCACGTGCGCTCAGATCAAAGAAATGAGGCCGAAGATGCAGCAAGGAATAAGCTGACAGCAGCCAGGAACTCGTACCTGCTTGCACCAGGGTCAGTGATCCGTAACTAACCAAGACCCTATTCCACCTCCAAGTCGTCGCCTTGGAAACAGGCGGCAACCATGCAGTCTGGTTAAGAGATTAGTAAACGATAAGGGGAAGCAAATCCAGTCTTCAAACGTGAATGTTAAGGGGAAGCAAATCCAGTCTCAAAAAATGAGGTACTGAAACCGGATGTGTCGGACCGAATGGAGCAGATATCACCGTAAACTAACACACAACCCCACACACGTGCTTTTCATGATGATCGCTAAAGGAGATCAAGGAAATTAGCCGCCCGTTAATCTGTTCATTCCATTTCCTGATGGTCTCACTAAGTCTACTCCGCCGACCATAATTTATTTATTCATGACTTAAACTAATTGTCACGTATTTATTGGAGTAATTCATATTCCTGACTGGAAGAAGTCTTTGTACAAGAACAAAGTAGCGTTTAAATTGTTACCCTTTATAAGTTTACGTAACAGATATGGCTGTCCCAGGAGTAGTAGAACAGTCGTGGTTGTGAATATGGTAGTAGTATGGTGGTATAGAGTAGTTGTGGTAGTAGTAGTAGTTGTTGAATGCTCACGATAAACAACTCTACTCTATCGAGGACCCTGAAAAGTGTGTTAAGTGGCCGTTTGCAGTAGTTTTTGTCACATGCTGAGTGTGCTGATGAAGGTGGACCTGGGTATTTCAGGTTGTTGTGCTATGCTTGGCTTCATCGGCATGTCGTTCACTACAACAGGGATTACAATGATCCCCATCTCATTAGCCACATTACAATTAAACAGCCTGTTTCCAGGGAGAACTGTGTGGTGAGGTACTGACACTGACTTTACCTGACACTGACTAACATTTTGTCTATGATTTTTTTTTTTCGTTCGCTTTATTTATCTATTCCCCAAGGCGGTGTGTGTTGCACTGTGGTTTTTATTTTGCGTCTATATTCCCAGTGCATCTGACTTCAGCATATATGTTATGTAAGGGTCTGCTTCCGCCTGCATTTTCTAAGGGTGAGCTTCCCCGGGGTAATGGCTGGTGCTGTGATGGGGATAGAACCCTCACCTTCGGTTGTGAGCTGTGTCCCTTAACCACTGGCCCACGCCGCCCCCCGATTGTCTATGATAAAATGTAACTTCAAAGACAAATGGCACAGAGAACAGCCAGGATCTGATACAGCGGAAGCATACCACTCTTTGCCAAGAAGAGATCACGTGACAATATTCTGACTGCGAACGGGTCACTGCAGACAGAAAAACCATCTGTTCAATAAATTACAAATTGGACACACAGAAATGTGTCCATGTGGGGAGAACAAACAAACAGTGGAACATGTTCTGCAGGCTCCACGAGAAGAGCAAAGTGATTACATGGCCCTCACCAACCCAATTGCCAGATAAACTGTATGGCGATGAAACAAGCCTGAGAAGGCCCGCCAGGTTTATGAGGGAGATAGATGCCATTATTTGAGAGTGAACGACGAAGAAGAAACTAACATTGTTTGATCAGTATGTTCTGCCTGATCGGACATTAGTTTCCTCTCGTGAAGTCAAGCATAGCACAACAACCTGAAATACCCAGGTCCACCTTCATCAGCACACTCGTGATGTAACAAAAACTACTGCAAACGGCCACTTAACACACTTTTCAGTGTCCACGATAGAGTAAAGTTGCTTATCGTGAGCATTCAACAACTACCACCACCACCACTGCTGCTACTACCACCACCACCACAACTACCCTATACCGAGTGGTGTGTCGAGGTCTTTGTGTATGACAAAGACAAAAATAGCACCACTGTCTAACAGGGAGCATGTCGTAAGAGGCAACTAACTGCGTGACATGGCATAACACTGGCCATGGTTAGGTAGTTTGTTTAAAGCAGCATAGATGGCGCCTAACAGGCTGCAGATCTACTTTGCTTTAATGTTTTAGTCTATTAAGATGGACTCACACATCGGTTAACCATCCTCCATAAGCGCTTGTTCCAACACAGCAGAGTAATAAGCTGCTCAAGACTGTCCCGCTAAGCAGGAAACTCTTCTCCCGGCTACACCCAGCTCATACATCTGCCCCTGTAAAGGTCTACCAAGGTAATGGTACTCTTAAATAGGTAATGATACTCTTAAATAGGTAATGATACTGTTAAATAGGTAATGGTACTCTTAAATAGGTAATGATACTGTTAAATAGGTAATGGTACTCTTAAATAGGTAATGATACTGTTAAATAGGTAATGGTACTGTTAAATAGGTAATGATACTGTTAAATAGGTAATGGTACTCTTAAATAGGTAATGGTACTGTTAAATAGGTAATGGTACTGTTAAATAGGTAATGGTACTGTTAAATAGGTAATGGTACTGTTAAATAGGTAATGGTACTCTTAAATAGGTAATGGTACTGTTAAATAGGTAATGAGGGGACGGCGTGGCCTAGTGGATAAGTGGCACGGCTCACAATCCGAAGGTGCTGGGTTCGATCCTCATCACAGCACCGGCCGTTACCCCGGGGAAGCAAACCCTTAGAAAATGCAGGAGGAAGCAGACCCTTACATAAAATGCTTGCTGAAGTCGGATGCATTGGGCCGATAGGCGCAAAATAAAAACCACAGTGCAACGCACACCGCCTTGGGGATTAGAGAAATAAGGCGAACGCAAAAAAAAAAAAAAAAATTGGTAATGGTACTGTTAAATAGGTAATGATACTGTTAAATAGGTAATGGTACTCTTAAATAGGTAATGATACTGTTAAATAGGTAATGGTACTCTTAAATAGGTAATGGTACTGTTAAATAGGTAATGGTACTCTTAAATAGGTAATGGTACTGTTAAATAGGTAATGATACTGTTAAATAGGTAATGGTACTCTTAAATAGGTAATGGTAGTGTTAAATAGGTAATGGTAGTGTTAAATAGGTAATGATACTGTTAAATAGGTAATGATACTGTTAAATAGGTAATGGTACTCTTAAATAGGTAATGGTACTGTTAAATAGGTAATGGTACTCTTAAATAGGTAATGATACTGTTAAATAGGTAATGGTACTCTTAAATAGGTAATGATACTGTTAAATAGGTAATGGTACTCTTAAATAGGTAATGATACTGTTAAATAGGTAATGATACTGTTAAATAGGTAATGATACTGTTAAATAGGTAATGATACTGTTAAATAGGTAATGATACTGTTAAATAGATAATTGTGATCAAGACGCTGAGCAGCGCATGAGCTGCAGCGGTCAGCGACCCATAGCTAGCATCAGGGCCAGTGAACCAGAGCTGCCAAGACCCTTCTACACCTCCATGCAGTGATCCTGGATAACAGGCTGCAACAGAGTAGACTGGCTAAGGAGAAGGGATCGAAGAGGGAATGCTAACTCGGTACTCAAAAAATGCTTACTGAAGTCGGATTTGTTGGACTGAAGGTGCAAATATCGCAGTCAAGCTGTAAACTACGACACAACGCAATCCGTTCTCTGGACTACATTCTGCCACTTAAGCCCTTTTAGGGTTTGGTGGCGGAAGATTGAGAACGAACGAAGCCAAGCCAAGCCAAATAGGTAATTAATACTGTTAAATAGGTAATGATTCGGTTAAATAGATAATGATGCTGTTAAATAGGTAATGATACTGTTAAATAGGTAATGATTAGGTTAAATAAGTAATTATACTGTTATATATGTAATGACACGGTTAAATAGACAATTATAAAGTTAAATAGGTAATGATAAAGTTATCCAATGGTAAGGTACAGGTAATTTCTTATTCAGGTAACTATCTGAAAAATAAAATAATAGAAAAAATCAACCAAGCTAGAAATGTTAAAATGTCTTTATTTCCTTCATGTATTGACAGTCTCCTGTGATTATTAAAACTTGAGTGGAAAGTATTCAACATGTTTGTGACGGGGAAATACTTCCAAGACGACAGGTCAGAAAGTCAAGAACACATAATAGACAAAGAGTACGTAACCTAAGTCCCATAGAAACAAAAGTCATGAGGAAAATGTTAATGATTTTTTTACCCATGTAAATAAATGCATACAAATCTGCTTCTCTGGGAGGGTCGGTGTGTGGTGTGGTTTGGTTTCAACTGCATGGATCCACAAGGGTCACCCAGGTTGATTAATTCTCAATCTATTTCGCATGCGTGCGTGTGACTGTAGTTGCTCATTCACTGTTGCATCTTCAACGACCAAAACCAAAATAATTCATACTTTATCAAGGCTAACCTAGGCTGCTGGCGCGAGGGTTGAAAGTGACGTACTTCTGCAAAACATATCTAACTAACAATAAAGATTTGCTTGGGTGGATCTCATGGCTCTTTACTGAAGAGGAAAGAATAGGCCCACTGCATGTATGTTGTTAAAGGCTACTAAAGAGAGTTGTGCATCATATCATATCAAACAAATATTTTTGTCTGTAAGGAACCATCTACATCGTGGCTCATATGCTTCATGAGGAGAGACATAATGGAAAATAGTAAACATCAAACATCACACAAGAACTGCTCACTGACAATGGAATATATATTTTCTTCTTCAGCTTTCATCTTGAAAAGTATGCATTGTGGTTTAGTAATGTACAATATCTACACCTTTTGGCCAGACAGATTCGGTTTCAGTACACCATCTTTGGATTTAATTTCCTCTGCGATCCTGATTCTCTTAGCCAGACTACACTAGTGCAGCCTGTTTCTAGGGTCGCCACTTGGATAGGGTCTTAGTCAGCTATGTTGACCCTAATGCAAGCAGTCAGCTATGTTGACCCTAATGCAAGCAGTCAGCTATGTTGACCCTAATGCAAGCAGTCAGCTATGAGTCACTGGCTGCCGCCAGCTCAATCACTGTGCTACATCTACAGAATATATATCAAGATTAAGCAACACTTTTTTTCTTGCAGGCTTTCTGTTAGGTTAGCTAAAATAATGGTACCATGCTCCTACTGTAGTAGATATGAACATTAGATGAATGATGATAACCCCTTAGATGTGCTAAAATATGTCAGCCATGACATGAGGTGTTCAAAATGTTATGTCATCCAAGACTGGTCTAAAAATTGAACTGTAAAAACGGCAGTAGGTGTTTTACCGGACGAATTAGCAGTAAACATATATCTTCTTTAACCTTTAGCATACTACATTTTTTGGGTGAAATTTTTGCAAATTTATATTTCACTATGGTAGTTGACTTTCAAAGCTTTGAACTTTTCTGTTTACTGGTCAACAAATATAATTTTCTTGTGTGTAAAGACACAATTGAATGAAGAACTTATTTTTTTTGTTAGCTTCTGAGATACAAGAAGATGAAAATGTATTGGAAAACAAAATATTTTGGATTCGACACCTAGGCCAAGTCACTCTGGTAGAAATCCATGGAAACCACAATCTATCGATACTGTGTTTATAATATCAACACAGCTGTCAGTTTTCAATTCAAACGTAGTTATTACATCTAAATAAACAAATAAAACAGGTCTACCCGATAAAAATCTTTCCCAACAACCTACTTCCTCTTTCTAAAAAAAAAAATCGGCCTGCTCCAGTCTGCCAATATAAGAAGATAAATCGTTCAAAATCCATTTGTAATCTAACATACAATACTTTTACAGGCAAAAGAAACCTGTGTAGATGGATGTGACGTATTCAGCATTAAGAAATGGCTATGGGTGGAGTCTCTGCAAAAAAAAACAAAAAAATGTGTTTTTCAGTTTCCAATTTTTAGACAGAGTGTGTCAAAATAATAAATAATTTTGCGGGCTAAAGGTTAAAGTGCAAATCTCACTACTCATTTTTTAACTTGTGGCATTCTGTGCGATGTAGTTAAAATTTAAGAGCCAAGAAATTGGGCAATGATCATGCATCTGGAATACAAGTGGATATTCAATACATCCAATTTAGACTCTGGCAGGGGGATCAAGATGCCGAGCAGTGCATGAGCTGCAGTGGTCAGCGACCCATAGCTGACTGCTAGCGCCAGGGCCAGCGAACCATAGCTGCCAAGACCCTTCTACACCTCCACGCGGTGATCCTGGATAACAGGCTGCAGCAGAGCAGACTGGCTAAGGAGAAGGGATCGAAGAGGGAATGCTAACCCGAGTCTCAGAAGGTGCTTGCTGAAGTCGGATGTGTTGGACCGAAAAGTGCAAATATCGCAGCCAAGCTGTAAACTATGACACAACATATTCCGTTCTCTGGACTACATTCTGCTACTTAAGCTTTTTCAGGGTTTGGCAGCGGGAGATTGAGAACGAACGAAGAAGAAGATGACGACGACTCTGGCAGGGACACAGAAGAAAGTGAATGTGGTAATGTTATTGATAAGATTATGTACAAATACACATGGTGAGTAATAAGATGCAAATGATGTGAAATTCCTATGTGGAGCCAAAGATGCAGCACAGTCAATGAGCTGACAGCAGCCGGCAACTCATTGCTGGCTGCTTGCATCAGGGCCAGTGAACCATAGCTGACAAAGACCCTATTCTGCTTCCAAATGGTGGCCTTGGAAACAGGTTGCACGAGTGTTGTCTGGCTTAGAGAATAGGGATCTATAGAATGGGGATCGCAAACCCACCACCGAAAAAAAGCCACCTGAAACTGGGTTTGCCTGGTTAAAAGGCGCAGATATAGGAGCCTCACTGTAACCAACTACACGTCCTTTTTAGGACGAATGCTGAAGAAGTAGATTCTGTAATGTGGGCCTTTTTCATGTAACCTTGGGGCCACGACATTTTTCTTCCGCATCCCTTGGGCCTCTGAAATTGTTTTGATGCATTCCTCGGTGTGGTTTGAGATCCCTAATGTGTTCCAAATAAATGATACACCTACATCCCAGGTGACAAGAACATTCACAATGTAGGATCATGACAAATAACTGCAAGGGTAAACAGGCAAACTTGCATTGCACCAACTCTCCACAAAAACCTCGATCAAGCTATCTCTATGGTGTTTAATCCCATCACCGGAGTCCTCACTGAGGATTTACAGTGATAAAGGATTCAGGCCGCCCATCCCCACAGTGTACAGGCTGTTTTTAACCCCCCCCCCCCCCCCCCCCCCCCCCCTATGCTGTACTGAAGGTTCTGACCCATGTCCTCTGTTTCAGAATAAATGGCTGACAGCGTAAGAAGAAGAAATGGCTGGCTTTTGTTTGCACTGATTTGAAGAAGTAAATGCAGTTCCAATATACTTCTGATAAAGGCTAAGACACTATTTCAGGAGATGGTAGAAGCATAGGATTTAGAACTTCCCAAACATACAGACACACTAACAGACAGGCTTGTCAAGAATAATATTACAGCTAAATGCGCCAGCTTGGCTCAGGCCCAAACACTAATTGATGCAAGAAAAAGTATACAATAAAAATAAAAAAATGTAAGGAGAGGAGGAAAAAAAACAACAGGATGCTGAACATCTAAGAAACATTATCAGACAGATATTTAATTTGCTCGGTACGTTTAGGTGCTGCAAACCCATTCAGGTAAAAATTTGATGTCCTTGACATGGAGTTTATGTCTGCATACACAGGAAAGAACGAGCCTACTTCCCAGCATCCTTTCTGCCATCTTTTCCTAGACTTTCTATTTCTTGTGCAATCTGGGAGAGCAAAAAGAAGGTGGCTCACACAGATTACAAATGTCTTATGTGAAACAATCATTCTCACCACACAAATTATCAATAATTATTCTCCAGTATTATCTTAATGGTGCCTGAGCAGCATTAAAGGTCAGAACACCTGCTTCCCACAGTAAAGGTACCAGTTCAATTCCTGGTCTTCACATACTCCAGCTGTAAATGGTTTGCTAACTTACTGTTACTATTTAGGGGCAGCAAGGAAGTGCAATTGGTCACTTCACTACATCCCTGATGGCAGTGTATGCTAACAAATCATCTTACCTTTTGTTTTATTATCTTAAACATGTCAATGGAAGTTAAAGATGAACCCGACCACCCAGCCCATAAAACCCCATTCCACACATCACCCAGCCCATAAAACCCTATTCCCCAGACCACAAAATCCCATTCCATACCCTACCCAGCCCATAAAAATCTCGTTCCACACACCGCCCAGCCCATTCCACCAACCAGCCCATAAAACGCCATTCTACCAACAAAACCAGGCCATAAAACCCCATTCTACCAACAACCCAGCCCATAAAACCCCATTCTACCAACAACCCAGCCCATAAAACCCCATTCTACCAACCCAGCCCATAAAACCTCATCCTACCAACAACACAGTCCATAAAACCCCATTCTACCAACCCAGCCCATAAAACCCCATTCTACCAACAACCCAGCCCATAAAACCCCATTCTACCAACAACCCAGTCCATAAAACCCCATTCTACCAACAACCCAGTCCATAAAATCCCATTCCCCAAGACCACCCAGCCCATAAAAACCACATTCTACCAACCACCCAGACCATAGAATCTCATTCCACACACCACCCGGCACATAAAATCCAATTCCCCAGACCACAAAACCCATTTGGTTAATTCTTAGCCTTTTTGCATTAGTATTCTGCATAGCAACCAATTTCACAGATATATCAAGAGCAAATGTATACAACAATAATGGTATCTATGTTTCCTTGTCATGATAGAAAATGGGTCTTTACATTTGTGTATCAAATATGACCAATGCAATAGTGTAACTATCTATTCTGTCCTTTTGTACACATTTTCTATAAGAACATTATTATCATTATATATTAAAACAATTGAATTTTCAAGTTCAAGATTAATTTGTGTTTATGTACAAATATTGCCTACATTTATCAAATCATATTCATTTATAAACTATTGTACCACAAACATTCATGAAACTTACAATGTCTTTGCTGTCACTACCATTTGCATTCTGGTCCTCCTAGTCAACAAATAATTACAAAGAAGTTACAGGAACAATTCAACATGCCTGACGCATGCCAGCTAACATGATAAACAATACACTAGCTGTACAACTAAACAGACAAGCCAATACACTGGCTGTACAACTAAATACAAAAAATCACAGAGCCACAATAACAACTATAGTCCGTTTCACAATGGTTTCTGTCAATTGCTGTCTAATATTTCAATAACCCTTGTACCGATAAAACGTGATTTTTTGCACATGGTCTTATATTTCCAATGTCCCAATGACTTTATAATTTACATTTTGCCAGGTAGTGCCATTTTCTTCTTCTTCCTCCTCGTTCATCTTCAGACCTCAACTTCAATGACTCTAACGAAGACAGAGATCGACTCAAGGCTCTGTACGCTTCCGAACAGCTTCTCATGGAAGAACACTGGCTGTTGCCAAATGCTACATCTTTTGTCGGTACACAGTGAACAGAACTGCAAAATATGTTCTGCCTTCATAGGGGCTGTGCCGCAGGCACAAAGGTCTGTAGTGCCAATCTTGAACTTGTTGTACAGATGGTATCTAAGTTTGTTGTGACCTGTGCGTAGCCGGAGAATTATCACCTGGTCTCGCCTGAAGAGTTGATGGTAGGCATCGCTTTCTCTGTGGCCAGGGTGGTCTTTTTTCCAATTTGCACTGTACGTTGTCCTGATGAATGCTTTTTATCTCATTGCATGTGATTTCTGTATTACTCTGCTGCAGCATTCCTGCCTCTCTGGCGAATCTGTCTGCCTCCTCGTTGCCTGGAACGTTGCAGTGGGCTGGTATCCACTGGACTGTGCTTTTTTTTGTTGCACTGGGACATGCATTCGAGCAAGTTTGCCAGAGCACCGAGTTCATTTTTGTGCTGGTCCTTGAGCGCCATTAACACTGCGAGGGCGTCTGTGAAAATGACCACTTGCTTTTCTGCCTGTTCCTTATGGTCTATAAGGGTTTCAGCTGGTTGTCTCAGGGCACTGGCTTCAGCACTGAAGTTGCTGCAGCATCTCCTAGTGGCAAATGCTGCTGAGTAGACTTTGCTTTTTAGTTTTATAGTAATGCCTCCTCCCCCCGTTTCCAATGGCATCTATGGCTGAGCCATCCGTATAGGCGTGCGTCCAGGCTGTTGGTGGTAATTTTTGTGCCATTTTCTTAAAGCAGCTATTTCCTTTGATCTTTGTTAGCAGTGGATTTATTTTGTCCCTGCAGAAAATAATTTACCATAAATTAAACAATTGTCTATCTTTAGGCAAAGGTGTCTCTCCGATTAAAAATTAGATTTTCTACATTAGGTAACACATAATGTCCTTTTTAATGTAGTTCATGTGTTTAAGGAACTGTAAGAAGTAAATGCACATTTTGTAGAAAGAATGTGTAAAGATGCAAAATCACATGATATATAGAACATAGAAAGTACATACTTCAGATGGATTGGTCCAGATTTATAAATAAATGTTGGAGTAAACAATAAATAGTTATAATTCAGTTCTGAGATCCATCTTCTGATAGGGGTGACCATGAAGAGGACCATTTTGCCAAGGTGAAGTAAACTTCTATTTCTCGGAAAACAAAAATGTAAAGTTAATTTCTCACTTATAGCACAACCGCCTGGAGGACCTCGGTCCAGCTTCATCAGCATGCTCGGAATGTGAGGAAAGCTACTGCAACCCGCCACTTAACATCCTTTTCAGGGTGTACTTCTTCTTCTTCTTCTTCTGCGTACACAGTCAGACAGTAACCATTATTTTTTCGAAAAAAGCGGCGGTCATCCTGAGGCTCTCGCCACTGCCATAGAGCTTGTCTTGCAGTTCCACTGGTAATGGCCACATCTGCTCTCTCTGATCCTCGTATGTCGGGCAGTTCTGCAGCAGATGTTCAGTGGTCATTTTACCAGTACCGCACGGGCATTCGTCGGTACACCCTATCTTCAATTTGTTGAATAGGTGGTACCTCAGTCTGTTGTGGCCAGTGCGAAGTCTGAAGACAACGACCTGCTCTCTTCGGTTCAACTGGTAATAGGCATCGTTTTTGGTGTAACCAGTATGTTCGGTTTCCCATTTGGTCATGTATCTGGCTTTGATAAGCCGTTTTGACTCTTCGTACGTCATACTGGTATCTGTTTGTGGTAGTCTTGCACCTTCTTTTGCCAGTCTGTCTGCCTCCTCGTTGCCTTGGATGTTGCAGTGTGACGGAACCCACTGTACCACTACCCTTTTTGGTGCGGACTGCTGGCACAGTTTGCAGAGTGCTGCTCTTAAGTCATTTAGCTCAGTGTTTTTCTGGCTTTTTAGCGCTGTGACTACGGCGAGAGCATCTGTCAGCAGGACTATATGGCTCTCATTTTCACTGTGTGTCACCATTTCTTCCACTGCCGCCCTCAGTGCCTCTGCCTCCGCTCTGAAATTGCTTGTGTACTTACCAGTAGCGAATGACAGTGTTATTTTTCTGCCATTTGGTAGGTTCAGGAATGCTCCTGCCCCTCCGTTCTGTGTAGTGTTTGTTACAGAACCGTCGGTGTATGCATGGGTCCAGTCCATGCTTGGGTAGCTTTTCGTTATGAAGCTTAGGGTAGTGTCTCTCCTTTCTTTTTCAGTCTGGCAGTTTTTGTTTGCAATACCTGGTATATTTTCTACCACCTCTGGAAATATATCCTGCCTCCAGGTAGGTTTTCGTACAGTAGTGATGGGTTTTGGTGTTGTTAGTGTGTTTATGGGATCTTCGTGCATCTTTGCTTTGGCTATTTCTGCAAAGTTTCTCCGCTTTAGTTTCCCATTTCCCAAATTGTTTAGTCTCTGGTACATTGGATGGTCCGTCAGTCTTCGGAGTTTCTCTGACTGCAGCTGGGCTCTGCAGTCTCTTCTATCGGTCATGGATTGCAGTTTTGTAATCTTTTCAAGTTCTACAATTGGCGTTGACTTCATGCCACCTGTTATAATTCTCATGGCTTGGTTTTGAAGTTTGTTAACTTTATCGAAGTTCGCCTTCGCTGCTGTTGTCCATGCCGCAATGCCATACTCGAGAACTGGTCTCACTCTTCCAGTGTACAGTTTCTTTAGTATGCCTTCGTCTGCTCCCCAGCTTGTGCCAGCAAGTTTCCTCATGATTGCCATTCTTTCTCTGGCTTTCATTCGGTTTCTCTCAATCTGACTTTTCCATGTCATGCGCCGATCAAATGTGACTCCCAGATAGGTTGGGTTGTCGTTTGGCTGCAGGATTTTGCCATTTAGACTTAATTTGGTACTTTGGGGTTTTAATGAAAGCGAGAATATTGTGCATGTGGTTTTCTCCTCGTTTATTTTGACCAGCCATGAGTTCGCCCACTCTTCCAGCGATGTTAGGGCCGTCTGCATCCGATTTCTTGCTATGGTGAGATTCTTTTCAGAGGTCCACATAGCCAGATCGTCTGCAAACATTGAGCTATGGACTCTTCTTGGTATATTCTCTGTAATATCGTTTATATATACCAGGAAGAGTGTGGGTGACAATACTCCCCCTTGGGGTACTCCCTGCTCGAGTGTCACCTTTTTGCTCATCTGCCCTTGTACGTGGACTCTGGCCGTTCTTTGTTTGAGGTAGTGGTTGATCCACTTGTACATCTTCCCACAGACATCACTTCTTCTTAGCTTGACTCTAAGTCCATCTTTCCAGACTTTGTCAAATGCCTTTTCCAGATCCACCCAAACAGCTACTGTGTGTTTCTGTGCCTGGTAGGCATCTTCTATCTCTTGGGCTATGAGGATGACCTGGTCCTCAGTGGATCTGTGCTGTCTAAAGCCGGCTTGCTGTGGAATTAGTATTCGTTTTTCTTCCAGATGCCACATCAGTCTGGTGTTTATCATCCGTTCCATCAGCTTGCCGACACAGCTCAGTAGGCTTATGGGCCTGTATCCATTTGGATCTGTTTTGTCCTTTCCTGTTTTTGGTACTGGTACCAGTATTGCATCTTTCCATGCCTGTGGTACGATTCCCCTTTTCCAGCTTTGGTTCAGAACCGATAGCAGTTTCTTCTTCGCTGTTTGGCCCAGCCCCATCAGCATTTCGTTTGTTATCCCGTCTTTTCCGGGAGATTTCCGTTTCTTTAGTGTTCTCATAGCCTCTTCCATTTCGCACATTGTTAGTTTGGCCATCATGTGCTCTTCAGGAGCCGTATTCATGTTTTCGTGTACCTTTAGTTCTTCGCTAATGTCGTTTTCAGGGTGTACAAAAGAGTAAACCTACTTTTTGTGGGTGAACGAACAATAATTCATCTTTTTTTCTAATAGCCCTCTTCCTCTTTCAAGACATGGACCTCACATTTAGCACAATAATCTTTGTCTATATTGCATAGTTTGGGATCAAGATGCTGCAGCGGTCAGCGACCCATAGCCGACTGCTAGCGTCAGGGCCAGCGAACCATAGCTGCCAAGATCCTTCTACACCTCCACGCGGTGATCCTGGATAACAGGCTGCAGCAGGGCAGACTGGCTAAGGAGAAGGGATCGAAGAGGGAATGCTAACCCGGTACTCAAAAAATGCTTGCTGAAGTCGGATGTGTTGGACCGAAAGGTGCAAATATCGCAGCCAAGCTGTAAACTACGACACAACGCATTCCGTTCTCTGGACTACATTCTGCTACTTAAGCCCTTTCAGGGTTTGGTAGTGGGAGATTGAGAACGAACGAAGAAGAAGAAGAATATCGCATAGTTTTAAAAGTTTTATTTTCAGCTGCTACTTGTCCTTTAACTTTTGCCCAAACGATTTCATTTGGGTTTAAGCGTGAATGGTAAGGTGGCAGTCTCAAACACATATGACCATACTCTTGGATCAACTTGTCTATATGAAATATCATTTCCTTTCATGTTTGCTTAACAAGGGAAAGCAATTCAGATTTTTAGATACGTTTCATTAAATGATATGTGTTTTTTTGTGTCTCTTCATTGCATCTTTTGTATTGGATGGTGTCTGGATTTTGTCTTCTTGTGTAACTGCGTTGTGGTATGATGCATTGTCCATTATCAGATAGGAGGGTCTATCCAAGGACCAAAGAACAGTTATTTTCAATCTGGTCTCTAAATATGTTTCCATTCATCTCGGTATGATAGTCCAGATAATTTGAAGGAAACATAAGTTCTGCATTCTTCACCAGCCCATTATGTCTACTACCTACATATGCTATTATCAAGTGTTGTCGTTAGCCACTTTTAATCATCCATACGCTGACTGTCGTTCCTTTTCACTTGTGCGGTGAGCATTTATCCAAGTTTCATCCACATACACAATATCATAACATTGTTCATGCATTTCACGTAAATACTTGCTTCTCGTGGGTACTAGATCAAGCTTATCACAAATGCCGTTTCTCCCGCTAGCAAACGTTCTAAAAATAAAACTTATGTCCCTTACAGTTCTCCACAATGTAGATTTCGATACATCGATGTTGTTGTGTGTTCTCAGACTCCACAACCCAGATTTCGATACATCAATGTCGTTGTGTGTTCTCAGACTCCACAACCCAGATTTCGATACATCAATGTCATTGTGTGTTCTCAGTTGAAACTTCAGTTTCCTTAGTGTCACTGTTTCATTGGAATCAAACATTCTACAAATCTCCCTTCTAATCACATCCCTATCAAAGCTATCTACCATTTTCTTTCTTCCATGCGTATTTGTCTTGATGGAACACGAACTTCCAAATCTTGGAACAATCGATCAAACGACTGTTTTCACCCAAAGCATGAATAGTTTCTTCTCAAGGTTTGAGATACTCCGATACAGTTTACAACGGTTAGCGAGTCTTCAAAAATATTGATACATCTTCAATGCAATTGTATGGAGTGTAAGGAACTTGACTTTCAGACTCATTGTAGTCGCTAACGTTAACAATTAGTTATACTACACTTTTGCAAAATTTGTATCGACAATTTGAGCGCACAGGAAGTCTCATGACAATTGTTAAAAAATAGTGAGCTTTGGGTTGAAGCTGGAAAGTTTTGTGAAATACGCGGAAATGTTATTTCTAAAAATACTCACTGTTATGAAGGGGTAATCATTTCAAAAGACTGGTTGCATTAGGAGGGCTGGTTTTTTTGTATACCATAAATAAATACAATTGTATACCACATGTTTGTGATTAAGAAAAAACAATATTCACCCTTGGGACATGGTGATCTGCAAGTTATATGCAAATTTTGAATAATTTCGTTCAAAGTGAAGCTGAGATTTATCAATTTTAAACTGCAGCAAACGTGAAACGCACTGTAATAGTGATAACAACATCGACCAGAGTTCAATCAAATTTAAAATAAGTTAAGTTATACGTTATTGCCAATTGCGAAGCGATGATGGCCACAACCCCAGACAGTTTTCTCTTAATAATGTCATGTGCACTCTATTTGGATTTTAGTGAGGAAGATAATGTCATGTGCACTCTATTTGGATTTTAGTGAGGAAGATAATGTCATGTGCACTCTATTTGGATTTTAGTGAGGAAGATAATGTCATGTGCACTCTATTTGGATTTTAGTGAGGAAGATAATGTCATGTGCACTCTATTTGGATTTTAGTGAGGAAGATAATGTCATGTGCACTCTATTTGGATTTTAGTGAGGAAGAGTATGCGCTGGTCATCAATCTCACTTTTATCCAGAGTTACCTTGGATCAGTGGCAAGACTACTTGGTCGAGATGACTGGAGGTAACCCGAGATGCAGGCATTCTGGTCTTACCTCCCGTGAGACCAGAGGTCGCTTAAAACTTGCGGGGTTCGATCGCCCGCCCTGAGGGCGGCAGTGGAAGAAATGGTGACAGGTAAAAGGAATGAAAGCCACATAGTCCTGCTTACAGATGCTCTGGCCGTAGTCACAGCGCTAAAAAGCCAGAAAAATACTGAACTTAATGATTTAAGAGCAGTACTCTGTCAACTATGCCAGCAGTCCGCACCAAAAAGGGTAGTGGTGCAGTGGGTTCCATCTCACTGCAACATCCAAGACAACGAGGAGGCAGACAGACTGGCAAAAGAAGGTGCAAAACTATCACAACCAGATACTAGTATGACATACGAAGAGTCAAAACGGCTTATTAAAGCCAGATACATGACCAAATGGGAAACTGTACATACTGGCTACACCAAAAACGATGCCTATTACCAATTGAACAGAAGAGAGCAGGTCGTGGTCTTCAGACTTCGCACTGGCCACAATAGACTGAGGTACCACCTATTCAACAAATTGAAGATAGGTGGCACCGACGAATGCCTGTGTGGTACCGGGAAAATGACCGCTGAGCATCTGCTGCAAAACTGCCCGACATACGAGGATCAGAGAGAGCAGATGTGGCCATCACCAGTGGCAACACTAGACAAGCTCTATGGCAGTGTCGACAGCCTCAGGATGACCACTGCCTTTTTCGAAAAAATAATGGTTACTGTCTGACTGCGTACGATGAAGAAGAAGAAGATCGCCCGCCGTTTCCATCCATCACTGTGTGAGTCAAGTGCCGTAACCTCTTGACTACAGCGTACCCCTTCATTGAAATAGCTGACTAACAAATGCTCATAAGTACATGATGTTTAGAAGAAAGGAAAGAAAGAGATATATGTGCTGCTGTTTGTGAAACAGTTTGTCTCTTAGCTATTTCAGCATAGGGTTAAATAAGTGCCAATAAGGTTAAAAAAATTTTTTTTAAAAGGACTAATGTTGTGACAGATACAAAGAAATGACCAATGAAATCTGTTTTTTGTGGACTGATTAGACAATATTCATTGCGATTGTTTCCTGGTGTCAATTGTCGACAGATAGTACATTGCTGCTAAGGAAATGAAGTGGTGCCAAAGGTTTTCGAATTGCAACGCTAAAAGATTCAGAATAAGACACACTGCTAAGATGGCGACGTTAAATGTGAATGGACATGGTTAAAGGGAGCTGGAACTGATAGCATTTATGGGAAGAAACTAAAATCAGACTTCTAGTGTTCACAGATATACAAAAGAAAAGGACATAAAAGAGGCCTATGGAAATTATGTAGCAGTTCAGACACACAAAAGAATCTGCACAATTTCTTGTACATTCAGAACAAGCAAAGTTCATCAGCGAAAGACTGATTCACTGACAAACAGTTGATAACATGAGAATAACACTGATTCAGGTCTACGTACAATGCAATAATAGCAACTATGAGGTAGAAAGGAGAACGTCATTCTCAATGTATGTCTGTCACTATCAATAGGGTTAACGAGCAGGATGATCTGATTGTAATGGGTGAATTTGAATGGCAGGAAAGGGAGAAAAGAGATTATAACGCAAGTACTGCTCAAGTCTGTTCAGTGACACCTCCCTAGAGATGACCAGCAATGGCGAAGGACTTATAAATTTATGTACTGAAAATAGTCTAATGATACCAAAAAAAACATCTTTCAACACTGTTGAAGTTATATCATCAAATCTTGGTATAGCCAGATTATTTTATATGCTATATTTTCTCTTGATACTTTCGGACCAATGAGTTTTGGTAGCTTCACTATTCATCATTGCCGATACATTGTGGATATTATATCTATAAAGATGGCTCAGTTACAAATGCCACCCGGGTTGGAGGAGGAATGGTAATCAGACTAAAAAAATTAGGAAAATATCACCTGGTCCACAGTCAAGTTCTCAAGCTATTTCTGAGCCAAAATAAAAGCTCGTTTGGAGCATAAATGGCCCTACAACAAAAAAAACCATGTGCATGGGAAAATTGTAATACCACTAGTCGGCGATAATATCACTCAAATCACACAAATTAGGAAAGACCTGGGACCACATATTCAATTTAAGGAATATCTATGAAAAATGTAGAGAGTTTAATGTAGACCTGTACAAATGTTTCATTGATTACACTAAGGCCTTCGACACGGTAAAACATCAAAATCTGTGGAGAATCATGAAGGAAATGGGGTTTCCTTTGCATATAGTCCATCTCATTGACACATTATACCAAGATCAACAAGCCGCTGTCCGAGTATCTGGGCAAACATCAGATTGGTTTGCAGTACAAAAGGGAGTCCGACAGGGATGTATACTCTCACCTTATTTGTACAACATATATGCGGAATGTATAATGAGAAATGTGCGAGAAGATGAGAACATTGAAAGTTTCGACCCATTTACGATTAGGGGGTACGAGATTCCAGAGTTACGATATGCAGATGACACAGTGATACTATCAAGAAGTGCGGAAGGGCTAGAGCAGCTACTTTCAGCCGTTAATGGACATAGTAAAGATCAAAATCTGTTCATAAACATAAACAAAACAAAGATAATGACCACCGATAAAACACAATGTCAGCATACATTTACAGTGGGTGGTGAGGAAATAGATCAGGTTACACATTTTGAATATCTGGGCTCCAGAATCGACAAAAATGGTGACTGCTCGAAAGAAATCAGAAGATGACTAGCTATGGCAATGCAGAGACTGAACAGCCTGAAGAAATTATGGCAGGGCACCAACAAAACAATAAAAGTAAAAGTCTTGAGAGCCTGTGTTTTTCCTGTGGCAGCTTATGGCTGTGAAGCATGGACGATTACCAAAACTTCTAGACAAAGAATCGAATCCTTCGAGTCAAAATGTTACAGAAAGATCCTCAGAATACCCTGGACAGAGAAAAGAACAAATGTAGACATTCGGCAAGAGTTGAGCATAGAGGAGAACTGGTTTATAAATTCCATTTTGGCTAGAAAATGCAAATACTTTGGTCACATCAAGAGACACAACGGTCTTGAGAGGACGGTGATGGAAGGTATGGTGCCAGGCAAAAGAGGAAGGGGTAGACCAAGAAGACGATGGCACCAAGATATCCAGGAGTGCCTGAGTATGACAGTGGCGGAAGCTGGAGTTTTGGCAAGGGAACGAGTTTCTTTCAGACAGACTGTGATGGGAGCGACGTTCTACAAAGGACATGCTACATGATGATGTGGTAAAGTGCACTTCTGTATTCTAAAGCAGAGCGTACATATACAAGATACAAGCCTCTCAGACTGTCCTTGTCTGATCCCTATGCTGTACCAGCGAGCTTCTTCAATAATTGTAGCCACTTCAAGGCTTTATTTTTAACATTTTCGACATTTTTCTTGAGACTGAGCTGTCGGTTGAGAGTGACTATAAGATATGTAGGCTCTTCCTCTCTGGACAATTTCTGTTTGCCGAATCTCAGACTGATATTTTTCTTGGCTACTTTGTGGCTATTGGTAAAGATAGTGTAAACAGTCTTTTCACAGTTTATTTTCAGTTTCCACATTTCACAATACTCATGCAGTCTTCTCAGGTCTCCAGTTAATCTTTGTGCTACACTTTCTACATCTTCATGGCTCTTCCACATTGCCAAATCATCAGCATACATGGCTTTTTTATCTTTGATGTGCTTGGCCAGGTCATTTATGTAAATGAGAAAGAGAGTGCAGTTCAAAGCTGAGGCCCGTGGTAAGTCTTCCTCTAAAACTTCTTTAGAGGAGACTGCATTGTTCACCTTTGGCTGGATTGTTCGGTCAATGAGGAAATATTTTATCCAGTTGTACAGCTTTCCGCTAATCCCCACATCAGTCATCTTCATCAAGAGACCTTTTCTCCATACTCGATCATAGGCCTGTTGTAAGTCGAAGAAGATTGCTGCTGTGTATTTATTTTGGAACCCATCGTGAATTTTCTGTGTTAACCTGAAAAACTAGTCTTCTGTGCAACTACCTCTTCTGAAGCCTGCATGTTCATGGCAAAGGATTTCTGAACTCTCAAGGAACCAGGCGTGCATTTACCATTCTTTCTGATAATTTTCCAAGGCATGATGTTAATGAGATGGGACGGTAGCATTTGGTTCATCTGGAGGTTTGTTGCCTTTCCGGATGGGGATAACATGCGCATTCTTCCAGTCTTTGAGCAGTTGATGGCCGCAGATGAAGACAATGTGTTGCTAGATGTATATAATATTGAATTTCTTCTTCTGCTCTGTAGTTGCTTGAGAACTGCAAGCATAATGGCTGTATGGACCTTGGTCTTGTTAGTGACAGCACTGGGTCCTTGAGTATTTAACATTCAATAAAATCAATCGATTGACCTGGGACAACGATTATATATTTATAGATATCCTGCTGATCACGCTAACCTAAAATCTGTAGATATCATCATCATTATACAAAGGTTTCCTAAGGCTTGAGCATTATTTCAAAACTTCCACAGGGATAAAAAGGTTTGAGAAGAAAAGGCTGATACAAGGAATGAACAGATGTGCCCTGTCAGCTCACCTCTGTCTTGTAAATACTCATCTGGTGTTCCTCTGCACAGTGGACGCAGAGAGCCCAAGCAGTATTGAACTCTGTGTCGCAGATGGCACATATTAAGACAGCCGGTTCACCATAGTCTGCTGTCAAATATCCAAAACAAAAAAGTTAGTCATCTGTAAAGCGTGTACCTGTCAAACAATAAATGTCTGCCATCGTATAATTTTATTTCCATTGCTGGGGTAGTCAACATGTTTTTTTTAAGGCAGAGGACTACAGGCGCTTCGCCACAGTTAGCAACATGTCATGTGCTTGGTATGTTTGTTTATTTCACCCCCAACATAAAAATAACATATGGCTCACCGATGATTCGATCCACTACTCGCCTAGTCAGCAGACAGGCATTGAAACCATTGTCACACGCTCCTCAGTCATACATTCACATCTGTCCTCACTTGTCTTCTAATGTAGCGAGGTCCAATCTTATGTCATGCCATTTGTGTGGCTGTTATTTGAATCCATGACTATATAGTGTCTTTTAACACTTTCAATCCATCTGCTATATGCATAAAAGTGGCAGTTTCTTATCTACTCCAAATGTACATGTCACACAAACACTTTTTCAGGTGAAGATTCAAGAGGCAATTCAGTGGATAAATGAGGAACTGTCATGGCTATTCCTTTCAGTTAAAGCTCACACACACAATTTTTCTAAATGAAAGTTTTCTGATTCAACTACCTTTGAGGTGTCATATGCTTCGTATAAAGAAAAAGGAAGACTCAAAAGCAATCAACAGCATTGGCTCCACAAAAAGACTGAAAGATATTTTTCCCACTTATATTTTCATTATAAACACTCAGTTAACATCGTTTGCTCTTTTCGTCTTGTCAGACGATAGTAATTGTGCTATTAGCACAAAGCCTGGGTAGAAATATAGAGACCATGTGTTGCCAAAGCAGTATGGTCCCTCTCTCGGTCTGCCTTGTTTACTCCAATGGAAAGGTGATACCAATACATTTGGAACAAGGCAAGCTGCAGAAGCTGCCGGATCAGCAGAGCAAATCTCTATCTGTTCGCCTGTCAGGGCTTCACTCCTAGACCAGCCACCAACCAAGGCCTGGTATGCCCTGCACAACACTCAGCTGAGGTTGCCTTTCCTCGCTCTAGGATAAGGCATTTTATCCTCTTGCGTGTGCTCCTTCGCACATCATCGGTTGTCAGGTTTGGTAGATGCAGACCAACTTTCAGAGATCAGAAAACAGGTTCCACAGCCATATCTGACAAAACATAACAAGATACGCCAGTATCTTATTTGCAAGGCTTCAGAGGGTTTGAAATCAGTTTTCCTTCTCTTGGATGAGCTACCTTCCTAGGCTTTCAAGCCCCATCTGCCCGAAACTACTCGTTTTAAGGCGCCAGTGACTTGCCTTCCGCCCCTTTTCCTGTTTGTCAAAACAATTCTGCACAGAAGGCCAGGAGCTGGGCTTTGTTGTCAGAGGCTATATGAGACGCACGCCATGGAAGCATTTAGTTGGTGTTGAGAGTTCATCCTCAACTCCACCCCTGGCTATAACAATATTTAGAACCACTCAGCTAACAGCATATAGTAAATGGTTACCATGAGTCCTGCTTCTATTGCTCCTCTTCTACCATGAGTCCTGCTACTATTGCCCAACCTCTACCATGAGTCCTGCTACTATAGCTCCTCTTCTACCATGAGTCCTGCTACTATAGCTCCTCTTCTACCATGAGTCCTGCTACTATTGCCCAACCTCTACCATGAGTCCTGCTACTATAGCTCCTCTTCTACCATGAGTCCTGCTACTATAGCTCCTCTTCTACCATGAGTCCTGCTACTATAGCTCCTCTTCTACCATGAGTCCTGCTACTATTGCCCAACCTCTACCATGAGTCCTGCTACTATAGCTCCTCTTCTACCATGAGTCCTGCTACTATAGCTCCTCTTCTACCATGAGTCCTGCTACTATTGCTCCTCTTCTACCATGTCCTGCTACTATTGCTCCTCTTCTACCATGTCCTGCTACTATTGCTCCTCTTCTACCATGTCCTGCTACTATTGCTCCTCTTCTACCATGAGCCCTGCTACTATTGCTCCTCTTCTACCATGAGCCCTGCTACTATTGCTCCTCTTCTACCATGAGTCCTGCTACTATTGCTCCTCTTCTACCATGTCCTGCTACTATTGCTCCTCTTCTACCATGTCCTGCTACTATTGCTCCTCTTCTACCATGTCCTGCTACTATTGCTCCTCTTCTACCATGAGTCCTGCTACTATTGCTCCTCTTCTACCATGAGTCCTGCTACTATTGCCCAACTTCTACCATGAGTCCTGCTACTATTGCCCAACTTCTACCATGTCCTGCTACTATTGCTCCTCTTCTACCAGAGTCCTGCTACTATCGCTCCTCTTCTATCATGTATCCTGCTACTATTACAGATTCCTCCACTTGGCATTGGCTGCAGAAGAATGACAAACCAACCAGACCAGCAGCTTTAGTTAATCAGCAACAACAGCTTTAACTAAGATATGTACTACCTGAGTTCACAGGTTCATTCTTGGCCTGAGTGCTGACTCGCAGCTGACAAGGAACTTTCTTGTGTTGAGCAAGATTGTGTAAGCTGGTAAACTGAAGCTTACACACTCCACAGATGAGCACATCCTCCCCTGCAAGGCAGAATTAAGTACATTAGTTTGAGGTGAAGACAAAAATAATAGAATTCAATAAGGGCTGAGACAGACAGATAGAAAATCATGAGAATAAAGTTCAACATCACAACAGACACTGCTACCTAGGATGAAGTGTAAGACACAGACTTCACTGTGTGAGGTATAACCTATTTATCCAATGAGATGACAAGCTCCCTTTCTAGTTTCACAGATGGATCGAGTCAAATGTGGCAAAAACTGAGACCATTTGCTACAACATGCAAAACTATTCCCACTCTGCCACTCACATACAATTATGCCTGGGTTAAGTTGGGCATATATGCAAGGTTTTGTTAGTTAATATTTCCAGTGATATATTAACAGAAACAAACTATTACTTTTAAGACCTGGCAATGGAATAGTTTTATCAGCAATAAAAGTGCCTTCTTTAGAGTTAATCATTACCTAACCATGTGTGACTACATTAGAGCACTCACAGATACAGATTGTTGTTTGAGTATTCAAAGATTGTTACCAGAACACTCATATCTTTTAACAAGAAAAGATTCTTGTTTCAGCATTTACATATTGTTACCAGAACACACATATTGTTACCAGAACACTCATATCTTTTAACAAGAACACAAAGATTCTTGTTTCAGCATTTACATATTGTTACCAGAACACACATATTGTTACCACTCATATCTTTTAACAAGAAAAGATTCTTGTTTCCGCATTTACATATTGTTACCAGAACACACATATTGTTACCAGAACACACATATTGTTACCACTCATATCTTTTAACAAGAAAAGATTCTTGTTTCAGCATTTACATATTGTTACCAGAACACACATATTGTTACCAGAACACACATATTGTTACCAGAACATTCACAGATTGATCAATCAATCAAAGTCCGTCGCTCCTCTCAGTACATAACATCTCGCCAGCATACACGGTCGTGGGCTGCTCTTTCTGCCTCTCTCCAGGTCTCATTATTTCATTTTAGCTCCTTCTTTCATTCTCTTCTCCACGTATTTTTAGGTCCACCTCTCTCTTATTTCCCCTGAGGATTCAATGTAAGAGCCTGTCTGGTTATGTTAGACTGTTCCTTCCACAGTGTATGCCCTATCCAGCCCCATTTTCTTCGCTTAATTTGTTGTTCCAATGGCTGTTGTTGGCTCCTTTCCCACAAGCCTCCATTCCTCACCATGTCCTGTCACTTTATACCCATTATCCTTCATAGGCATCTGTTAACGAAGGACTGGAGTCTTAGTTATATTTTTTTTTTTTTTTTTTTTTTTTTGCGTTCGCCTTATTTCTCTAATCCCCAAGGCGGTGTGCGTTGCACTGTGGTTTTTATTTTGCGCCTGTCGGCCCAATGCATCCGACTTCAGCATGCATTTTATGTAAGGGTCTGCTTCCTCCTGCATTTTCTAAGGGTTTGCTTCCCCGGGGTAACGGCCGGTGCTGTGATGGGGATCGAACCCAGCACCTTCGGATTGTGAGCCGTGCCACTTATCCACTAGGCCACGCCGTCCCCTCTTAGTTATATGACCTTGGCCGTTCTCTATGTCTCCGCTCCATACAACAACACCGACTTGACACATGCGTTGAATATTCTAATTTTGGTGTGAATCTCGATATCTCTGGTCTCCATATATTGTTTAGTGTAAGGAATGCCTCTCGTGCCTTTCCAATTCTGATTCTTACATCTGCATCAGTACCTCCTGATGTTGTGCTGCCTAAGTAGGTGAAGGTATCGACGTCCTCCAACTGCTCTCCCTCCAGCATGATTGGTTCTTTATTGTTAGTGTTGAGTTTAAGAAGCTTAGTTTTCTTCATGTTGATATTCAGTCCCAGTTTGGCTGATTGTTCTTTCACCCTATCAAGTTTCTCTTGCTTTTGACTATGACTGTGTGACAAAGGTACCAGATCATCTGCATAGTCCAGGTCCTCCAATTGTGTCCATGCAAAACCGGTTTTTTTTTTTGGCCTTCGATTGATGTCTTTATTATCCAATCTATAGCCAACAAGAACAGGAAAGGTGAGAGCAGACTTCCCTGTCTCACCCCTGTTTGCACCCCGAAGCTGTCAGTCAGCATTCCTTCATGTACCACTCTACTAACTGTATCTTTGTACACATTCTGGATAAGGGTTGTGTACTTCTCTGGTATCCCATAGTGTTTCAACAGTTGCCATAGAGTACTTCGATCCCCACTGTCAAACGCCTTTTCATAGTCTATAAAATTTGCATATAAGGATTATTTCCATTCAATGCTTTGTTCTACTATGATGCGTAGTGTAGCTACATGATCTGTGCATATTTCCTGGCGAAATCCTGCATGCTCCTCTCTGAGCTTTTTGTCTACTTCAGTTTTTAATCTGTGTATATATTTGCCATTTTCTTTGTTAATGAGTAGAGATCTCTCATATTTCTTCTCTCTGCTGTCTTTCTGCCTCCTGTGCCAGCTTAATATATTCCATTTTATTTTCCTTATACATGTCTTGACCTCTTTGTCTGTAACAGTATAATTACTCTGTGCTTCTGCTTTGATGGCTCGGGTTCAGCAATTGTTGAGTATAGCTTTCTCACATGTGGCCATCACCAGTGGCAACACTAGACAAGCTCTATGGTAGTGTCGACAGCCTCAGGATGACCGCTGCTTTCTTCGAACAAATACAGGTTGACGTTCGACAGCGTACGAAGAAGAAGAAGAAGAAGAGGAGTATAGCTTTCTTCTTTCTATTTTATGTAATGTCTCTGTTTTGATCCATTCTTTGTGTTGGTTTCTCTTGAATTCAAGTTTCTTCACATGTCTTATTCCACATCTCTTTAGCCTGGTCCCACATACTATTATTGTCCCTTTCCTCATTCTCATATGGCTCTTGTAGCACTTGACATTTGTTATTAAGTTTTAAGCTAAATTCTGTCTTCTTCTCCTGGTGTTGCAATAAGTGCACATTATATCTTGTTCTCCTTGCACCCTGTAATAGGTACTTTTTTAGTTTCAGCTGCAAAATCCCCAGCAACATGTGGTGGTTTGACGCTACATCTGCACCTCGCTTTACTCTTACATCTTGTAGTGTACTTCTGAACGCTTGACTGACACAGATGTCATCAATCTGATTTTCCGTTACATAATCTGGAGATCCCCAATTGGTCTTACGTATCTTTTTATGTGAAAATATGCTTCCTCCAATTATGATTTTGTGTAATGCACATAGCTCTGCAAACATTTCTCCATTTTCGTTCATTTGTCCCATGCCTTCCCATAATCTGTTCGTAACCTAGGTTGTCTGCTCCCACAGGACTTCTTCCAGCTTGTCGTAGAACTCTTGCTTTTCACCATTGTCAGCCTCGTTAGTTGGGACATAGCACCGAATGGTGTTTATATTGGCTTGGCTTCGTTCATTCGCAATCTCCCACTACCAAACCCTGAAAGGGCTTAAGTAGCAGAATGTAGTCCAGAGAACGGAATGCATTGTGTCGTAGTATATAGCTTGACTGCGATATTTGCACCTTTCGGTCCAACACATCCGACTTCAGCAAGCATTTTTTGAGTACCGGGTTAGCATTCCCTCTTCGATCCCTTCCCCTTAGCCAGTCTGCCCTACTGCAGCCTGTTATCCAGGATCACCGCGTGGAGGTGTAGAAGGGTCTTGGCAGCTATGGTTCGCTGGCCCTGACACTAGCAGTCAGCTATGAGTCGCTGACCACTGCAGCTCATGCGCTGCTCAGCATCTTGATCCCGTATTTATATTGATGTGTTTGTTCCTCGTTCTAAAGGTTGCACTCATGATTCGGTTGGTAATAGTCTCCCACTTTATGAGCGTGCACTGTGCTTCTCTGGAGAGCATCAGTGCTACTCCCTCTGTATGTTGGGCATCAGTTCCTTTGTTTCCAGAATACATTATCATTTCCCCAATTAGTCAGTCTCATCTTGTGTCCATCTTGATTCGCACAGTTCTAGCACTGCCAATTTGTAATTCCTCATCTCTTTAGCTATTTGGGCTATTTTACCTGCCTGGTACATTGTTCTAACATTCCATGTCGCTATATATGTTTTCTTTTTGGTATTCAGACAGGAACTCAGCCGTAAAGCTTCCATGCAGCTTTCACTCTACTGCATCATTATTCTTGTTTCCGAAGGCTCTTCCTTTCCCAAGGCCATTTGCTTTTGCATTGTTATCAATGTTTTCGTAACCGACTTTTAAAAAATTTAGATTTGGGTGGACGGCCTTAACCTATTATACTCTAGGTGAGATGTCCGTGTTTAGTCTATTCTTTCCCCCATGACATATCCAACTTGGGTGACTCTTCTGGAAGCTTTCCCTTCCGTTGATCATTGAGACATGCAAGCTCCCTCACCACCATTTCAAGGTAACGGACAAGGTAAGTCTGTCACAGATTTATAAAACATTAACTTACTGTTACTAGACCACTGACAGATCGATACTAGAACATTAACTTACTGTTACTAGACTACTGACAGATCGATACTAGAGCATTAACTTACTGTTACTAGACCACTGACAGATCGATACTAGAACATTAACTTACTGTTACTAGACCACTGACAGATCAATACTAGAACATTAACTTACTGTTACTAGACCACTGACAGATCGATACTAGAACATTAACTTACTGTTACTAGACCACTGACAGATCGATACTAGAGCATTAACTTACTGTTACTAGACCACTCACAGATCGATAATAGAACACTCAGATTGAAACTAGAACATGAACTTACTGTTACTAGAACTCACAGATTGTTACCAGACTCCTCACAAATCAATACTAAAAAATTAACTTACTGTTACTAGTCCACTCACAAATTGATACTAGAACATTATCTTACTGTTACTAGAACACTCAATGATTGATACTAGAACATTATCTTACTGTTACTAGAACTCACAGATTGATACTAGACCACTCACAGATTGATACTAGAACATTAACTTTCTGTTACTAGGACACTCACAGATTGATACTAGAACATTATCTTACTGTTACTAGAACTCACAGATTGATACTAGAACACTCACAGATTGATTCTAGACCACTCACAGATTGTTACTAGAACACTCACAGATCGATACTAGAACATTAACTTACTGTTACTAGACCACTCACAGATTGATACTAGAACACTCACAGATTGATACTAGACCACTCACAGATTGTTACTAGAACACTCACAGATCAATACTAGAACATTAATTTACTGTTACTAGACCACTGACAGATCGATACTAGAACATTAACTTACTGTTCCTAGACCACTGACAGATCGATACTAGAGCATTAACTTACTGTTACTAGACCACTCACAGATCGATACTAGAGCATTAACTTACTGTTACTAGACCACTGACATATCGATACTAGAACATTAACTTACTGTAACTAGAACACTGACAGATTGATACTAGAACATTAACTTACTGTTACTAGACCACTGACAGATCGATACTAGAACATTAACTTACTGTTACTAGACCACTGACAGATCGATACTAGAGCATTAACTTACTGTTACTAGACCACTGACAGATCGATACTAGAGCATTAACTTACTGTTACTAGACCACTGACAGATCGATACTAGAACATTAACTTACTGTTACTAGACCACTGACAGATCGATACTAGAGCATTAACTTACTGTTACTAGACCACTGACATATCGATACTAGAACATTAACTTACTGTAACTAGCCCACTGACAGATCGATACTAGAATATTAACTTACTGTTACTAGACCACTGACAGATCGATACTAGAACATTAACTTACTGTTACTAGAACACTGACATATCGATACTAGAACATTAACTTACTGTTACTAGACCACTGACAGATCGATACTAGAGCATTAACTTACTGTTACTAGACCACTGACAGATCGATACTAGAGCATTAACTTACTGTTACTAGACCACTCACAGATCGATACTAGAGCATTAACTTACTGTTACTAGACCACTGATAGATCGATACTAGAGCATTAACATACTGTTACTAGACCACTGACAGATCGATACTAGAGCATTAACTTACTGTTACTAGACCACTGACAGATCGATACTAGAACACTCAGATTGAAACTAGAACATGAACTTACTGTTACTAGAACTCACAGATTGTTACCAGACCCCTCACAAATCGATACTAGAACATTAACTTACTGTTACTAGAACACTCACAGATTGTTACTAGACCACTCACAGATTGATACTAGAACATTAACTTACTGTTACTAGAACACTCACAGATTGATACTAGAACACTCACAGATTGACACTAGAACACTCACAGATTGATATTAGAACACTCACATATCAATACTAGAACATTAACTTACTGTTACTAGACCACTCACAGATTGATACTAGAACACTCACATATCGATACAAGTACTTACTGTTACTAGAACACTCACAGATTGTTACTAGAACATTATCTTACTGTTACTAGAACACTCACAGATTGTTACTAGACCACTCACAAATTGATACTAGAACATTATCTTACTGTTACTAGGACACTCACAGATTGATACTAGAACATTATCTTACTGTTACTAGAACTCACAGATTGTTACTAGAACACTCACAGATCGATACTAGAACATTAACTTACTGTTACTAGACCACTAACAGATTGATACTAGAACACTCACAGATTGATACTAGACCACTCACAGATTGTTACTAGAACACTCACAGATCAATACTAGAACATTCATTTACTGTTACTAGACCACTGACAGATCGATACTAGAACATTAACTTACTGTTACTAGACCACTGACAGATCGATACTAGAGCATTAACTTACTGTTACTAGACCACTGACAGATCGATACTAGAGCATTAACTTACTGTTACTAGACCACTGACAGATCGATACTAGAGCATTAACTTACTGTTACTAGACCACTGACAGATCGATACTAGAACATTAACTTACTGTAACTAGACCACTGACAGATCGATACTAGAACATTAACTTACTGTTACTAGACCACTGACAGATCGATACTAGAACATTAACTTACTGTTACTAGACCACTGACAGATCGATACTAGAGCATTAACTTACTGTTACTAGACCACTGACAGATTGATACTAGAGCATTAACTTACTGTTACTAGACCACTGACAGATCGATACTAGAGCATTAACTTACTGTTACTAGACCACTGACAGATCAATACTAGAACATTAACTTACTGTTACTAGACCACTCACAGATCGATACTAGAGCATTAACTTACTGTTACTAGACCACTGACAGATCGATACTAGAACATTAACTTACTGTAACTAGACCACTGACAGATCGATTCTAGAACATTAACTTACTGTTACTAGAACACTGACATATCGATACTAGAACATTAACTTACTGTTACTAGACCACTCACAGATTGATACCAGAACACTCACATATCGATACAAGTACTTACTGTTACTAGAACACTCACAGATTGTTACTAGAACATTATCTTACTGTTACTAGAACACTCACAGATTGTTACTAGACCACTCACAAATTGATACTAGAACATTATCTTACTGTTACTAGGACACTCACAGATTGATACTAGAACACTCACAGATTGATTCTAGACCACTCACAGATTGTTACTAGAACACTCACAGATCGATACTAGAACATTAACTTACTGTTACTAGACCACTCACAGATTGATACTAGAACACTCACAGATTGATACTAGACCACTCACAGATTGTTACTAGAACACTCACAGATCAATACTAGAACATTCATTTACTGTTACTAGACCACTGACAGATCGATACTAGAACATTAACTTACTGTTACTAGCCCACTGACAGATCGATACTAGAGCATTAACTTACTGTTACTAGACCACTGACAGATCGATACTAGAGCATTAACTTACTGTTACTAGACCACTGACAGATCGATACTAGAGCATTAACTTACTGTTACTAGACCACTGACAGATCGATACTAGAACATTAACTTACTGTAACTAGGCCACTGACAGATCGATACTAGAACATTAACTTACTGTTACTAGACCACGGACAGATCGATACTAGAACATTAACTTACTGTTACTAGACCACTGACAGATCGATACTAGAGCACTAACTTACTGTTACTAGACCACTGACAGATCGATACTAGAGCATTAACTTATTGTTACTAGACCACTGACAGATCGATACTAGAGCATTAACTTACTGTTACTAGACCACTGACAGATCAATACTAGAACATTAACTTACTGTTACTAGACCACTCACAGATCGATACTAGAGCATTAACTTACTGTTACTAGACCACTGACAGATCGATACTAGAACATTAACTTACTGTAACTAGACCACTGACAGATCGATACTAGAGCATTAACTTACTGTTACTAGACCACTCACAGATCGATACTAGAGCATTAACTTACTGTTACTAGACCACTGATAGATCGATACTAGAGCATTAACATACTGTTACTAGACCACTGACAGATCGATACTAGAGCATTAACTTACTGTTACTAGACCACTGACAGATCGATACTAGAACACTCAGATTGAAACTAGAACATGAACTTACTGTTACTAGAACTCACAGATTGTTACCAGACCCCTCACAAATCGATACTAGAACATTAACTTACTGTTACTAGAACACTCACAGATTGTTACTAGACCACTCACAGATTGATACTAGAACATTAACTTACTGTTACTAGAACACTCACAGATTGATACTAGAACACTCACAGATTGACACTAGAACACTCACAGATTGATATTAGAACACTCACATATCAATACTAGAACATTAACTTACTGTTACTAGACCACTCACAGATTGATACTAGAACACTCACATATCGATACAAGTACTTACTGTTACTAGAACACTCACAGATTGTTACTAGAACATTATCTTACTGTTACTAGAACACTCACAGATTGTTACTAGACCACTCACAAATTGATACTAGAACATTATCTTACTGTTACTAGGACACTCACAGATTGATACTAGAACATTATCTTACTGTTACTAGAACTCACAGATTGTTACTAGAACACTCACAGATCGATACTAGAACATTAACTTACTGTTACTAGACCACTAACAGATTGATACTAGAACACTCACAGATTGATACTAGACCACTCACAGATTGTTACTAGAACACTCACAGATCAATACTAGAACATTCATTTACTGTTACTAGACCACTGACAGATCGATACTAGAACATTAACTTACTGTTACTAGACCACTGACAGATCGATACTAGAGCATTAACTTACTGTTACTAGACCACTGACAGATCGATACTAGAGCATTAACTTACTGTTACTAGACCACTGACAGATCGATACTAGAGCATTAACTTACTGTTACTAGACCACTGACAGATCGATACTAGAACATTAACTTACTGTAACTAGACCACTGACAGATCGATACTAGAACATTAACTTACTGTTACTAGACCACTGACAGATCGATACTAGAACATTAACTTACTGTTACTAGACCACTGACAGATCGATACTAGAGCATTAACTTACTGTTACTAGACCACTGACAGATCAATACTAGAACATTAACTTACTGTTACTAGACCACTCACAGATCGATACTAGAGCATTAACTTACTGTTACTAGACCACTGACAGATCGATACTAGAACATTAACTTACTGTAACTAGACCACTGACAGATCGATTCTAGAACATTAACTTACTGTTACTAGAACACTGACATATCGATACTAGAACATTAACTTACTGTTACTAGACCACTCACAGATTGATACCAGAACACTCACATATCGATACAAGTACTTACTGTTACTAGAACACTCACAGATTGTTACTAGAACATTATCTTACTGTTACTAGAACACTCACAGATTGTTACTAGACCACTCACAAATTGATACTAGAACATTATCTTACTGTTACTAGGACACTCACAGATTGATACTAGAACACTCACAGATTGATTCTAGACCACTCACAGATTGTTACTAGAACACTCACAGATCGATACTAGAACATTAACTTACTGTTACTAGACCACTCACAGATTGATACTAGAACACTCACAGATTGATACTAGACCACTCACAGATTGTTACTAGAACACTCACAGATCAATACTAGAACATTCATTTACTGTTACTAGACCACTGACAGATCGATACTAGAACATTAACTTACTGTTACTAGCCCACTGACAGATCGATACTAGAGCATTAACTTACTGTTACTAGACCACTGACAGATCGATACTAGAGCATTAACTTACTGTTACTAGACCACTGACAGATCGATACTAGAGCATTAACTTACTGTTACTAGACCACTGACAGATCGATACTAGAACATTAACTTACTGTAACTAGGCCACTGACAGATCGATACTAGAACATTAACTTACTGTTACTAGACCACGGACAGATCGATACTAGAACATTAACTTACTGTTACTAGACCACTGACAGATCGATACTAGAGCACTAACTTACTGTTACTAGACCACTGACAGATCGATACTAGAGCATTAACTTATTGTTACTAGACCACTGACAGATCGATACTAGAGCATTAACTTACTGTTACTAGACCACTGACAGATCAATACTAGAACATTAACTTACTGTTACTAGACCACTCACAGATCGATACTAGAGCATTAACTTACTGTTACTAGACCACTGACAGATCGATACTAGAACATTAACTTACTGTAACTAGACCACTGACAGATCGATACTAGAACATTAACTTACTGTTACTAGACCACTGACAGATCGATACTAGAACATTAACTTACTGTTACTAGACCACTGACAGATCGATACTAGAGCATTAACTTACTGTTACTAGACCACTGACAGATTGATACTAGAGCATTAACTTACTGTTACTAGACCACTGACAGATCGATACTAGAACATTAACTTACTGTAACTAGACCACTGACAGATCGATTCTAGAACATTAACTTACTGTTACTAGAACACTGACATATTGATACTAGAACATTAACTTACTGTTACTAGACCACTCACAGATTGATACTAGAACACTCACATATCGATACAAGTACTTACTGTTACTAGAACACTCACAGATTGTTACTAGAACATTATCTTACTGTTACTAGAACACTCACAGATTGTTACTAGACCACTCACAAATTGATACTAGAACATTATCTTACTGTTACTAGGACACTCACAGATTGATACTAGAACATTATCTTACTGTTACTAGAACTCACAGATTGATACTAGAACACTCACAGATTGATTCTAGACCACTCACAGATTGTTACTAGACCACTGACAGATCGATACTAGAGCATTAACTTACTGTTACTAGACCACTCACAGATCGATACTAGAGCATTAACTTACTGTTACTAGACCACTGACAGATCGATACTAGAGCATTAACATACTGTTACTAGACCACTGACAGATCGATACTAGAGCATTAACTTACTGTTACTAGACCACTGACAGATCGATACTAGAACACTCAGATTGAAACTAGAACATGAACTTACTGTTACTAGAACTCACAGATTGTTACCAGACCCCTCACAAATCGATACTAGAACATTAACTTACTGTTACTAGAACACTCACAGATTGTTACTAGACCACTCACAGATTGATACTAGAACATTAACTTACTGTTACTAGACCACTGACAGATCGATACTAGAACATTAACTTACTGTAACTAGACCACTGACAGATCGATACTAGAACATTAACTTACTGTTACTAGACCACGGACAGATTGATACTAGAACATTAACTTACTGTTACTAGACCACTGACAGATCGATACTAGAGCATTAACTTACTGTTACTAGACCACTGACAGATCGATACTAGAGCATTAACTTACTGTTACTAGACCACTGACAGATCGATACTAGAGCATTAACTTACTGTTACTAGACCACTGACAGATCAATACTAGAACATTAACTTACTGTTACTAGACCACTGACAGATCGATACTAGAACATTAACTTACTGTAACTAGACCACTGACAGATCGATTCTAGAACATTAACTTACTGTTACTAGAACACTGACATATCGATACTAGAACATTAACTTACTGTTACTAGACCACTGACATCGATACTAGAGCATTAACTTACTGTTACTAGACCACTGACAGATCGATACTAGAGCATTAACTTACTGTTACTAGACCACTGACAGATCGATACTAGAGCATTAACTTACTGTTACTAGACCACTCACAGATCGATACTAGAGCATTAACTTACTGTTACTAGACCACTGACAGATCGATACTAAAGCATTAACATACTGTTACTAGACCACTGACAGATCGATACTAGAGCATTAACTTACTGTTACTAGACCACTCACAGATCGATACTAGAACACTCAGATTGAAACTAGAACATGAACTTACTGTTACTAGAACTCACAGATTGTTACCAGACCCCTCACAAATCGATACTAGAACATTAACTTACTGTTACTAGAACACTCACAGATTGTTACTAGACCACTCACAGATTGATACTAGAACATTAACTTACTGTTACTAGAACACTCACAGATTGATACTAGAACTTACTGTTACTAGAACACTCACAGATTGACACTAGAACACTCACAGATTGATATTAGAACACTCACATATCAATACTAGAACATTAACTTACTGTTACTAGACCACTAACAGATTGATACTAGAACACTCACATATCGATACAAGTACTTACTGTTACTAGAACACTCACAGATTGATACTAGAACACTCACATATCGATACTAGAACATTAACTTACTGTTACTAGAACACTCACATATCGATACTAGAACATTAACTTACGCTTACTAGAACACTCACAATTTGTTTTGACAGCTGTTGGACTGGCCACTGCTGCTTTGGCCTTGTTGACTGTTGTTAGGGCAGATGACTTTGAAACTGCTGCAGGTTTGGCTGCTACCTGGGAATGATATGTACCACAATAATATAGATATTACTCTACCTGAGTAGCATAGTAATAAAAATGCTTGTTTATCATGGCAAATATACTTGGTTCGACCCCATATTATAAATACTCTAAAGCCAACCCAGCTGTTAATGTGTACGAGTCTTAGAAAACGCAGCAAGGAAGGGAACTTTACTCTCACAGCCATGATGCCAGTGTGTACAGTGTTTACATAAGACCCCTTCTTCCCTGACTGTCGCTTCTCAGGAAGCCGATACCTGGTTTTGTTCATTTTCCTGATAATACTGTCATCTAGTGCTATCTATCATGAAGATCACTTTCTGAGGAAACCAAGGCAGGGCCGCAAATCAACACTTGCAGCTACAATTATAGTGGATATTGGCACCAGACTTTGCCCTCCTAAAGATCCTTGTTAAAGGGTTTCAAGAGTACTTGTTCCAATTATGGTGTCTCAAAAGAGTCCAGTATTGTTATTTTCCGTGACCTCCCTGTGCTGAGAGTGAGTAAGATGCACATCTGCTGTCTTTCTTGAATCTGATAGCTGTTCCTCATGCTTTGCCTTCAGAATAAAACCCTGATTCCTCATTACCGGTTACCAATATGGCAAGCATGTCATGTGCCGTCGACATTTGATAGGATAGACATTTTAAAGATGCGTCACCCGCACGATAGGCACAAAGTTATCCAGAATCACCAGTGAGAAAACAGCTATCCTGCGAGGGAAAATTGCGATTGGTTTTGAAATAATAGAAGCATTCTTGCTGTGAGGGCAGAAGCTTTTTAAGCTGCGTGTATTAGCTCTAGAATTGACAGTTATCCTAGTAGGACCTTGTCATCTAAAAAAAACCTTGATGGACATGTGTACAATCCTACTTATGGAAATATTCATCCATAATACACACAGATTGACAAAAGAATTTGTAAAAGTTCAATCCCTTCCCCCAAAATTGAACAGCGAAGTGTGTGATCTGCACCACTAAGGTATGAGACGCCAACTCATTGCAACCAACCTTCATTGTGGAGATGGCAATTTGATCTTATATGAGGAAGTGTATGAAGAGTTTCTCAAATCAAATTCGCATGTGCTATCAATTTCCTTACCACACCAAAGTACATTTTTGTTAATGAAACAAAAAATTAAGACATAAATGGATGTGAAAACGGCTCAAACTTTATAAACCAATAACCTACCTTCTTAGCAGTGTCTGTGTCCCCACTGAGTGTCACAAGTGTCCTCTGAAGTGACTGGTTAGTTCCAGGATTCTCTGCCCGTGGCTTCTTCACTGGACTAGCAACAGAATACACATTTAGTCATTATGGTCAATCACGCTATGCTCGTCATTTACTGTACACATTTGTTAAAAAAGAACATACGAAAGCATTAATACAAAGACAGTGACTTGCCTACTCCTGAACAGAAGTCTCATACAGAACAAACTATACATGAGATGAAAAATGTGATATCATTGACAAAACAGAAACAAGCCCCAGCAAGAGGTTATATCTAGTCTATACATTGATTAATAAAATCTCTTTGATAAATAAAGCATACTAACAACAACAAAATACGGTACAAAAGACTTGTTCAGTCTCCAACTATTCATTAAATCAAAAGCATTTTCCTTTCTCCCACGCAGGGGAGATAGGGGAAGTGTTTGAACATAATTGTGGTGTAGCACCAAATCTTCATTACAAAGTAAATCTTCATGTAATACCTTTCAAGAAGTAATAAGGAAAGCCGCATAACTAGAGTACAAAACTGAACTAATTCCATCTGGCACTTTTACAACATCAAAGAGCTCAGTCCAGAATCTGAACAACAACTTGTAATTATTTATTTCAAACAGAACATCTTACACTCCCTTAAATCATCCCGGTAGATTCTCTTTCCTGATAATAACTAACAGTGGACAAGAGTTACACAAACTCTAACACAAGTTGCTGTTATTTGATTTAAAATGCTACCTACAACTGACAGCAACTCAAAAACTAGACAAAGTGTCACCAGAATCACTTGTTGAAATGTTTACTCACAAAAATGTATAACAGACTGCATACAAGGAAAGAACAATTCAATTTAAACACTCAGTGTAGCTCCATGAAACTAAACGAGATTGATAATGAAAGGTTCTGAAGAAACAAAACCTGGAGATAATCTAAATGAATTTTTTTTTAAAGGCACGTGCATTCATTTATTATTGCATTCTTTCTTATAGCTGTTGAAAGTACCATATTGTTTAAGAAAAATGATTTATATTACCACTTGCATGTTTATATCACTTGCACGAACCAACATATTTAATACTAAAGACACAATTCTGCTAATGTTACTGCAAATGGAACAATGCTAACCTACCATCTGACTAAGACATTTTACAGCAAATATTTAATGTTTTAAGTTGCCATCTCACATCGAAACTTTATAGCAAATATGAAAATGCGAACCTAGTCATTTGACCTAGAATTTTAAAGCAAATTTTTTAATTATAGCAAATTTTAAAATGCTAACCAATCATCTGACATACATTTTACAGTAAATTTTTAAATGCTAACCTACCATCTGATATCCATTTTACCGCAAATTTAATAATGCTAACCTACCGTCTCCCTTATACATTTTACAGCAAAAGTAATAATGCTAACCTACCGTCTCACTTATACATTTTACAGCAAATTTAAAAATACAAACCTAATGTCCAACATATACAAATGACAGCAAATATAAAAATGCTAATCTACCACCATCCAACCTAGAAATTATCCCAGCTAATATGAAAATGCTTACCTATTACGATACAACCTACAAATTATCCCAGCAAATATAAAAATGCTAACCTGCCACAATCAGACCTAGAAATTATCCCAGCAAATTCAAAAATGCCAATCTGACGTATAAATGTCTCCAGTAAATATAAAAATGTTAACCAGCCACCTGACCCAGAAACAGCAAAAGTAAAATTACTAATCTACCACCTGACCTAGAAATTATATAGTAAATATAAAAATGCCTACATACTGCTATATGACCAAAAAATGTGTACATCAAATATAAAAATGTGAATCTGCCATCCGACCTACCCATTTTTACAACAAATATAAAAATACTAACCTATCATCATGCGACTTAGAATGTTACAGCCAATATAAAAATGCTGATCTACATCTCAGGTATAAAGTTTACAGTAAATTTGTAAATGCTATCCTGCCATACATTTTTACAGCAAATATTATAATGCTAACCTACCACCATCTGGCCTATACATTTTACAGTAAATTTAGAAATGCTAGCCTCCACCATACAAAGTTTACAGCAAATTTAAAAATGTTAACCTACCATCTGACCTAACAATTTTACAGTAAATATAGAAATGTTTACCTATATCTGACCTAGAAAATTTAAATACAAAAATTCTAACCTACCTCACATATAATTTGTGCATAAAATATAAAAGTGAATCGGACTTTCTGGTTAACTTACCAAACTCATTCTAAGAATTATTACTATTAAATGCAATCCAAAGATGTGTTTATATATATACATATAAAACGAAGAAAAACAACGCACATAGAAATACAAACAGCGTACACGAAAATCTAAGAAAAATACACTTTACTTAAGTTATGACTGAGGAAAGATATTTATATAATCTGTCATTGTCAATAAAAAATGTATTAGATCAAATATGTTATTAGCAAGTTCAGTCCTGTCATTAACTTTAAATAAAAAAATATGTATACAAGTCACACTTAAAATAAAACATCATGAAAAAAACTTGTTTAAAAACAAAATTATTTTAAAGAATGCCTCTAAAAAAATAGACATTACTTACGCTGGTTCGCTTACAGTTCTTGCACTTGTTGAGCGCTTCAGTGTATTTCTGTTTTTTGGCTGAGACACTATATTGATATCTAAAATGGGGGGAAAAAAGTGTGATCCAATAAAAGCAGTTCTAGCCCCCAAAACAGGAATAAAAAAACAGCAGAGCTGTCATCAGCGTTTGGCGACATAAAAAAACAAAAAAATGTACTGTTTGTTACTGACCAGTACCATCTGTACTTTCAAACTATTACTTTTTCTTCCGTACTACAAATATATGCAAATGGCCATTGAGCCACTGACTACCGATGACCATACAAACCATGTTTAAACATTTCTTAAATATATCTGTAAAAAAAATTTTTTTTAACACAAATACTAAAAGTTTCCTTTTGCATTAAAATCTGCAAACTTGTGTTTGCTGTTTTATTGATAATGTTGGCACAAGAAAAAATTAATATTGAAAGAAACTAGAACAAATAAGCTGTCGAAGACGGATGTGTCGGACCAAAAGGTGCAAATATCGCAGTTAAGCTGTAAACTAGCGACACAACTGGCGATTAAGTAGGATTTTCCATGGGGCAGGAAATATGTAAAACAAGGTGTCTGGGCAAGTGTCGCAGGCTTCCTGCCACAAGGCCAGTTCCACAAAAGCGGAAAAGAACATATCTGTACTTGACTGGTGCTGTCTATGGAACTCCTGATCATGGCGCCTTTTATTTTATGCACAAACAGTTCTCACTGCAACATTAGGACTATTTTCTGTTACTAGTCATAAAAGTAGAGCATATGTCAGTTCATATGTTAGACATGTCTTTTCCACATTTCTTTCAGTGCTCTCCTACATATACTAGTTTGTACAGGTTTATTATCCCCATAAAGAGTTTGTTAAAAATAAATTATATTTATGTCTCTTGTATCTCGTCCCTATTTCTGTATTGTGCTTCGATGTTCAAAACAGATACAAAGTTTTGGTAAACAACTTGAACTATATATTTTAAAATCCATAGACAATTATTAACATTGTAAAATAGTTGGTTGTTTTATAGTTGGAACTGACATTGTAAGATAGTTGGCTAATTAATACTTGGAATATTTTATGACTTTATGGAACTATAAATTCTGCCCATTGTATGAACCTACAAGAAACTAATTGAAATGTTTGCATTTTTTTAATGTTTTTTTTCTTTCCTGTACAGGTTTTCACCAAGGTGAAGTTCACTTGGATGGTAGACATAAAAAGACGTATTATTGTATCCATCATTGAAACAATAATGTCACTATTACCACAAAAATTATATATTTTTTACAAGTGAATGTCTTCTTCAGCATTCGTCCTGAAAAAGATGTGTCAGTTTACAGTGAGGCTACGATATCTGCGCCTTTCCGTCAGACACATTCGATTCAGCAGGGACTAAGTAAATATAACTGTACTTACGTTAGTATGAACACATGGAGTGTCACTGGTATTATTATCCAAGCTAAACTGCAGCTGTTAATTGCTATTTTCAAAATGCAACCCCTCATCTCAAAATCACAGATAATTAAATTGCTTCCAGTTAAGTACACAAATTGTCCACTGTGAATAGATTCAGGTCATCTATTATTATTTTTTGTTTTTTTTGCTTTTGTCTTATTTCTCTATTCTTCAAGGCGGCATGCGTTGCACTACGGTTTTTATTTGGCGCCTGTTGGCCCAGTGCATCCGACTTCAGCATCCATTTTATGTAAGGGTCTGCTTCCTCCTGCATTTTCAAAGGGTTTGCCTCCCCGTGGTAACGACCGGTACTGTGATGGGGATCAAACCCAGCACCTTCGGATTGTGAGCTGTGTCACTTAACCACTAGCTCACACCGTCTCCTTGGTCATCTAGTGACACATCAAAATACTTGCAAATGTATAGTGCAATGTACTTGCAAAGTTTGACAACTATAAACATGACTTGACTTGGACACTCCTCATCTACCATGCGAAGTAAAGGTCCTATTTGAATGTTCTTATGGTTTATAGTTTACCCAAGATGAGGTAGCTAGTCGATCCCATGTCCAACCCTCTTTAGTCACAACTTACATGTTTGGCAAGTAAGTTACAGTTCATATTGTTTGCTCATTTTTTTCTGTCCCAGTAACACAGAAGAATTTTACAATCTATATTATCTCATCTTCACCTAGAAAAATCATCTTTTTGCTGAGAACAAACTGCAAAAATGTCTAAAATATTCAGTGACTTTGTTATCAAGATAATCATTGATCTGTTCAGCATGGACTGGACAATACATTTTAAATGACAGCCAGTATTTCCCTGTAGCTTAATTACAGCAGTACATGGGCTGCAGTTGTCAGTGATTGCTAGTGTCAGGGGCAATGAACAAGAGCTGCCAAGACCCTTCTACACCTCCCCGCGGTGATCCTGGATAACAGGCTACAATAGAGCAGACTGGTTCTGATTAAGTAGAATGGATTGAAGAAGGAAGGCTATCCTGGTACTAAAAAATGCCTGATGAAGTTGGATGTGTCGAAACGAGAGATGCAATTATCGCAGTCAAGCTGTAAACTACAACACAACGCATTCCGTTCTCCGGACAACATCCTGCTACTTGGCCTTTTCATGGCTTGGTAGCGAGAGATTGAGAACGAGTAAGAATAATTACAGCAGTTGCAACTTTATTGTAAGATGGTGCAGAAAAGAACAGCAATAAACAAGAAAGTAAATTTTAAAACTACTTTTATCTGTCTGGCAAACTATTATCTGCGGTAATACGTGGTTGACTTAGTTTATGTCCCTAAACCTTCAATATGCATTGAGAAATTCTAAATTGACAACACCATATTTCTAAATACTGTTGCTGCCCAGATAAGTTCAGTTGTGCTCAAAACCTGTGAGGCAGGTACGAATGTAAATGTAAGTTTCTGTTTGTCTATGACAGGATAATTGGATTATTATATGGCAATTTAATTGCTAATACAACAAAACTAAGCAATTTAAATTATCTTACTAAAATTAAATATGCACACAAAAAAAAGGATTTAGTTTTTCAATAAAATATTATGCTGCAAAGCCTGTATACACACATTATTTTGTTCAAGTTGGGTTTACTTTATGAAATGTCACATAATTATCTTCCTGCAAAGGGCATTGCACACAAAAAGAACAAAATGGTGCAAACACTACTGCAGGACCTAGTGTGCATTACATGAGCACAATACGTTTGACACTCCAATGGCTAAAAATCTGTACAACATTAATCAGACTTGATCCACATGGCAAAAACTGCTGAAGTAGAAAAAGATAGTATTTTTAAATATGATTGTCAGTGGTATTAACATCAAAACATGACTAGAACACAAATAAGCTATAATGGTGTGATTAAGGGACACATGATGATGATGTGAGTTGAGTAAAAACAATGTATATAGCTTGAGCACACACAAAAAAAACAACATTGTACAAATCAAATCTGGAATGATTTTTAAAAAAGACATGTTCACTAGTTATTTTGTGCCAATTATTTTACTGCTGTCCTGTCCTATGTGGCCCACCTTGGCACGAGTCCATTATTGATACCATGAGCTAAGCCAGTAGTTTTGTTCTCCTAGCTGCTTTAAGCGGAGCCCAATGGGTAATTTCGGTGGGGGTGTGTGTGTGTGTGTGTGTTAGAAAAGAGAGATCAGGCCAAAGAAAGAACAAATAAATCTCCAAACTGAGGATAATAAGTCATGTGACTGTTGCAGTCATGTTTCAAAGAAACCTAAAGGAACAAACAGAAAGATACTCATTGTTTTATGGGCTCTTATTAACTTCTGAAATAATTGTTAAACCTATTCCATGTTTTATACTTACACATACTGAGTATTTTTCAAATAAGGTCAAAGTTTTTACTCACGTGACATAACATAAGTCATGCTGCAGTTGAGCCTAATCAATAAAATTGACTGTTTATCTTCTATGTTACACAGAAAATATGTACAAAAATAAGGTGCCAGCTTCTATCTGTCTATTGAGAAAGTTGTGTTTGTGATTATTGGAAACATTGCTCAAATAAATATATATTTGTTTTGGAAACAGGAAACGATTCTGGTCATTATAAAACTGGTTTCTTTAAATGTGAAGCAGCATTTGAAAGTCAAGGATATGTGAGTAGTTTGAAATGCCAAGGTATTGGTTTGCATGTAGAAGTAAAGGTAGTCCCAAAGCAGACACTCTGCTGCCGGGGATGAAGTGTTAAAGGCTTCATTGTACGAGACTGCAGCTAGTTTATGAGGTGGGGTGGTCAGTAACCATCCTTGCTGCCTTTCCTTTCCTAACAGTAAGCCAGGCACCCATTTACAGATTTAATCCCATATCTTTGCTGTGAAAAGCGACTGCTCTACCACTATGCTAATCGGATGATCAGGAAACAATTTGGAGAGAAGTGCATCTATGAAGACTGGATGCCTAAAACGGCTGACTCAGTGGATAGGAGGACCAAATGTACAAACAAACAAAGCATTACTTAGCATGTTCTAAATGGTAACTAAGAAGTGGTGTGATTTAGGGCCAGCACCTTCATTATGTTAATAAATATTGCAATAGGCACCACCACTGCAACAGATCAGTGCTTTAATACAAGCTGACTAAAAAAGACCAACTGTAGTGGTGACCTTATACTCCGACTGTGGTGAAAAAGGAACAAAGTAAAATTCACTTATGTCACTTCTCTTCTACCCAGAGAGTGTAGAGATCATTGTATATACTTACAATCGAGTGTGAAGACAAAACAAGTGATTGGCCTGCTGTGTCTTTGCATAAAATGGAGCCGGGCTTTCATGCATGGCAATATGGAGTAGGAATTTCATTACCTTCAAATGTTTTGCTTGGACAGCTGCTAACTACCTGCTCTTTTCAATTTTCAACTGCCAAGGGTTCTTTTAAGCATAGGACGTGTAAAAAGGACCTCTGAGTTTATCGTCCATCTCCAATAGAACTAGATGGTGGTTTCATCTCCATTGAGCTAACTTTCACGCTTTCGTTTGTTTCTTGAGAGGCGAGCGCCTTACCTCTCAGATATATGGCAACCCCACCAAACAAGAAAATTGCGATCTCAATAAGTGAACATTTTTCAAACCAAGTTAAATCTTTTAAATGTTTCCTCCCAAGCAGTAAGATTGGAATATAATGATTTACTGTGCTGTGTTAATAACAGCTCAGCTAGTTTAGACTGACCGTAAGTTGCTCTCACTCTCTTTCACATTCATCACCCAGGGGTGCATAGGCCATCAGCCAACCCTCGCCAAGCCTTCTATCACCCAGGGGTGCATAGGCAATCAACCAACCCCCGCCAAGCAGCTCTGTCCTGTGCAATTTGTTGCACTTCTTTCCAGCTTTTTCCTGTTGCTCATAGCTTCAGTGAATTATATCCAGCACAGTAGTGCCCTGCTATACAAACAATTATAACAAGAACCTTTGCATATTAATGCAAGTTCACTCTTACAAACATTTTCAGAGAATGATTTTTAAACCAAGCAGCAGGTCTGTTTCAAAATAAACTGCACGCCACGTTCGAAAGATGTTCAAAAGTCAATTCAACTAAACAAAAAAAAAAAAGGATAGCCTTTTATGGATGTAAACGGCTTTGAGAAAGGAGCCAGACCTCAATGCAGTAAGCTACATTGCATTATTTCTTCAAGAGACAATTTCCAAATCCATTGGGTGGTCACCCCTAACACTTCAGACCCAGAGCCATATCACCACTAAGCCTTCAGACCCAGAGCCATATCACCCCTAACCCTTCAGACCCAGAGCCATCTCACCCCTAACACTTCAGACCCAGAGCCATCTCACCCCTAACACTTCAGACCCAAAGCCATCTCACTCCTAAGCCTTCAGACCCAGAGCCATATCACCCCTAACCCTTCAGACCCAGAGCCATCTCACCCCTAACACTTCAGACCCAGAGCCATTTCACCCCTAAGCCTTCAGACCCAGAGCCATCTCACCCCTAACACTTCAGACCCAGAGCCATCTCACCCCTAAGCCTTCAGACTCAGAGCCATCTCACCCCTAAGCCTTCAGACTCAGAGCCATCTCACCCCTAAGCCTTCAGACCCAGAGCCATCTCACCCCTAACCCTTCAGATCTAGAGCCATCTCACCCCTAACCCTTCAGATCCAGAGCCATCAATAACAGTCTCTGTAACATCACCATCAAATTCCCCTTCTCCAAAAAGACAAACATTGACATTTACTTTGGTTTTACCAAGTATAAGAGTTGGAGGAATGTAGTTCAATAATATAACGTTTAACAAGTCTGACCATGTCTAAAGTCCGTCCAATCTACAAAAGGAACCAACAGAAATGATTACTCAATGATACAAGACAAACAAACATTTCGCTGTAAAAGTAAAAAAAATATATATGCAACAAGGATCTTTAAATAAAAGTCAGCAGCTTCTGTTTAAAGACATTAACCTCATAAGTGTCGCTTAACTAGACCTAAAGACAGAATGTGAATTTTTGGAGCATGACCATTGGGGTCTAAGTAGCTAGAGACAAAAATTAAAAATAAGCGATACACTAACACACTGGTCAAGGGGTTTTCAGCTTTGTTCACAAATCCTACGTACCAGGTTTAAATCACGCCACGCTAGGTTTGACAGACCAGGCTTGTGCAGTTTTTCATGTCATGTCCACTTTTAGTCGACTCAGCTGTAAATAGGTACCTGATGTAGTCGGGGGAAAATATCGAAGCAACGGCGGGAGCTAGAGCTCCTGCTCTGTCATCAGCAATAAAAGGGACTGAGCACAGATGTAATGAAGATTGTTCTATTCTACTTCTTCTTCTTCTTCTTCAGCGTTCGTCCTGAAAAGAATGTTTTGATGTAGTTTACAGTGAGGCTGTGATATCTACATCTTTTGGCCCGATATATCCGGTTTCAGCTGGCTTTTTTTGGTACCGTGTTTGCCTTTCCACTATGATCCATATTCTCCTAGCCACACTACACTAGTGCAGCTTGTTTCTAAGGCCGCCGCTTGGAGGCAGAATAGGGCCTTGGTCAGCTCTAGTTCACTGAACCTGATGCAAGCTGTCAGCTATGAGTCGTTGGCTGCTGTCAGTTCATTCACTGCTACATCTTCGACCCCAGTTGGATCTATTAGCCATTTTCCATTACAGAGCATTTTGAGGACAAAAACAGGGTGGGGTAAGGAAGGAAAAAGTGGGTTTTTTTCTCCAAATGAGTGGCTCAACTATGCCAAAAAATAAAATACATATATAAACCATCTTATGAAATTACATTATGTCTGTTGGGTTGTATTGCAAATGCTGTTAAAGCTTCTTGACTTATATATAAATATTTTCATCAAATATCAGCATGTTTATCGGTATGCAAGACTGGCTGGAACTCATCTAGTTCTAGACTAAAACCCAGTCCCATGCTCCAAATTAAAAAAGCTTAACATGTTGAGAAACGCAAAAGAAACACAGAATATGAGAGGAAGACAAGAAAGCTGCAGCAATGAGAAGCCACCATCCAGAAAGCTGTAATTTTCCTGAAAAATGTATAAAAACAATACATTATTTCTTGCACCAAAACAAAAGTTGAAAAAATGCCTGTGACATGTTCCAAGAATTTATAACCAGGGGTGTCCTCTGCGATCTCTTGAAACAAAACAATTCTAATGATTTTTCATTTTCTATGCAAAGCTTTAATTTTAATTGACAATAGAGTTGTTTTTTTTAAAAATGGTACATTTATACCAAAGTGTAAAAAAATTAATAGGTATTGTCAGACAATGCTCTAAGAAGAAGAAAAACGAAACCTACGTTACGATCAACAGGTCTTCATCAGGGATTACAAACTACAACAATAATAACTAGTGAATCATATAAGTATCACCCTCACTGCACCTACAAACGGGATATAAATCTGCTGGACTTGCTGGTCAGTAGCCACATGCACAGTAGCTTCCACAGCCATCTACGCGCCATGCCATGCAATAACGCACATAGCAGTGTTATTTGCCCACATGTTATTCTAACTCGCTCGGTTACCTTCCACAAAAAAGAGTTCGTAATCAAGGTGAGTTTCACTTGCAAGTCCTGCAACCTCATTTACTCCATCATTTGTCGCCAGTGGGGTATGACATACATTGGGAAGACCGGTCTGGAACTGTGCGTGCATTTCCAACACACTTCAATGACATCTATAAACACACTGGTCCCCCAATCGGCAGCCATTTAATGGTCCTGGACACCAGGACAAAGCCAATGTCAGTTTCTTGCTTCTCTGATGGTCGTCATTGGTTTGCACTTGAGAATAAACTGATCTCCGGCATGGGCTGCCTCCAGCCGGATGGCCTCAATATTTTCCATACCTTTTTCTAATCCTCCTCTCCTCCCTGCCTCCATCTTTCTATCTTACTTTCTCTCAGCACATATCACCATTAGATCTTTCCGTATTTGGCAGTTATTGGTCTATCAACCCTTCTCTCACTTCTTACGCCCACCTCGTCATTTCATTCAGCCCTTGTCTGTCATTTGGTATCCGGTCTCTGACACGTGAGGAGCCATGTGACGATTTCTTGTTATCCAGATAAAGATACCTTTTTTTATTCCTTTATGTCTTCATATCCTCCATTTGAGGGAGGTAGTGTGGGCTTGTGGTTAAGTGATATGGCACAAAGCCCGATGGTGCTGGGTTCGCTCACCAATCACAACACCGGCCGTTACCCAGGGGAAGCAAACCCTTAGAAAATGCAGGAGGAAGCAGACCCTTACAAAAATGCACGTCGAAGTCGTATACACTGGGCCAACAGGCAAAAAATAAAAATAAACAGTGCAATGCACACTGCTTTGAGGAATAGAGAAATTATGCAAACGTAAAACAAACAAAAAAACACAAACAAAAAATACCATCCATTTATGTATTCTTCTATGATTGGCTATTTCATTATTGTTGTTCTTGTCCCTAATGAAGGTTTCATTTGTGTTTTCGTCTTAGCGTAGATGGCTGTGTTTTCATCTTTTCGTCATTTGTGTTTTCGTCTTATCTGACCATACCTGTTTGCTTTTTTTACACATTATTTTAATGCACAGTGCTGTCGCAGCTTTATACTAAGAATTTTATGTTTTTACACGGGCCCAAACTATTTTTAAAAACTAACATTAAATATTGTCTTATTAATATTGTGTATGTGCGTGTATCCACAAGTGATTTATAAATTGTGTTTACACATGTCATCAGACATATTTTAATACTGTAAAAAGAAAAAAAGAAATATTGAATGTTTTAAAATGTAAGTGTTACATCATATTTTATAAAATAATGCCTACATGTAACATTTTTTCAAATCAGTAATTCGAAATTCATTTAACATTGTATCTGCTTTAAGCAAATATCATTCCCTAACTGGAAGATAATACAAGCATTTGTTTTAAAGTAATCCATTATAAACAGTCTGAAAAAATATGTAATATTGTAAACATCTTAAGCTGTACTCAAAACACATAACAACTTCAAAAGCTTGACACTTTAAGCATTTGAAAACACACTTGTAGGAAAAACTAAAATAATTTATCTAAAAGTGTCATTAACTGCTAGCAAAATGTAATTTTTATCAATTTCACAAGGAGATTGTTCGTATGAGGATGGTACTTATCATTCCGTCTCACATACTGCACCTGGACACGATAGGATGGCTACAAGCCTTTTTGGCAATGAGTGTTGTCATTGGTACTTTAATTTCCTGGTATGTTCAAACAGGTCATGGGGGGAGGGAAGGTAAAAAGTACACAGGTAAGAAGTTAGACCAGAGCAAGTATCCCAAACCCAGAGAAATAACTGTTACAGCCACTGCAAAAGGAACTTAAACCGCAATTACCAATACTCTCGAAGAATCAACACAACTGAGCCCCATGATGTGATGAAAGCCGGGCTGCTTACAAAGCTTCAAAAGACAAGTGAAAAAAACCAGAATCGGAAGGCAGAATGTGAGAGCCTTGCTTGATACTGGACTAACAGCTCATGTGGCCAAAACATTATACAGTAATACATGAGTAGAGACAAAATGAACAAGGCAGGAGACACAATAATGAATAATTAACAAAATCAAAAAGTATTCTGTGCATAAAGATGAAGGTCACATACGCAGTTAAGTCGCCTGTGTGATAAAAACAGAATAGGCATTTAAAGAATGGCAATATTTCTGCTAAAATTGATCACATTAAGACTGGCCTACTAGTCTCTATTGCATAGTTGTTATAGATGGCCACAAGTAATAACAAATTTAGCGAAGGCGGCCAAAACTAGGCAATAATGCTGGAAACTAAAAACAGAAAGTGCAGATGGATGGGACATACCTCCTGGAAGCAATATTACCAGATATGTGCTTGAATAAAAACCACAGAAGAAAAAAGAGCAAGGAGAATGGAGCTATAGAATCGAATTGGGAAAATGTTAGTGAAGATACAAATATCACCAACGTGAAATATAAATACAATTATTATATTAACGATCTCAGTTGCACAGTGTCTTATTCAATAGGCATCATCAAGGTGCTAACAGATTACACAAACCAATATTTAAATTACTCTGCCCCATTGAACTTCCCCAGGTGGGATTAAACACATGATCCACAATTTGTTATAATGGATGTACACGAAAGAAACATTTTTTTTAAAATTGAGTAGTTTTTGCTGCATTCTCTATTATTATGTGGAAATCCTTTAATTTACCCCATGTCAGTTTACAAATCATATTTTTTACAAGCAAGGTGGATTTTGAATCCTTGTAACAGTATAAAGATCATGCATCAAGTATAAAGATCATTCTGAGGTCAAATGTTTTTAGGCAATGTTTTTTGTCTGTACAGTCCACCATCTGAATACATTGGAGAAGACACAAATTTCAAAATACAATCTTGATCTTGGACATGAAAATGACAATATTTGTAATTTAGCTCTCGTTTTGAAGAAAAATTGATTTTTCAGTCCGCATTGAGTACATAGGAAACCATTTCGTAATGCTGTATTTCTATATGTATATTACATCATATTGCATCAGCCTGCCATACATCAAACACCCCCAACAATATTGCATCATTTTCTGATACAAGTACAACATAAGTGATCCCTGCAGTTGAAATCCAGCACTACTGATGCCTCGTAACTGTTAAAAGTGCAGATAACTTTTGTTATATTTGTGTGGAAGTTACCACGTTTGCAAGTCAGATAACAGTCATCATCCTAATAGTGAAAACAGCATAAGCCAAGCAATCACACAAATGACTGTTACTTCTGCATGGTTCCATCAGTTTCTGCAGGGATCATCAGGAAAAAAAAAGTGGACAAAAGCGTACCTAAATATACATTCTACTCTCCAACCAGTTATGCACATCAAAGGACTTAGTGTTCCTGAACCTTCAAATGATTATTCAGATCAGGATAGAAGTGAACTGTCGGGTAATTCACAGCCTTTGGTCATCTATTGATAATCTATATGTCTGCTATTGTGTCATCTGCACCATACATTCTCACCCAAGAAGAACTGAACAATCGTGTAAATGATCTGCAGCTGCCCAAGGCCGAAGCAGTTACTTGGATCAAGACTTAATCAATGGCATCTGCTCAAGGAAAATGTCAGAGTTACTTTGTATCGCAGTCTTAACAGGTTGCTACTTACTTCTGAAAGAAAGATGGCCTTGTGTTCTACTCTGATGTAGATGGCCTTGTGTTCTACTCTGATGTAGATGGCCTTGTGTTCTACTCTGATGTAGATGGCCTGGTGAATGCTCTAGCAATCAAACATGATCTACAAGAATGGTAACTATTCATAGACTCCTCAAAATTGAGTCTCACTGCAGTGCTGCTGCATAACAGAAACTGACTTCCATCCATTCCAGTTGGACATGATGTGTACATGAAAGACACCTATGATAACCTAAAACAGCTCTTTAAACGTCTTCAATACAGAAAGTGTAGACGGTATCTCTGTTGATGTGTCTGTAGCTGCAATATACGAAGAACTGCTGTTTCTTAGGTGAATGAGACAGCTGAGCAAAGACACTACTATATGAAGAGAGACTGACTTCAGAAAAAATCTATGAAGGTCGGAAAGAAGACCGTGCAACATCCAGCCTCAGGAGAAACACACAAAATCCTGCTACTTCCCCTACACATAAACTCAGTGTGATGATAGACCATACAGGATCAGCTCTCAAATATTTGGCTGAGAAGTTCCCTACACTTTCTCCAATCCAACTTGGATTTCTTCCATGACAACAGTGGCAAGGTTAGTGATGTGGCACAGTGAACTGTGAATTTCTCCTAAATAGCAGTCAATTTTGAGATTTTATTGTCATATTCATGTTTAGTACCTAGAAATGTTTAAAAAATTACACGACTTTTATCAAAATTTTACATCCGGTGATATTGGTTGAATCATCAAAGCTCTTATGTATTCTATTTCTTCATAATCAGTTTTCTTCTATCTTGAGATGTAGAGGTTAGCCAGAAAGATCATCATCTTGCTTTCTTTCTATATATACTTGTAATTTATTGCTTAGACAAACAGGTGACTAGCATGTTGTACTTGACATATTAGTAGACTATCAATGCAGCATTTATTTTCATCGCTGGGTACTGTCACTGGGTTATATTAGTCTGGATCATTTTTTTTAATTGACCAAAAAAACAACAGCATCACTGGATATTACATAAATGTAGTTTTGCGGAGGAATGCTAGATTTATCACAAGACACCTAACAGATAAACAGGCTGCCTAAATAATGGTGAACATGTCAAATAAGTTTATTTAACACACAATTAATATCCTATCAAATTTTACCGATCGTGTTATAAGAAAGTCAAAATACATTTTGACAAAATAGATAAAGAACAATAATAAGAGAAGATGATAGACAGTGTACAAGTATGGTACATTGAAAAAAAAAGGCAAGCAACAGAAATAATTAGAGTTGACAATTCCCAAAACAATTCAAGTGGCATTTAAGAGAAAAAGAGAATTAATACAAAAGTAAAATGATAAAACTCATCAGTGTTATGCTGGCAACTAAATGTTAATAAAAGCTGAAGGCTGAATGGTTTTCATAGAATATTTTAGAAATTCAATAATTATGCTGGAGAATAAATGCAACTAATGACGGTACTATTGTGTTGGGAGACACACTTCTACAAGAAAATAATAATATCTTGGTAAGAATATAGATAAAGCTGTCAAAGTAAGGACACAAAAGATGTAAGGAGCTTTCACTGCATTGAAAAAATTATGGAAATAAAAATAAACTAAGTTCAACACAAAAATCTTCAACTTCAATGTAAAGTCTATTCAATACGGAGAACATAAAAACAACAACGAAAAAGGTACAGACTTTCATAAATTGGTGTCTGCACAGAATAGAGAGATTGACATGGTATAATAAGATCACTCATATGGAACTGTTGGTAAGAACCAGACAGATGCCAGTGGAACCTGGCATGAGAAGGCGCTAGCAATGAATAGGACACACATTAAAGAAACCAGCTGATAGCATTACAAGGCAGTCTTTTTTCTGGAATCCCAAAACAAGAGAAATAGAGGCAGACCAAAACATACACAGGGAAGAGAGCTCGAGACAAACATAAAGGAAACAGGGAAGATGTGGACAGAGATGCAACAGACAGAACAAGTGGACTTGACAAGAATTACACATCCCAATGAAACATTGAAAAAAGAAGTGGTTTAAAGTGGCCTGTAAAAAGCCGACATTATTATATTGATTAACAGCAATGATCTTCGTAGCTAAAACGGACGATTAATTTTTTTTTAAATCAGTATTGCAAGTAATTGACTAAAGTTGAGTAATAATTTCACTAATACGATTGACCGCTAAATTACTTGTAAAAGATAGTCTGAAATCTGGACAAAATTATAAAAGGGAAGTTCTTGCAACAATATGATGCATGTGGCACTGAATATCTGCTATGTTAACTGCCCTCCACATCCCCATGACAACCTCAGGGCTTTGCAAAGAATTCAGATTATTTTGCTTACATTTTACCGAACATAATTGCTGCCAAACATAACATAAGGACATAACAATAAAAAATACAAAGATGGAGAATAACGCAAATATAACAAATAAATTTTTACGCTGGCACAAACATGACCAGAAGATCGTCAGGTACTAAAAGACAATACAAATGAGAATGACTAAATAGTCTAAATGATTAAGATGGCAATTTTTTTAAATACAAAACACGTCCAGATAATAACATGACTGGACATAGATGGAAAGAATGGCGGCTGAATTAACATAATCAATTAACCCACAGAATTAACGCTTATAAAAAAAAATAAACTATTGTGGACACTTTAGCAAAAAGTCTTTGGTATAACATTCTCAGAAAACCAAACTTTTAAAATGGAATTAACATTGATTAATTATACTATGTTTCAAATGTAATCAACGTATATTATTTATGTGTTTTCCAGTTGTTCCCATTTGACTCCAGTCAGAGTTTAGGACCATCATTACAGTTGGCCTTTGGCTTTAGAAAGTCTGTGTCAAGAGTACTTTGTGTGCTTTTTGCATTGCTGGTTTCTGTAAAAATTTGGTTTACACAATGAGGTTGCTAGCCCCATGCACAACTCTCTTTAGTCTTTTTCTTCTGTGATCATCCTGTTCTGTCTTAGTTAACAGCATCGGTGCGACATTCGCAACTTTCAACCCTAAATTCATATTTGGTCAATGTGCACCACGAGCTGTGACTGATACAAGAAATATGTGATTGTGGATTACTATGATAATAATTAGTGGCTGGAACGTGGTGTACCATTATACTAGCCAATACAAGTTGGCATCGCACAAACATTTTGAATTTTGCTAAATATTATGTTGTGAATGCTGTAACATTCCTCACCTATGAGGAAAATATTTCCTTCTTTTTTGAATATTTTTTTTTAAAATTCCACATAAGGCAATGACAGATAAAATGTGACGGACAGAGACATGGAATTTACACACTGATCAACACCTCCACAACTCCTGCATATTAAATAGTCATCTGCCATTTTGACATTTCCTGCAGAGAAAGATTACAAATAATATAGTTATACATACCAATCACTTGGCCAGCATAATTTTGTCCATCTTCATTGGCACCTGCTCTTCTGGCCTCATCAGGATGGCTAAACTGCACAAATGCATAGCCTTTGTGCATAGAAATCCCCAAAATGTAACCATATCGGATGAAAATTCCTTCAATGTCTTCTTTGGAAAGGGCAACAGTGTTGAGGTTTCCCACAAACAGCCTAGAGTCCATGGACTCTGGATCAGTGGAATTGGTGCAACTGCTGACCATAATTGGCGGAGGAGGTGGTCCCATTCCAGGCAACGGTGGCAATCCTAAGGGGATTGGTCCCCTTGGGGGTGGGCCTAAGTCAACAAAGTGTGGTGGCAGACCTACTGGTGGGCGAAGTGGACCCATTCCAGGAGGTGGTCTCATACCTGGATGACCCCCTGGAGGACGATGAGGTCGTCGCATTCTATTCTGAGGCTGCAACGATGAAAATCACATACTTGAAATCAGATTTTTCAACTTTTTACAGAAGTAAGAAGTCATCATAGTCATGTGCAAAAATATAAGTAAGTCAGTAACTTAGTTGAATCAGAATGGGCCTATGTTCAACATAATGTTGCTTTGCATTTAATTGCTAATGCTATCAAGAAACATGCAAAACATTCTCTCTCTCTCGCTCTTTCATATATATAATGGTGAGTGATATAGTAGCAAATACAATGCACTACAGTTGGCAGTAGTGAGACACGGTAAAATCATAATCAATGGCATCATGCTGAAGGAACTGAACACGAGGTCGCCATTTGTCGTTATTAATGCAATTTTTTAGACAAAAAACGGACACATTTTACTAATTGCTTATGCCTTCATAAAATAACAAACGAATTTTTCAATAAGTATATTGAATGAAATGCGTACCATTCATAAACTATTGATCGTAGACGAAAATTTAAAATGTGTCGGTTCCAACGTTTCTTTTCGCTGCAGATGGCTCTGGTTGACAGATTAAATTGAACAAATTCCGATTACTCATTTCGTGTACAAAGCCGAATTACCTTCTCACACGCATATTGTGTTATGTCCCTAAAACTCAAGACAAGGAATATAATATTTGACAAAAGCTTACGTTTACAATTCTTTATAAATATTAAGGATCACTTGCACATATACAATTATAGATGTTTACCATTTCTTCTACAAAAACAGTTTACATTACACAGTATCCTCTGTGTCGGGGAACTGAGACCCTTGTCAGGTCAGGCACAAAATACTGACCAAGGACGTCGCGTCAGGGGCGGGCACAATATCAAGACCAAGACCACTATCTCTCTTCCATGTAGAGTTCCCTGGAAATAGGCTGTTTTCAAGGCAGTTTCGTTGACAAGACATGGATGTGATGTGATGACTGAAGTAGTGAGCGTCACGTAGATGAAGCCAAGCACAGCACAACCGCATGTAGGACCACGACCCACATTCATCAGCACGCTCGGGAAATGAGGAAAGCTACTACAAACCGCTACTTAACGCCTTTTTTCAGGGTGCACAAAAGAGTAAACATACTCATTGTGGGAATTAAACAACAACAACATTCCTTTGTGTCAATTCAGGTGTATGAATTAGTATGCCATATTTCAGTTTGCCGAAGACGTTACCGGGCTGGCTGGAACGAAGTTAGAACTTGCGAGTCTAATCTCAAACCTTGGCCACTCAAAAGTTTAGAATGGAAATTATTGCAGAGAAGAGTAAAATCATGGTCATCGTCCCAGAGGACCTAACAAGTTCGATTGCAATAAAAGGCGAACCATTGGAAATTGTTAAACAGTTTAAATGCCTGGGATCACTGATGGGCGCGGAAGGTTCCAGAACTGAGATTCAGACAAGAACATCGATGACCACGACTGCTCTGACCAAACTAAGGCCGCAATAGATGGACAAAAGCATCAACTTGAAATTAGTTGAGTTTAATGCATGCACTTGTCAATTCCGTGTAGCGTTACGCGTTCGAAACTTGGACTCTGACAGCAGTTCTTGGGCGAAGAATTTGTGCAATGGAGATGAGATGTCTGCGTTGAATCCTCGACATTTCGTAACTACACCACGTCAGGAATAAGACAATTCATGACACTGTTAAAAGATAGGTCGGCCAATATAAAGACCTTTTGCATGGTATGGTCATGTTTCAAGATCATCTGGGTTGACCCAAACGATCCTGCAAGGTACTGTACCTGGGAATCGTAAGAGAGAGAGAGAGACAGAAAAAGAGATGGGAAGACAACATTAGAGAGTTTACGAGAAGGTCCATAGCTAGAACAAATATTATGGCACAAAACCGAGTGGAATGGCGGGAACTGGTCCAACAATCTGCAGTATTGGTGCCCCAAATGACCTTTCATGTTACGGTACTGATGATAATGATGCGAAGAAACAAATAAGTTGCAAAAAAGATACGTTTAAAAAACAAATGAAGTCTTACATAAGGATTCTGAAAATGTCATGGACAGAAAATAAGACAATTGTTGCAATTGCTGCACATTTACAAAAAATTGTCTGTTAAACAACATTACAGGGGAAAAGCTTAGATATTCGGGTCATCTGAAGAAACATGATGGTCTGGAGATAGTGATTATGGAAAGTCTGGTTCCTGGAAGGAGGAAAGAGGTCATTATAAACAGTCTGGGGATGCTTTTGAATGCATCCCTATTATTTACTGCACTGTACCAATGCAGATATAGGTAATTTATTAAACCATTCCGTCACTACATATGTGTCCGATCACGTGGAAGAGTTTCAACATAAGACACCAAAGCATCGTTCTCCGTGCCCAATCTGTTGGCAGACATGCTTACCATAGCCCAGATATGCTGAAGGAACTTCTTTTCGCCTTTACTGTGGTAGTCCCTTTAGAGTATGCATTCAGTTCGATTGTTCTGCGATTTCGTGTTCCCAGGATGCAATACTTATGTCTCGTGCTTTAATGTCCTGTTTACACAACGTCTTTGAACCTAAGTTGTAGTTTGTCAACTGTTCTTTTGTCATCAGCCAGCTGTCCATCAAAATTAACTTTGGGGATGCAAACATCTTCCATGCGGCAAATATGACTACGCCATCGTAGTCTTTGCTGCCTGAGGAGAGTGTACATGCTTAGTAGCCACATCGAGTTTTTTTAAAATTCACCTTGATAATAAACTATCGAAATAGCTGGAGAAGAGATTGAAAATGTTGCACATTTTGAATATCTGGGATCAATACTGAACGACAATGGAGACTGTACAAAAGAATTATGAAGACAACTGACTATAGCAATACAGAAGATAAAGAGTATGTGTAATCTATGGCATAATACAAACAAAGAACTAAAACTAAAGATACTAAGAACACGCATTTTTCCTGTGGCAACCTATGGATGTGAAACATGGACGATTGCAAAAGCAATAAGGGCGAAGATCGGTGCTTTTGAAACACAATGCTACAGAAGAGTTCTGAAAATCCCGTGGACAAAGAAAGAAAGACAAATCTATCCGGCAAGACCTGAATGTAGAGGAGAATTGGCTCATAAATGACGAAATGAACCGAAAACAGGTTTTTTTTGGACAAGTCAAACGACACAACGGACTGGGGAGAGCGGTTAAGGAGGGCATGTTCACTGGAAAGAGAGTCAGAGGCCGACCAAGAAGACGATGGACTCGGGACATCAAGGAGACGTTGGATTTGACCTTGGAGGGGGCCGGAAGACTAGCGAAAGTTAGTTTCCTACAGACAGGCTGTCATGAGAGCGACGTTCTGCAAAGGATATGCTACATGATGAGGATGATGATTAATAATAGCGGTTTTCGTAACATCTATATTGTGCAGCTCATCAGAGAGGCTAGTCACTATAGTGGGGACGGTTCAACACCCCAATTTCATATTCGATTTTTTTTAAACCAGTAACTGCTGCAGTGTGTGTTGTGTCGACATCGCAAGGTAAAGTAAGAAGGTCTCTTCAAGACACACGCTAGATAATCTTTCTAGGGAGAACACGATGTTGTAGATGCAGCAGATTCCCTCTCTTCGCATAATTAAAGGGCACAGAGCATACATCCTGAAATCAGCCATGTCATAGGCGTTGCCATAATACCGATGAACCCACAACTAGAATGCATTAGTTATCTCAGCACACGATTCGTCCTCAGAGTTTATTCTAGAAGCCTTTCCGATAAATATGTATCCCACAAGACATCTGGGGGCAATAGGTAGTATGTTTCGACTTTGGAGTTAGTCCTGAAATGGAAGTTATGATGATGTGTCGTAGTTTACAGCAGAGCTGCAACATCAAACGGCTTTTGACCCGACACATTCGATTTCAGCTGATATTGTGGGTACGTATTTGGCTTTCCTCTGCGATCCCCATTCCCCTAGCCATACCACACTAGTACAGTCTGTATCCAGGGCCACCACTTGTAGGTTGACCCTAATGCAAGCAGTAGGTATCAGTCACTGTCTGCTGTCAGCTCATTCTCTGTGCTGCCTCTTCAGCCTCGTGTTAGCATCTGAACTATACCACAATAACAATAAATATGCAGTTTTTAGTTGATATACTGAAGCGTGTCCACGTCAATGGCGTATACTCCGTGAATACAAGAGATGCATTGCATGTCTTACTTAAGATGTTAATGGCTTTACAAATATTTAAACATATTTTTATATCAAAATATTTGAGCGCAGGAGCTGCAGTGGTCAGCGACCCATAGCTGACTGCTAGCGTCAGGGAAAGCGAACCAGAGCTGCCAAGACCCTTGTACATCTCCACGCGGTGATCCTGGATAACAGGCTGCAGCAGGGCAGACTGGCTAAGGAGAAGGGATCGAAGAGGGAATGCTAACCCTGTATTAAAAAATGCTTGCTGAAATCGGATGTTTTGGACCGAAAAGTGCAAATATCGCAGTCAAGCTGTAAACTACGACACAACGCATTCAGTTCTCTGGACTACATTCTGCTACTTAAACCTTTTCAGGGTTTGGTAGCGGGAGATTGAGAACAAACAAAGCCAAGCCAAGCCATCCACCAGGGATAATCGCCATATGTCCGAATTTTATAAATTTTGCATAAATTGGTTGCATAGAGGGATTCTGACCAAACGTCTCTCAAGCGAGTATCGATGTCTCGCGGACCACAGTATCTAGGAACGTTTTAATGGGCGAGAAGTCTGTTCAGCCCGCGTGGCGACTGATTGTTAGTTCAGGATCCACATTGTTTTGCGTGTTTAGTATACATCCAAGATATATATTATTATAATATCTATACTGACTAAAGATTTCACACACAAACTTGGTGCCGATATGGAACAGGGGGCCATAATCCTGAGCACATTCTGTAGGAATGTCCACTCTATAGTGAAATGAGATATCAGACCTGGCCAGATGGTGCGGAGCTGAGACAAAAGCTGTGGGGCGGCCGTTCCGACCTGGTGAAGACGATAGACGTCATCATGACGACTCGCCTGCAGATATAGTATGACAAAAGAGCCTGAACGCAAAGAAGAAGAGATGTACTAATAAGCATCGTCTAAGCTTATCCGGTCTAGGCTGGGTCACAATTGGCGAAACGAATGCGCAACACTTTAGTCTTCCAGACATTAATTTCTAATCCTGCTTTCTTCCCCTCGTCGATGAGTTGCTGCGTCATTCGGTTGGCTTCTGCTGCTGACTAAGTGATCAACACTATGTCGTCGGCAAATCGGAAGTAATTGAGGTGTCTGCCGTCAATATGGATGCCAAAGGAGTCTCAATTGCATCGGCTTATGACTAATTCTAAAAAATACATAGAAGAGGTTCGGTGAATAGGAGCCCTCTAGTGGACCCCTTCTGTACTGATACCACAATTGGACTTTGGAAGGGACGGAATGTGATAGTGCAATTTATCTAACTGGTCGAATTCTTTGATCGACACGTTGTTTTCGATAGTAAACGCTAGACAAATTGTGGTTCTACCTAATCGAAAGCTTTTTTTTTTTTTTTTTGTAGTCCTTGAAGGTGAATATCAAAGATGTCTGGAACTCATGAGCTGCTTCAATAAGGTGGCAACAGCTTGAAATGTTGTCCAATGTTCTGTACTAACATTGATCGACTGGTTGTGGGACTTCAAGAGTGTGCGGATTCTGGCAAGGATGCATTTCGTAAACAGTTTATACTGACTGGGAGAAGAATAATTTGACGATAGTTTCCGAGGTCCTCTCTGTCTCCTTTCTTGTGTAAGAGAATCTTCCTAGAGTTGCGCCAAGCAGTAAGTGTTCCCCCCGAACAAAGATAGCATGTAAAACGTTGGAATATTGTTAGGTAAAAAGTTAAACGGTAAGCTAAGCCTGGAGATCCTTCACAGTGACTTCATCTTCACCTGGTGATTTTCCAGTTGGTATCGACTCGACGGCATGAGACATTACCAATGGCGGAAAGTCCAGAAAGGGGGGACAGTAGATAAGAGGGTAGTTTGATAGGAGGGTAATTGGATAGGAGGGTAATTGGATAGGAGGGTAATTGGGTAAGAGGGTAATTGGATAGGAGGGTAATTGGATAGGATGATAATTGGAAAGGAGGGTAATTTGATAGGAGGGTAATTGGAGAAGGCTTTGATGATCGGAACAGGTCGCTATGGTAAGCTTGATGTGTATGTATAGGGACGGCGTGGGCTAGTGGTTAAGTGACACGGCTCACAACCAGAAGGTGCTGGGTTCGATCTCCATTACAGCACCGGTCGTTACCCCGGGGAAACAAACCCTTAGAAAATGCAGGAGGCAGACCCTTACATAAAATGCATACTAAAGTCGGCTGCTCTGGGCCAACAGGTGCAAAATAAAAACCACATTGCAACGCACACCGCCTTGGGGATTAGAGAAATAAGGCGAACGAAAAAAAAATATGTGTATATTATTCGATTTTCGGTCCATCTGAAGAGTAGAGTCACCACTCAGTTGGTCCTTTCACAGAATGCGTGTATCCTAGCATTTGCAGTGTCGGTTTCATTAGCAGTAGTTTGACATTATGAGGTTGCCACCCCTAGTGCACAATACACTTTTGTCGCTATTTACAATATGGTTGGAGATCTGTTGTAACCCACATTCGCTGTGGAGATGGTACCTTATGGGAAGGTTTAAGGTTGAAAGTGTGGCTGATCGGGCTGATACAAGCACGAAAAGTCCTGACCAACGTTGTCTGCAGTTAGTTTTTGTTGTCTGGCACTGGAAACTTTCAAACTTCTCGCCTGCCCTTGGTGGCCTGCAAACGGTACTGCGACACTTCTTGTGATTGCTGGCACTCGACTATACATTACAACACAAAAACGACATTGCTCATAAAACAGGATGGCTATGTTTACAATAATTTGTTTCAGAGTCACAGTTCCTCTTTCCCCACCTTTCCCTAAATCCTCAAATGAGCAGAAACGTTTAACAGGCAAATCATTAAATAAAGCTAGTCTCCATAATTGAATAGCGAAGAGTCTGAATAGGGCTGGTTGTAATAACCCGCTGACTCTACACACTCATAATCTGTACTCTCATACACCCCACTCTGTTCGATCCAGGACTGATTTAATAATTCTGCAATCGATTGCCGCGTTACAGATTGTCATTTATCAACCACAGAACGTTCCCTACTATCGGTCCATCTGAAGCGATGATGGCAGCTCGTTCATTGAAATCAACCCCAGCATGATCAGCTCAACAGACCCTACAGGAGGTTTGACGCTACTATGCACACTATCCACTCATGCAATAGCCATCCATTCTGTACCTCCAAAAGCAAGTTTGAGAGTCTGATTCGATGACTGGCCTCATTAGAGGTCTCAAACAGCCACCTCAGAATTGTCTTGTATAAACCACTGCTATCCTCACTAAAGCAGATAAACCCCATCCTGATTTATTCCTGCTTTGCACCGATTAATCGATTTGCACTATGCAGCATCATTCCGTTATAACAAATTATCAACTTTTTAGGCTTGAGCGCAGCTTTCCCATTGTATCACTCTGAATTCCGTGTAATGTGTGCTGGTGACTCGGATGTAATCTATTATTTCATCGCCAGCGTGGAAGCATGAACCCCAAATATCTTCACAAAGTGGGAATCCCTAGTACAAAATGTTACATCCTTCGTTCTATATACGTTCTTGGGCCAAAGGACAGGAGCCCATAGGCTTCTGGATCAATAACCGTATAAGTTCTAACATTTCACATCGTGACATTGACAGTGTGAGGACACCTAGCCCACAAATAGCTGCTTTGGTAAACATCGTCATCATCATCATCAAGTGCCCCGCTAGTTGACGTTGGTGGTCATGGACCTCCACCTATTTCTAGCATGTGTGCCGTTTACCAACTCTGTTGTTGATTGCCGCCCATGCCATTATCTCATGCTGTCCAGCATCTTCTCTCGGACTTCCTCTGTCTCTTTTTCCTGCTATCTTTCCCGTTGTCGTGACGTGCTCCAAGTCGCTTCTTCTCATAACATGCCCCAAAACAGGATGACTGTCTTGTTCTGATCCTTACAATAAGTTGTCTCTGTGTTTGTGCCTCCTCGAGTACTGTATCATTAGTCTTCTTTGCAGTTCATGGATCCGCAGTATTCTTCTATAAAACCACATCTAAATTGCTTCCAAAGATCTAAGCGCTTGATTGCTAATTGTCCATGATTCACTGCCATATGTCAGTACTGGTTCTACTATGGTGGACACTAGCAACAAACCAAGGATGGTAAGAAACAATGTGATGGAATGGATCTATTAAAGTCAATATGCGATGCAGAGACATAACTCCCTGATCTAATTAGAAGGCTTATAGTAAACTTGATCCGAACAGCAAACAGACCCGAACGACGGACATCACTGATCGCCAGGGAACTGGCTAGATACAACATCTGCATAGCTGCCCTGAGCGAGACACGACTGGCAGAGGAAGGGCAGATCACAGAAGAAGGCGCTGGTTATACTTTCTTCTGGAGCGGCCGCAGCAAAGAAGAACGCCGTGAAGGTGGAGTTGGCTTTGCCATCAAGACCAACATGGTCGACAAGCTCACAAGCATGCCCAGAGGAATTAATGACGCCTGATTACACTGTGTCTCCCCCTAATAGGAGGGCGCCATGCAACACTCATCAGTGCATACGCACCCACAATGACAAATCCTCAGGAAACAAAAGATAAGTTTTATGAGGACCTTGAGGCGCTCATCGCTGCAGTCCCCAAATCTGACAAACTGGTCATCCTCAGTGATTTTAACGCTAGGATTGGCACAGACCATACAGCCTGGGAGGGGGCCATTGGCAGACATGGTATCGGAAAATGCAATAGTAACGGACTGCTCCTTCTGAGGACATGTCCCGCAAATGAACTACTCATTACAAACACAGCTTTCCGACTACCTGTCCGAAATAGAACCACATGGATGCACCCAAGGTCCCGCCACTGGCACCTCATTGACTATATTATCATCAGATGTAGGGATCGAGCGGATGCTATGGTAACGAAGAGCATGTGTGGTGCAGAATGTTGGACCGACCATCGACTTGTCATTGCCAAGCTAAACTTCAAGATCCAGCCCAAAATGCGCCCCCAGGGAAAGAAACCACCGAGGAGGCTAAATGTCTCTCAGCTGAAATACGAACCCACGAGAGGAGGCTTCCAGGAAGAGCTTGAGGGTAGACTGTCTGAGCTTCGTTTAAAAAAGAACGACATCGAAAAGAACTGGGCATCATTGAGAAACACACTCTACGATACAGATGTTAAACACATTGGCCCACTCACGCGCAAGCATAAGGACTGGTTTGATGAGAACGATCTAGAAATACAAGGCCTTCTCGATGCAAAACATGAAGCGCACAGGGAATACCAGAGGGACACACCATCTCCGGCAGCAAAAGCTGCCTTCAATACTGCTCGCAAAGCTGTCCAGACCAGGCTTAGAGAGATGCAAGACTCTTGGCTCAGCAAAAGAGCTGACGAAATTGAGATGGCCGCCGAGCGTCATGACACTAAACGGTTTTACGAGGCACTGAAAGCTCTCTACGGCCCGCAGCCCTCTAGTAATACTCCAGTTCGCAGTGCGGATAGGGTACTGCTAACAGATAAGGGTTCAGATTCTAGACAGGTGGGCAGACCACTTCTGCAAAATACTAAACCACCCATCGTCCATAAATGAAGAGGCCATCCGGCGATTGCCGCAGGTGGAACTGAACCTGGCGTTGGATGAAGTAATTACTGAAGAGGAAGTCGACAGGGCAATCAGTTCACTATCTATAGGAAAAGCTCCAGGAGCTGATGCAATACCAGCAGAGGTATATAAGACAGCTGGCCCATCCCTCACCAGAAGGATCACTGAACTCTTCTGTCACATATGGGCTGAAGGTAAAATTCCGCAGGAGCTAAAGGACGCCTCAATCGTTCACCTATACAAAAGAAAAGGCAACCGTCAGGAATGCGACAATCATCGTGGAATATCGCTACTCTCCGTAGCAGGCAAGATCCTAGCGCGCTTACTGCTATACAGGCTCAACAAACACCTTGAACAAAGCCACCACCTCCCAGAAAGCCAATGTGGATTCAGAGCCGGAAGAGGAACAGTGGACATGATTTTTGCCGCTCGCCAAGTACAAGAGAAGTGTCGAGAGCAAAATCAGGCCTTGTACACCACATTTATTGATTTGACAAATGCATTTGATACAGTAAACAGAGGAGGGCTGTGGATGATAATGTCTAAGTTTGGCTGCCCCAACAAGTTCATAACAATGGTGAAACAGCTACACGAAAGCATGTGTGCTCGTGTACTGGACAGCGGTGCAATCTCTAAAACGTTTCTAGTATCAAACGGAGTAAAACAAGGATGTGTACTCGCCCCGACTTTGTTCAGCATGATGTTCGCGGCCACGATGACAGACGCCTTCAGATCATTGGAGCTTGGAATACCCATAAAGTACCGCACAGATGGCAAGTTACTCAATTCCAGAAGAATGAAGGCCAAAACCAAAGTGGCTGGCGACATAATCAGGGAACTTGTATTTGCTGACGACTGCGCTCTAATGAGCAACTCAGAACTGAACATGCAGGTTGGAATGGACCAGTTCTCTGCCGCATGCGAAAATTTTGGTCTGACCATAAATGCCAAAAAAAAAACAGAGGTCATGTACCAACCAGCACCAGGCATGCCGTACACAAAACCAGAGACTACAGTCAGCGGGCAGACGTTGAATGCCGTAGACAAATTCACAAATCTGGGCATCACGCTGTCGAGATCTGTCAGCCTAGACGATGAGGTGGCAAGCAGAATAGCAAAGGCCAGCACAGCCTTTGGTAGAATGCGCTCGATGGTCTGGGCACGTCGTGGCATCATCGTCAAGACCAAACTCAAAGTCTACCGTGCAGCCATCATTCCAACCCTACTATATGCTTGCGAAAGCTGGACTGTATACTCTGGACATGCAAGGAGGTTAAACCACTTCCACACAGGTTGCCTGAGGCGAATATTCCACACCCGATGGCAAGATCGTGTCACTGACATCGAGGTTCTCTCGAGGGCTAACATGCCCAGCATCCATGCACTGCTAGAAAAAGCACGACTAGGATGGGCCGGACACCTCGTCCGTATGTCAGACTAGCGGCTCCCAAAGAAGCTTCTCTACGGCGAGCTGAGAGAGGGATGGCGCGAGAGAGGGCGCCCAAAGAAACGTTTTAAAGACGGTCTGAAGGACTCACTAAAAAGTTGCCAGATAGACATCGACACCTGGGAATGTCTTGCGAAAAACAGATCTGACTGGAGAAGCGCAGTCAAATCGGGTGTAGCTGCCGGAGAAGATGACCGTGTTGTGAAAGCCCAGAACAGACGCGAGACGCGGAAATCCCGAGTAGCGGGAACACCATCCCCTTCTACAAACCTCGTGTGCCCGATATGTAGCAGATGTTTTCGTGCTCACATTGGCCTGTTCAGCCACATGCGCACCCACACCCAACAGGGAAATCTGTGACAAGGATGAGGTCGGCGGTCCCCATCGACAACGATGGACAGCTATTAGTAAACTTGATCTGACTAGATGACAGACAGTTGTTTGTAAAACTACATTGTCGCCTACTCCTGTCGACCCCCACCTTACATACACATACACATGAAGTTTACATTTTCTCTTTCCAGATGTACTAAATGCAGGCACTCACATACGTATTTCTTAATTCCTTATACATCGTTGTGTTATGATTTGTTCGATGTTTTGGCTTGGCTTCGTTCGTTCTCAATCTCCCACTACCAAACCCTGAAAGGGCTTAAGTAGCAGATTGTAGTCCAGAGAACGGAATGCGTTGTGTCATAGTTTACAGCTTGACTGCGATATTTACACCTTTCGGTCCAACACAACCGACTTCAGCAAATATTGTAGAGTTGAGGTAACCATGTTTAACCGTTTCAGACTTCTTGTCATGGAGATTTCTGCTTCCTCTGTCGATTGATCTATACTTAGGAAGCATATGGAAGGCCACGTCAGTTTTTGAGTATCACTCTTTCAATCTCTGCGTTTGTTTCGCTTGTTCAAACAGCGATTGCATGAAAACACGATCAGTATGGCATCGAATGATATCGGCGACTGGTACAGGAGCATACCTCAGATCACAAAGTATTGGTTCACAGGTTCTATTATAATTCCTTTGATAGGCCGAATAGGGATTCTAAACCCGTTGTGGTTCATCCTCGACTTCAAGTCATTTTTCTACAGATTTCAGGTAAGCCATATTTTTAATGGTATTGGTGGAAACATAATACATAGTCATAAGACGGTAGGGAATAATAATATAGATAATAGATATATGATGGTGATCAGATTCACTTGTGATTCACAAACTAGTAATAGTATAGCAGAGCCAAATATTATCTAGTAAAAATAGTCTACTTACTAATACTACTGTAGTGTAGTAACTAGTACTAGTAGTAGTAGTACTACTACTAGTAAGTACTAATCTACTATACTTCCTTAATCTTCATCGTTTGTTACTAATTATATTTTAAACTCTAACAATTAGTTTACTATTATCACAACAATGAACAATACAATGTCTATTGTCATACATTTACATGGTACAATAATAAAAATCACAATAATTCTTCAAAATTCATTGTGATAAATCACAATAATGTCACAATGATACTTTAAATAATTATTAATATTAGTATTACTTTTGATAGTGACCAGTGTAGTAACAGTAAGTACTACTAGTGGCGCCTCTTACTTAGGCTAAACTGGCCTATTACTATTATTAGACTACCTTAACCTAGTGTTCGTTATGTTATAATAAGTTATAAGATTCACTTGCATTTCAAATTTTGATAAACACAGTTAATAAGTATGAATGTTCGTACAGGACTAATCCATAACACACAATAACAATCACAATGACGACAATGTAGACCAATTGTTTTCAGCATTACAAAAAAAGGATATTGGAAACATTGATTTGTATTCTAATGATGCTGTCAGTGTGTTGTGTAGTGTGTACACCACATTACCACCAAAAAAAAAATACTCTGTGCACTTTTATAGCAGACCTTTCTGTCAATAAGGTTGAAGTGTTATATATTTGTATGAGTCAGGTACTTGATGTACATTTCAGTAGACTGTAGCATGCCACTACTGATACCTTCAGTACACCGTTTTCTTATTTTTCTTCGTTCATCCTCAGATCAAGGTCCTGGTTTTTCTTACAAAGGCCGCCATTTGTAAGGCTGTTTTATCTCCATACAACTTTTGTCTCTCACCTGTCTGACCATGCCAGATTGTTCTATCTCTTCCTATGTGAGTGTGTAACTTTGTAGGATGTGTTCCTCCATCATGGTATACTTCCCACATGGACACCTGTCATTTTCCCAATCCTAATTTTGTTGTCTATTTTGCCAAGTTCTCAATCTAAAGATGACTTTCTCCTCTCTAGTTAAATCATAATAGTTGTCTTATTTTTCCGGAAGTTGGCTTTAATATGGTTAAGCCAAGTGAGGCTGAGGTTAGAAATGCAATCAGCTTGATGTCTAGAGGCAAGGTTCCTGGATGAGACTTCTTTCTTGCTGAGAATTACCAAGCATGGGGTCCTGTGCTTCACCAAGTGTTTCATATTGATATTTTCCCTTGGGAGTCACTTGCGTTGAACCTCTCAGCCTCATGCTCAGCAATCAGAAAAGGTGTTCGTCTGGCTGAGCAGAAAGTCTCAGATGTCGCAAGGGAAAAGCAAGCCACCCGAAAGGTCATGACACAAGATGCCCTGGCTACCAATGCCGTCCACTTGTGCCGCTCATGCAGTAGGGTGTTCAGATCCAGGATAGGACTGCACAGCCACATGCAGACTCATACATGGCCATGTTTGTTATACAAATGTGATGCCGTCACCATTTTTATTCGCGATGGGCAACTACAATTGCTGCTGTCTCGATGATGAGACATGCGGCTGTGGAGCAACACAAGGCCCATACTACCTGATGATCTGCACAAACCTTCTGGAAACATGCAATATGAAAGACATGTTGAGGAGGAACGACAAGGCAATATATGTGGCCAAACATTGGAAACATATCTGATGTGGTGCCCAGGACACAGAAAGTAAATAAGCAAGTACTCCAGTCTTTGTGTCGTTATATGTAATGCTCAGGTCTGCTTCTCCACACTTTGCTAGACTGTCTGCAGCTTCATTGCCTTTGATATTGTAATGAGAGGGAATCCACAGAATAACCAACCTTTGGTACACTGTTTAAATTTACTGGTTAAGATTTAACTTTCTTAAATTGTCATGTTTAATCAGTATCAAAGGTGACAAATAACAATTTTAGATGTGGTACATAATTGATGTATGAATTCCTCCATTGTATAATCTCTTTCTCCCCACAGCTATGGCGTCCCATCACAGCAGCATTATACTATCCTATATCAGGGCCAAAGGGCTTTCACTTTTTGATGAATCTTTATTTTCTGTACTCCTACTCAACCAGACTGGAAACAGGTAACAATTCAGCATTCACCAATAGCAGCAAAAGAAGTTGTAGACATATAATCAGATTTGATCTTTCTTCATTTTTACAACTTACCAAAGCTAATAGTTTTCACATTTTTTTTAAAGAGAGTTGCAAGTTGATCTTCACGGTGTGTCTAGGTTAATGGTTCTAAACATCTGCTTATTCCCCTTCACAGAAGAACCCCAAATATTTTTAGAATTTATATTCTGATAAATTAATGTCTTTGTAAATGTGCCATGGTTTGACTTTTTCATATAATTTGTTTATGTTATGTGTCTAGTCAAGCTGTTGTCTGAAATAAAGTTATAGTTTTACTTTCATTTGGTGTGGCTTGGCTTCGTTCGTTCTCAATCTCCCGTTACCAAACTCTGAAAGAGCTTAAGTAGCAGAATGTAGTCCAGAGAACGGAATGCGTTGTCATAGTTTACAGCTTGACTGTGATATTTGCACCTTTCGGTCCAACACATCCAACTTCAGCAAGCATTTTTTTAGTACTGGGTTAGCATTCGCTTTTCAATCCCTTCTCAGCCAGTCTGCCCTGCTGCAGCCTGTTATCCAAGATCACCGCGTGGAGATGTAGAAGGGTCTTGGCAGCTCTGGTTCGCTGGCCCTGATGCTAGCAGTCAGCTATGGGTCACAGACCACTGTAGCTCATGTACTGCCAAGCATCTTGATCCCACTTTCATTTGATTTATAGATGTCTATACACACACACACTCACTCACTTAGAGAGAGACAGAGGAGGAAGAGAGAGAGAAAGGGAGAGTTGAATCTCATAGTTGACACATATTTTCCAAACTTTTTGAAAAATTCTTACACATAAAATCATATTTTACAGATTTGGAAATATCCATAGTTCCACGTAGCATTCAAGAGCTTGTATGCATATGTGTATATTCATAAATTTATCACAAATAGCTTATGGCATGCATCTGTGCAGAAAACAACTCAGACCATTATTCTATACCCGAGTTATGCCAGGTCCGAAAGGGAAGCAAAGAATAATAACACTGTGAAGCTGCCAAATGTATCGTAAGAGGTGACTAAGGAAGATTGAGCAGAAGGTTGGGGCCGGCTATCTGATCACGCAGAAATTCTAAGCCACAAATATGGACATCAACTAAAAAGGCATATACAACTTGACCACCCAAGACAGAATATGGCCCTCTATCAAGAGGGTTAATGATGCAATTCAGAGAAAACCACAAGATATCTGCATCTCTGAATTACCTGTTTTTGTCTAAGAAAATCACAAAATTTAGTAGCTGGAATTTTCATACAATGTACATTGGAAGGCTTCACATATGGCAATGGAGATGAGAAACTATAAAATTGATATTCTGGGACTGGCTGAAACGAGGTGGAAAGGAGTTGAGAGAATGAAATTGAGGACATGTTAAATGCTGCTGTCCTCGGGGCACCTTGAAAATGGTGCACACAATAGTGTGGCACTAATGCTATCAAAAATGGTGTAAAATGCACTTATAGAATAGGAGGCCAGATTGATAGTAGCTATTTTCAAAACTGCCAAAAAAGACAAAACATTATCCAATGTTATATACCAATAAATAACAAAGATGACTCAGTGAAAGAAGAATCATCATCATTATGTAGCATGTTCTTTGTAGAACGGGGTTCCCATGACAGACCGCCTGAAAGAAACTCGTTCCTCAACCAAATCTCCAGCCTCTATCAAAGTCATGCTCAGACATTCCTTGATATCTTGGTGCCTTTGTCTTCTCGGTCTACCCCTGCCTATTTTGCCTGGTAACACACCCTCTATCACTGTCCTCTCAAGACAGTTGTGTCTCTTAATGTGACCAAAGTATTTAGATTTTCTGGCTATCATGGAATTGATAAACCAGTTCTCTTCTATGTTCAACTCTTGCCAAATGTCTATATTTCAGGGTATTCTAAGGATCTTTCTGTAACATTTTGACTCGAAGAACTTGGTTCTCTTTCTAGGTGTTTTGGTAACTGTCCATGCTTCGCAGCCATATGCTGTTATGGCAAAGACATAGGCTTTTACTTTTGTTGTTTTGCTGGTGTTCAGCAATGGGTAGTCTTCTTCTGATTTCTTTTTAGCAGTTGCCATTTTGGTCAATTCTGGAGCCTAGATGTTCCAAATGTGTGACCTGATCTATCTCCTCACCACCCACTGTCAATTTATGTTGACATTGTGTTTTGTCAGTGGTCATTATCTTTGTTTTGTTTATGTTTATAAATAGGCTTTGATTTAGGATATCTAAATGCTAATGTTGTGATATACTGAGACGGCTGTGTCTGACCGAAAGGTGCAAATATCCCTGCCAAGCTGTAAACTAGCGACACAACACATTCCGTTCTCTGGACTGCATCCTGTGATTTGGAAGACTTGGTAACGGGAGATTGAGAATGAACGTAAAAGAAAAAGAATAATGTTGCTAATGATAACGCTGATTTTAAAGAGACCATGGGCAAACGTGGAATTAGGATTACAAATGAAAATGGACTTCTGTACAGTACTTTAAATCAGCTGGTGATTGGTGGTAGCAGGTTTCAATATAAAAGAATACACAAAGCAACGTGGGTGTCACCAGACCACATGACAAATAAACCAGATTGACTATATTTGTAAATAATAAGTTCAGATCATAATTCTATGGTGTAAAAGTATGTAGATCGGCAGACATAGAATCAGATCACCTTCTTCTGACAGCCAAAAAAAATATGAAACTTAAAAGGTATACAACAACATATAGCCACAGATAATAGTTCTATGTGGGATTTATCAGGAACAAGGTAAGGCAAAGATAGTTCCATAGAAGACACTGCTTTTTGGGGTGATGTGTTAGTGACCACATTGTACGAGGCTACATCTTTTTATGAGGTAGGGTGGTCAGTTCCTTTCTCACTGCCTGGGGAACAGAGCTCGAGACAAACATAAAGGAAACAGGGAAGACGTGGACAAAAGTTGAAGTGGATGGCGCAGGACAGGAGGACCTGACATGTATTTATTTGAAGATCTGTACTCCACAGCGAGCTGAATTGATTGATTGATACCTATTCTAAGCTAGTATCAGCTGCCTAAACAAGGTACTGGCATTCATTGTAGAGTGGTCTCTGGCGGCTAATAAGGAAGTGCATGGATACAAATGCATGGTTATTTGGAAATATCGCATTGCTTATACTAGAAAAGACGTGTCCTAGGGTTGAAGCGCCTGTTTCACAGTCCAGACAAATGTGTCGGACCTAAAGGTGCAAATATCGCAGTCAAACTAAACTAGCGACACAACGCAAAATTCGTTCTCCGGACTACATCCTGCTACTTGCAAAGCCCTGTTCAGGGCTTGGTAGCGGGAGATTGAGAATGAACGCAGAAGAAGAAGAAGAATATTTATATATATACACACACAAAAAGAAAATGGCTCATTTTATGTTATCATCGTGGGGAGCTGAAGCCGCCTGTCCTGGACCAGATCAGATGCATCGTGTTTGGTGTCGCTGGAAAATTGTCTTTGCATTGTCTATGCATGGATCATAGAACCATCTCTATTGCACCTGGGCACTCCCAAATGTGCTTTCAGTCCCTTTCATAAGTGTTGAAATCCCAGACATGACCGGTCTGTCAAAACTGAGCACGATATGATTTGAACCTGGTGCGTTGCACTAACAACACCAAAGCCCATCCCTACTGTACGAAAACCTACCTGGAGGCAGCATATATTTCCAGAGGTGGTAGAAAATATGCCAGGTATTGGAAACAAAAACTGCCAGACTGAAAAAGAAAGAAGAGAGACTACCCTGAGCTACATATCGAAAAACTACCCAAGCATGGACTGGACCCATGAATACACCGACGGTTCTGTAACAAACACTACACAGAACGGAGGGGCAGGAGCATTTCTGAACCTACCAAATGGCAGAAAATTAACACTGTCATTTGCTACTGGAAAATACACAAGCAATTTCAGAGCGGAGGCAGAGGCACTGAGGGCGGCAGTGGAAGAAATGGTGACAGGTAAAAGGAATGAAAGCCATATAGTCCTGCTTACAGATGCTTTGGCCGTAGTCACAGCACTGAAAAGCCAGAAAAATACTGAGCTTAATGATTTAAGAGCAGTACTCTGTCAACTATGCCAGCAGTCTGCACCAAAAAGGATAGTGGTACAGTGGGTTCTATCCCACTGCAACATCCAAGGCAACGAGGAGGCAGACAGACTGGCAAAAGAAGGTGCAAGACTACCACAACCAGATACTAGTATGACATACGAAGAGTCAAAACGGCTTATTAGAGCTAGATACATGACCAAATGGGAAAACGAACATACTGGCTACACCAAAAACGATGCCTATTACCAGTTGAACAGAAGAGAGCAGGTCGTGGTCTTCAGACTTCGCACTGGCCACAATAGACTGAGGTACCACCTATTCAACAAATTGAAGATAGGTGGCACTGACGAATGCCCGTGTGGTACCGGGAAAATGACCGCTGAAATTTGCTGCAAAACTACCCGACATACGAGGATCAGAGAGAGCAGATGTGGCCATCACCAGTGGCAACACTAGACAAGCTCTATGGCAGTGTCGACAGCCTCAGGATGACGGCTGCTTTTTTCGAAAAAATTAAGGTTGATGTCTGACTGCGTACGATGAAGAAGAAGAAGAAGAAGAACCTAGTGCGTTGAAATTGTAAACTAAGTTTACAGCCCCTAGACTGAATGTATATAAAGAGTGTTATGACTGTTTCTTCTTCCACTTCTTCTTCATTCGTTCTCAAACTCCCGCTACCAAGCCCTGAAAAGGGCTTTGCAAGTAGCAGAATGTAGTCTGGAGAACGGAATGCGTTGTGTCGTAATTTACAGCTTGACTGCGATATTTGCACATTTCGGTTCAATACATCCAACTTCAGCAGGCATTTTTTAAATACTGGGTTGCCTTCCCTCTTCGATCTCATTTACGTAGCCAGTCTGCTCTGTTGCAGCCTGTTATCCAGGATCACCACGTGGAGGTGTAGAATGGCCATGGCAGCTCTGGTTCGCTGACCTTGATGCTAGCAGTCAGCTATGGGTCGCTAACTGCTGCAGCTCTTGCGCCGCTCAGCTTCTTGATCCCCTTATGACTGTTTGAAGCTGGTACCATTTATTAACTGTAAGTTAATCTAGTTAAAGTTATAAAGTTGAAGGTCAATAATATTTATATTTTCCTACCTGCGTTAGTTATTACTGTTACAATAAAATTAAATTTATTCTTTTGCAGATACATTTTCTGGGTCACCTGCTGATTATGCTTTCATGCTGCTCTTCAATTGGATTTGTCTTGTGGTATCCTTGAGCTATGATTCACTGTCATTCTTGTCATGTAGAAATGTGTCATTGAATGTTACTTGTAAATAATTGTCATCCTGTGATACTTTACCTACTTCTAGTTTGATTATATTGTTGATAAACAGCCCTAGAAGCTAGGTATTAGCTGTAGTCATATACTTACGGTGTGGGCTAGTGGTTAAGTGACATGGCTCAGAACTGAAGGTGCTGTGTTCGCTCCTCGTCACAGCATCGGCCATTACCCCGGGGAAGCAAACCCTTAAAAAATGCAGGTGGAAGCAGAGCCTTACATAAAATGCATGTCGAAGTTGGATGCACTGGACCAATATAAAAGGCAAAGGCCGTCGTCCAATCGTAGACGATAATGGCATAATAAATTTTGCTAGCGCTATTTTTAGTAAGAATTAACTGCGCTACTTTTTAATCCTCACTCTCTCATCTCGAGCCACCCGACCCCAGTGGCAAGTCAAGGACAAGATGATTGGGGAGCAACTACGAAATGCAGGAGACTCCGCATCAAGCACCCGTGAAAAATACGGTGGAGTCCGGAGTCGAACCCACACCACCTGATCACGTTGCCGACGGCTTAACCACTTTGCCTTTGAAAATAGAGAAATAAGAAGGGGGAAAAAAATAAAATAAAAAAAATATATTTCAGGTACTCCCTTACACCTGACTCTTCTGTTGGGAATAAAGAGTTACAGACTTCATTGTCCCAGGCTTAGGTTTTTTCCCAAGATGGGGTGACCAGCTACATTTCTTACCTTGCCTTCTATAATATAATTCAAGAACCCATTTACAGCTGGGTAGACTGCGGCGTGTTGAGATCAGGGACTAAGCATGCCGTCTTTGCTACGAGAGACAAGTGATCTTTCTTTGGGGAGCCATCAAAAATAAATTTGTTACTCAGCCAAATTGTAAAATCTGACAGCAGCAATGTGACGAACTTTAGATGTACAGGTAGCTCTCAATTTGCACCCAGGATGCGTTTCTGAACGAATTAGAATTGGTGTAGACTGAAATGTTTTTATAATGTAAATCAATTGGGAGTTGATGACACGCATCCGCCCACTCCTGGACGTTGATGACTAATTTAATGGCATCGCATCTAAAGCTCTGGAATAATGTAAAAATATTACACGGAATTTTAAATAAATAATCTAAGAGAAGAAGTATGCCAGTAGTGTAATCTGAGGTAGTTTATAGCAACATTTCTCTGCTGTTGTTTCGAATGCCCACAATGAGTAGATTTACTCTTTTCTGCGTCCTGAAAACGACATTAAGTGATTGGTTGCAGTAGCTGTCCTCACATCCTGAGCATGCTGATGAAGGTGGATCGGGGTCCTCCAGGCGGTTGTGCTATGCTTGGCTTCTCTGCGTGTCGCTCACTACTACGGAGATCACATTGATCCCTCATCTCGTTAGCCAGGCTGTCATGACAACAGCCCATTTCCAGGGAGGTCTACGAGGAAGTCAATGGTGAGGGTCTTGGCCAGTATATTTTGCCTGACCATGACAACATGTCTGATCAGTATGTTTTGCCTGACCCTGACTAACATGTCTGATCAGTATGTTTTGCCTGACCCTGACTAACATGTCTGATCAGTATATTTTGCCTGACCATGACAACATGTCAGATCAGTATGTTTTGCCTGACCCTGACTAACATGTCTGATCAGTATGTTTTGCCTGACCCTGACTAACATGTCTGATCAGTATGTTTTGCCTGACCCTGACTAACATGTCTGATCAGTATGTTTTGCCTGACCCTGACTAACATGTCTGATCAATATGTTTTGCCTGACCCTAACATGTCTGATCAGTATGTTTTGCCTGACCAGACGTTAGTCTTCCTCCCCACCATCTCTGCTGTGGTTAAAATGTGTTGCAAACCAGAACAGGATTGGTAAACTCTGGAGTATGTCATCACAGACGACAGAGTCATTCATCATAGTATTCCTTAACAGAATTTCCAGATCATAGGATTTGTCTCTGATCTTGCTGTAAGTATCTGCAAACTTGATGTATGTTTTATTGGCCATGTCTTGTCTGCTGCAGTTGTGTGTTATTGGGAGAATCTGTGGAGTTGTTGGTGTAACTAGGAAGTCTATGCATTTGCTAGATTATCCTTACTTTTAGACACAGGATTCAACAAATTGAAGATAGGTGGTACCGACGAATGCCCATGTGGTACCGAGAAAATGGCCGCTGAGTATCTGCTGCAGAACTGCCGGACATACGAGGATCAGAGAGAGCAGATGTGGCCATCACCAGTTGAACCACAAGAGAAGCTCTATGGCAGTGTCGACAGCCTCAGGATGACCGCCGCTTTTTTCGAAAAAATAATGGTTACTGTCTGACTGCGTACGAAGAAGAAGAAGACACAGGATAAGTTGTCTGGTGCTATAAGAGGTTTGTGATCTGAGTGCATTCCTGGAGGTCTGTGTGTGTGTGTGTGTCACTGAGACGAGAACAGGTCTATGGCCACACTGAGAGGAGGATGTTGTAAGAGGCAGCTAACAAAGAAGACTCAGCAACTCGTAGCATTGCACACCACACAATTCCCACCTGGTTTAAATCATATATCGCGTAGCTCTCTGAGCTTAAAATAAATCTATAGAACCAAAACTGTACAGATGATATAGAATTGAAAAGGGTGGATAACTGCTTTTTCAGGGAATCAAAGGACGAGGAAGGATAAGGAGAGGTTTTTTTGCAAATGATGTGTTACATATTACAGGAAACTTCTTTTATCTCAAGCACTCAGAATAACAGATTCTTGTGTGTGTACATTTGTTTATCTTTGTAAACGTGTCATATCAATTTAGATTTTGACATCATAAATGTTGACTAACAATACCCACATACATTAATGTTGACTAACAATACCCACATACATTAATGTTGGCTAACAATACCCACTTACATTAATGTTGGCTAACTATACCCACTTACATTAATGTTGACTAACAATACCCACATACATTAATGTTGACTAACAATACCCACATACATTAATGTTGGCTAACAATACCCACTTACATTAATGTTGGCTAACTATACCCACATACATTAATGTTGACTAACAATACCCACATACATTAATGTTGACTAACAATACTCACATGCATTAATGTTGACTAACAATACCCAAATATATTAATGTTGACTAACAATACCCACATACATTAATGTTGACTAACAATACCCACCGGCATTAATGTTGACTAACAATACCCACATACATTAGTGTTGACTAACAATACCCACATACATTAATGTTGACTAACAATACTCACATACATTAATGTTGACTAACAATACTCACATGCATTAATGTTGACTAACAATACCCAAATATATTAATGTTGACTAACAATACCCACATACATTAATGTTGACTAACAATACCCACCGGCATTAATGTTGACTAACAATACCCACATACATTAATGTTGACTAACAATACCCACATACATTAATGTTGACTAACAATACTCACACACATTAATGTTGACTAACAATACCCACATACATTAATGTTGACTAACAATACCCACATACATTAATGTTGACTAACAATACCCACCGGCATTAATGTTGACTAACAATACTCATATACATTAGTGTTCACCAACAATATCCATATCCATATAATGTGGATTAACATTGTTCATATGCAGCTTCTGATGGATCCATTAGTCCTGAGTGTCCTTTATATATGGTGCCAGCTGAACAAGGATCAGGTTGTCTCCTTCTGGTTTGGTACTCGCTTTAAGGTAAGTGTATGAATGTGGCTTTTTATTTATATCTGAAACAGATTATTAACCTTTAGCACGCCAGCAGTTTTTTGAAAAAATTTGACCTAATTAATTTTCTTAATTTCTCGCTTTGGTAGTCGTCTTAGAAAATTTTTAATTTTTATGTTTGTTTGTCAATAAGTATGATTTTCTTGCGTGTAGACACACAATAGCATAACGAACATGTTGGTGTTATTGTTGTTGTTGTGTGTTTATTAGTTTTTGAGATTCAAAAAGATGAAGTTGAAAATCTTTGAAAATCTCGGAGAAAATTTGGACTCGACCACTAGGCCTAGTCGCTTCGAAAGAAAACCATGGAAACCACAACAACGTATCGATACTGTGTTTACAATATCGACACAACTGTTAGTTTCCAATTCAAACGTAGTTCTTTCATTTAAACAAACAAAATAAACAGATCTACTAGATAAAGATCTTTCCCAACAACCTACTTTCCCTTTCACAAAAAGTCAGCTTGCTCCAAATGGCGTATACAAAATTAAAACTGTTCAAAAGCCATTTGTAATCGAACATACGATACTTTAACCGGCAAAATATCATGTATATATGGAGGGCGTATTCAGCAGTAAAAATGGCTGTCGGGAGGGACTCCGTTCAAAAAAAAAAAAAATTTCCCGTACACCGTTTTTGTAGGCCGAGTTGGTTAGAAGGGATCGGACATAGCGTTCGTAAGGTTAAGTTGCTTTTTCTTACGGGATTTGACCCAGTTCTGCTGCAGAAAGCAACTTCCTTTATGAGCTTACCAGAGTGGTTTCTGACAGGGCTCTGTTTTAGATGGAGAATATGACCACTTTCGCACTGGGAGCATGTTGTAAGGGGTGAGTAACAGTGAGGGTCTAACCTCTCAATGGTAGAAGACTTTCTAAATCATAGTGTGGCAGCTACCTAAGACGGTTGTGTTGGACAGAAAGGTGCAAATATCGCAGTCAAGCTGTAAACTAGCAACACTACGCATTCTGTTCTCTCGACCACATCCTGCTACTTGCAAAGCCCTGTTCAGTGCTTAGTAGTGGGATATTGAGAACGAACACAGAAGAAGAAGAAGACAGTGTTGCACATACCTTCAAATCAGACAGGTCAATAGCCTGCAGAATATAGAGTAGTCTTCTGGATTTGAAAAGAAGCTAAAAAAAATATTGATTATATGAAACAGGAATATAATAATGTATAACTTGTTTCCCTGAGGATCAGAAGAGGCTATAATGAATTAAAATGGCACAAGAAGAAGAAGATGCAAATAATATTTACCAGAAATAAGTATGTCAAAATTTTACGTTAGCGGAAATACAAAAACAACAGCTTATCTTATGACGGCGTTGTGTCGTAGTTTACAGCTTGGCTGCGATATTTGCACCTTTCGGTCCAACACATCCAACTTCAGCAAGCATTTTTTGAGTACCGGGTTAGCATTCCCTCTTCGATCCCTTCTGCTTAGCCAGTCTGCCCTGCTGCAGCCTGTTATCCAGGATCACCGCGTGGAGGTGTAGAAGGGTCTTTGCAGCTATGGTTCGCTGGCCCTAACGCTAGCAGTCAGCTATGGGTCGCTGACCACTGCAGCATCTTGATCCCCTCCATGTAACCATTGGCAGTCCTTTGCTCAACAGCAGGTTATGTGGTTTGGACTTTCCCTTCTCATAGATTGCGTCAAGGTCCTATAAATATTTTCCAAAGGGACATGGATACTGATGGATCAGTCTGCATTACAGAGAAAATGGTAGTATTAGATATGGGTATCTCATCTGCATGGCAGAAGATGGTTTCAAATCACAGTTTGACACTTCTGAAGATGCAACACATTTTATGGGCTGACAGCAGCCAGTGACTCATAGGGAACCAGAGCTGATCAAGATCCTGTTTTGTCTCCAAGCGGAGGCCCTGGAAACACTGCACTGGTGAAGTCTAAGATAATAGGGATCCCACTAGGAAGGCAAACCCAGTACCCAAAATAACCAGTTGAAACCAGATGTGTCTGGCCAAAAGGTGCAGATATTGCAGCCTCGCTGTAAACTAGGACACAAGGTCCGGGGATCAAGGTGCTGAGAAGTGCATGAGCTGCGGTGGTCAGTGACCCATAGCTGACTGCTAGCTTCAGGATCAGTGAACCAAAGCTGCCAAGACCCGTCTACACCTCCACGTGGTGATCCTGGATAACAGGGCAGACTGGCTAAGGAGAAGGGATCAGAGAGGGAAGGCTAACAAGGTACTTACAAAAGGCCTGCTGAAGTCAGATGTGTTGGACCGAAATGTGCAAATATCGCAGTCAAGCTGTAAACTATGACACAACGCATTTCGTTCTCTGGACTACATTCTGCTACTTGCAAAGCCCTTCTTAGGGTTTGGTAGCGGGAGATTGAGAACGAACCAAGCCAAGTCAATTCTACTCTCGGCTCTGACGTTGTTCAGAACCCCCAGCTAATCTGAATGAGAACTAGTTACCGTATGATAAATTGCATGGCAATGGTTATCACATAAGATTATATTCTAACAACATAGCAATAGAAACCTCAGGCGTAACTGGAGTGGAAAGAGTAGAGTCATTGTAACTTTCCAAGAATGTCATGAAAGGCGACGAAGTTGGGTTATGCATTAGACTGGCAACCATGTCATGAAAGGCGACGAAGTTGGGTTATGCATTAGACTGGCAACCATGTCATGAAAGGCGACGAAGTTGGGTTATGCATTAGACTGGCAACCATGTCATGAAAGGCGACGAAGTTGGGTTATGCATTAGACTGGCAACCATGTCATGAAAGGCGACGAAGTTGGGTTATGCATTAGACTGGCAACCATGTCATGAATGGCGACGAAGTTGGGTTATGCATTAGACTGGCAACCATGTCATGAAAGGCGACGAAGTTGGGTTATGCATTAGACTGGCAACCATGTCATGAAAGGCGACGAAGTTGGGTTATGCATTAGACTGGCAACCATGTCATGAATGGCGACGAAGTTGGGTTATGCATTAGACTGGCAACCATGTCATGAAAGGCGACGAAGTTGGGTTATGCATTAGACTGGCAACCATGTCATGAAAGGCGACGAAGTTGGGTTATGCATTAGACTGGCAACCATGTCATGAAAGGCGACGAAGTTGGGTTATGCATTAGACTGGCAACCATCTCGTGTAAAACGATAACTTGAGACAACCACTGCAAGTACTTGGATATATGCTTCTTGTAATGTGACCAGTTGTAGTGGGAGCTCTATGCTTCACAAGAAGCAACAGAAGAATAAGATAGCAGTGTATGTGTTTTGTGTAAATAAATGTATATCAGTTAACATGTGTCACAAAATATATGTATTTGTTTTATACATGTTTTACCGACACGCACACATACATAGATATATATGTTGTTTTAATTATGTTAAATATGTTTTAATTATGTTATATACGCTTTTTGTATGTTTATTAGTGCACACACACATTTCTTATATTCACAGGCCATGTATTTGCCCTGGGTGCTGTTTGCATTCAACCTGGTCATGGGCAGTGGGTAAGTAGGTTGTACAATTTTCAATAGGTTGTCTAACACATCTTTTCTTCTCCCTTCACATCCACTGTTCTTGTCTCACATTCTATTTCTGTCTGTCCACTAACACATCTTTTCTTCTCCCTTCACATCCACTGTTCTTGTCTCACATTCTATTTCTGTCTGTCCACTAACACATCTTTTCTTCTCCCTTCACATCCACTGTTCTTTTCTCATACTCTAATTCTGTCTGTTCACTAAAAGATCTGGCCTTACTTTTTTTTACACCTATTGTGTACTTTCTCACTGTCGTCTTGTTTGCCATTTCATTAACGGATCTAATCTTCTCCCTCCACACCCAGTTTAAACCAATCTCACAATGAATGTATGTCTGTCCACTAACTCATCCGTTCATTTCTCTTTACACCCACACTGTATTTTCTCAAAATCTATTTCTATTTTTCCACAGACATATCTGTCCACTCTTCACATCCACAATGGAATTGTCTTAAACAGTCTATTTGTGTCTGACAAGTAATAGATCTGTCCTCTGTTCACACCTACAGCAAATTTTCACATAATCTTTGTCTGTCTTCCCATTAATAAATCTGTCCTTTTCCTTCATTACCCACTCTGAGCCAATCTGACAGTCTATTCTTATCTGTCCACCATCAGATCTATCCTTCTCTCTTCACATCCACATTTTATATCTCATTCTCATAAATCTTCATTTTCAACTCCGTTTCACAATTCCAACGCACCCGGTTCGAATCACGCTTTTGTCCAGTTTCGCAGAAATGTTTTTTTTTCCACTCCTCCACGTACAGAAAATAATGGCAACCTACCGCACTGCACACTTACCAAGAAACTTATAATAGCCAAATAGGTGGCGGTTGTAGGAAGCGACGTTCTGTAAAGGACATGTTACTTTAAAAAAAAATATATGGCCAACAACATCTGTTATTCATAAACATTCAGACATGATCAAATGACATACACACATCCTATACACTGAGTCAGTCACTGACCCCAATTGTTTACACACATACTATACACTGAGTCACTGACCCCAAATATTTACTCACATACAGAGGCACACATCTTATACACTGAGTCACTGACCCCAATTATTTACTCACATACAGAGGCACACATCTTTTACACTGAGTCACGGACCCCAATATTTACTCACATACAGAGGCACACATCCTATACACTGAGTCACTGACCCCAATATTTACTCACATACAGAGGCACACATCCTATACACTGAGTCACTGACCCCAATATTTACTCACATACAGAGGCACACATCCTATACACTGAGTCACTGACCCCAAATATTTACTCACATACAGAGGCACACATCTTATACACTGAGTCACTGACCCCAATATTTACTCACATACAGAGGCACACATCCTATACACTGAGTCACTGACCCCAATTGTTTACTCACATACATAGGCACACATCCTATACACTGAGTCACTGACCCCAATTGTTTACTCACATACAGAGGCACACATCCTATACACTGAGTCACTGACCCCAATATTTACTCACATACAGAGGCACACATCCTATACACTGAGTCACTGACCCCAATATTTACTCACATACAGAGGCACACATCCTATACACTGAGTCACTGACCCCAATATTTTACTCACATACAGAGGCACACATCCTATACACTGAGTCACTGACTCCAATATTTTACTCACATACAGAGGCACACATCCTATACACTGAGTCACTGACCCCAATATTTTACTCACATACAGAGGCACACATCCTATACACTGAGTCACTGACCCCAATATTTTACTCACATACAGAGGCACACATCCTATACACTGAGTCACTGACCCCAATATTTTACTCACATACAGAGGCACACATCCTATACACTGAGTCACTGACCCCAATATTTTACTCACATACAGAGGCACACATCCTATACACTGAGTCACTGACCCCAATTATTTACTCACATACAGAGGCACACATCTTATACACTGAGTCACTGACCCCAATATTTACTCACATACAGAGGCACACATCCTATACACTGAGTCACTGACCCCAATATTTTACTCACATACAGAGGCACACATCCTATACACTGAGTCACTGACCCCAATATTTTACTCACATACAGAGGCACACATCCTATACACTGAGTCACTGACCCCAATATTTTACTCACATACAGAGGCACACATCCTATACACTGAGTCACTGACCCCAATATTTTACTCACATACAGAGGCACACATCCTATACACTGAGTCACTTACCACAATATTTTACTCACATACAGATGCACACATCCTATACACTGAGTCACTGACCCCAATATTTTACTCACATACAGAGGCACACATCCTATACACTGAGTCACTGACCCCAAATATTTTACTCACATACAGAGGCACACATCCTATACACTGAGTCACTGACCCCAATATTTTACTCACATACAGAGGCACACATCCTATACACTGAGTCACTGACCCCAATATTTTACTCACATACAGAGGCACACATCCTATACACTGAGTCACTGACCCCAATATTTTACTCACATACAGAGGCACACATCCTATACACTGAGTCACTGACCCCAATATTTTACTCACATACAGAGGCACACATCCTATACACTGAGTCACTGACCCCAAATATTTTACTCACATACAGAGGCACACATCCTATACACTGAGTCACTGACCCCAATATTTTACTCACATACAGAGGCACACATCCTATACACTGAGTCACTGACCCCAATATTTTACTCACATACAGAGGCACACATCCTATACACTGAGTCACTGACTCCAATTGTTTACTCACATACAGAGGCACACATCCTATACACTGAGTCACTGACCCCAATATTTTACTCACATACAGAGGCACACATCCTATACACTGAGTCACTGACTCCAATATTTTACTCACATACAGAGGCACACATCCTATACACTGAGTCACTGACCCCAATATTTTACTCACATACAGAGGCACACATCCTATACACTGAGTCACTGACCCCAATATTTTACTCACATACAGAGGCACACATCCTATACACTGAGTCACTGACCCCAATATTTACTCACATACAGAGGCACACATCCTATACACTGAGTCACTGACCCCAATATTTTACTCACATACAGAGGCACACATCCTATACACTGAGTCACTGACCCCAATATTTTACTCACATACAGAGGCACACATCTTATACACTGAGTCACTGACCCCAATATTTACTCACATACAGAGGCACACATCTTATACACTGAGTCACTGACCCCAAATATTTACTCACATACAGAGGCACACATCCTATACACTGAGTCACTGACCCCAATATTTTACTCACATACAGAGGCACACATCCTATACACTGAGTCACTGACCCCAATATTTACTCACATACAGAGGCACACATCCTATACACTGAGTCACTGACCCCAATATTTTACTCACATACAGAGGCACACATCCTATACACTGAGTCACTGACCCCAATATTTACTCACATACAGAGGCACACATCCTATACACTGAGTCACTGACTCCAATATTTTACTCACATACAGAGGCACACATCCTATACACTGAGTCACTGACTCCAATATTTTACTCACATACAGAGGCACACATCCTATACACTGAGTCACTGACCCCAATATTTTACTCACATACAGAGGCACACATCCTATACACTGAGTCACTGACCCCAATATTTACTCACATACAGAGGCACACATCCTATACACTGAGTCACTGACTCCAATATTTTACTCACATACAGAGGCACACATCCTATACACTGAGTCACTGACTCCAATATTTTACTCACATACAGAGGCACACATCCTATACACTGAGTCACTGACCCCAATATTTTACTCACATACAGAGGCACACATCCTATACACTGAGTCACTGACCCCAATATTTTACTCACATACAGAGGCATGCTGGAACTGTTTGGCATTGTTGTTGGACACTTGTACTTCTTCCTCATGTTTAAATATCCGCAAGACTTTGGAGGAGCCCAGCTACTCACTGTTCCAAGTATTCTGTAAGTTCTCCATTTTGTTTTGTACGTCTAGATTCCCTTCCATTTATTATTTCTATACTATTGACATTTTTCCTTGGTTTCGTATACATTTAAAATAGCTTTAAAGTATAGGGAAAAGTTTGGTTTTCGTGTTACAATTAACAATAACTTAACTTAACTTTATACTGGTTTAGTAAACTTTGCAGAGTCTGTATATGGCTTGGCTTCGTTCGTTCTCAATCTCCAGCTACCAAGCCCTAAAAAGGCTTAAGTAGCAGAATGTAGTCCAGAGAACTGAATGCGTTGTGTCGTAGTTTACAGCTTGACTGCGATATTTGCACCTTTCGGTCCAACACATCCGACTTCAGCAAGCATTTTTTGAGTACCGGGTTAGCATTCCGTCTTCGATCCCTTCTTCTTAACCAGTCTGCCCTGCTGCAGCCTGTTATCCAGGATCACAGCGTTGAGGTATAGAAGGGTCTTGGCAGCTCTGTTTCGCTGGCCCTGACGCTAGCAGTCAGCTATGGGTCGCTGACCACTGCAGCTCATGCGCTGCTCGGCATCTTGATCCTGAGTCTGTATATAACTAGTATCTTCCACTCCACTTGATCTAAAAATTACTATGTGCATCCCATCTATTCTTGGATGCAATAACTGACCCTGCCCACACTATTTCATGTGGCAATGCATTCTAAGCATTCACCAATCTCTGACTAAAACAAATATTTCCTAATATCTAAACTGAACTTTTCTTTGATTAATTTGTAGCTGTGCCCTCTTATTCTTGTCGCTGGCTGTACTTTGAAAAACTTGTTATAGTCTAATTTATCCTTTCACTTGGTTGTCTTATAAACCTTTATTCGTCTTCTTAGATCAACTGATGCTATGCTTCTAGTTCAGTGAGGTTCACGAAGGAAACTGCGTTTCAGGCCTTCCCCGATCCCCCACAGCTTTTCGAACATGGTCGCTTCCTTGGGCCAGACTGCCTCTAGTAGCATTGGGTGGACCTCTTCGAGGCAGCGGGCTCAGCATTGTCCCTACCTGGCCACGTCCCATACGGATGACACCATAACGACCTAGTGTTTATTGCATAGCATCCATTGTTTTGCGTAGATGTCAATTTCCTACTGCCGTGCCACTTGAGCCTACATCTTCCGACTTCGACTGTTGAGGTTTTCATTTTAGATGCCTCTTTGCAAAGGCAGATTGCCTTGCCAGGCTTATGTGCTCTGCCTGCCCACATTTTCTATTCAGGCTTTGCCTTAGCCTTTTTTCTTTCTGGAACTACCGCAAGGCAGCTGTGGTTTGGCCTTTGGTGTAGCCTTCACATGGATGGATAGATGACAAAAGCAAGGACTGAGACAAGAAATCATTTAACCCTAAAAGTGGGAATGGATTGGTGCGGACCAGATCATGTACCATTTGTCATTGGGTTCTGTGTCCACACCTAAAGGGTTCCATTTAATCATCAGCCCCTTGGTCTGGCCCCTCTCTCAGGACCTGTCCGGCTTTGGTGACCCTGCCAGGAGTAAAACTCCCACCGGCATAGCTCCCGAGGTCACTGGGGCACCCAAGAATTCCAACCTCAGAAAGGTAAGCTTATGTATTAAACCCTTAATTCCAAAAACGATGCCTATTACCAGTTGAACCGAAGAGAGCAGGTCGTTGTCTTCAGACTTCGCACTGGCCACAACAAACTGAGGTACCACCTATTCAACAAATTGAAGATAGGGTGTACCGACGAATGCCCGTGCGGCACTGGTAAAATGACCACTGAACATCTGCTGCAGAACTGCCCGACATACGAGGATCAGAGAGAGCAGATGTGGCCATTACCAGTGGAACTGCAAGACAAGCTCTATGGCAGTGGCGAGAGCCTCAGGATGACCGCCGCTTTTTTCGAAAAAATAATGGTTACTGTCTGACTGTGTACGCAGAAGAAGAAGAAGAAAAAACCCTTAATTAATTTGTATTGAATTCTTCTGTTTTCTAGACTCTTTAGGCTGATTTTTCAGTTTCCTCATATAATTCTGAAATCCCACAAACAATTTTGAAACTTTTCTTTTTATTATTTCCAGCAAATTTATATCTCTTTTACGATAAGAACTCCACACCTGAACACAGTACTCCAATCTAGGTCTTAACTAATGCTTTTTACAGTTTGACATCATTTCCTTGCTTCTATGTTTAATATTTCTTTTCAATCATACCTAACATTGCATTTGCCTTTTTCACTGCTACTTGAACGCACCTTACCTGTAAGATCCATTATAACCTCTAGGTCCCTTTCTTTTTCAATCTACCTAATATTGTTCTCTCCCATGCTGTAATTATATTTCATATTGGATCTGCCCATGTGGATGACTGTACATATATCTACATTAAACTATTATCTTCCAGCTCTCAGACCATTTATGAATTTGATCAAATCCGACCTTAACATTTCCACCTCTGCTTTGGATGAGACACCTGTGCGTAGTTTAGTGTCATCCATGAATTTTGCAGTCATATATCCCATATCATTGTCCAAATCATTTATATATATCAAGAACACAATTGGTCCCAAAATTGAGACCTGTGCGACTCTACTTTTGACCTCACACCACTCAGAGTGCTCCTTATTTATGCCCATTCTTTTCCCTTTTCCCATTAACCATAACAAAAAATCTATTTGTCAGCTTTACCACCTATTCCATGTGGTTTTAACTTTCTAAACAATCTTTGATGATGTACCTTATCAAAGACCTTTGCAAAATCTAGATAAATAACATCCACTGGTTTGCCTCTATTTATTATTTTGGTAGCCTCCATGTATAGATTTGTTAAGCATGATCTCCCTTTAGTAAACCTATGCTGACTATTCCTGATTAGATTAAATTTGTCAAAATGCATACAATTTTTTTTTGGATTATTGACCCACAAATTTTGCAGACTACTTGTTAAACACGCTGGTCTATAATGTGCAGGGTCTAATTTTTAGCCCATTTTTTAACAAGGGGATCACTTCTGCATCTTTTCAATCCCTTGGAAAGTGATTGAGAATATAATATAGCCAGTGGTTTTGCTAACTGGTCTCTAATTTCAAACAGCAATTTTGGATGAATACCATCTTGGTCTGGACATTTATCCACTTTCAACCTCTCCAAATGTTTAATAACCATTTTCTCTGTAATGCAGACTGATCCATCAGTATCCATGTCCCTTTGGAAAATATTTATAGGACCTTGACGCAATCATTTTTTGTGTGTGAACTGCGCAAACATACTGATGAGTAGATTAGCAGCATTAATATTCTTCCTTTTTATTATTATCTTGAAGAGAGCCTACTTTGTCTTTCATTCTCTGTTTATTTCTAACATAAGAAAAGAAGATCTTGCCATCAATCTTGATTTTTTTTAGCAAGTTTTATTTCAAAGTCAATCTTTGCTACTTTATGAGCTAAGTTTTGTTTGTTCAAATATTTTAAATATGTTTCTTTTGATTTTCCTGCCACTATATATTTTTTCCATGCTTTATTTTTAGCTCTTCTACATTTAATTACAGATCTAGTTATCCACTTTTTTTTGTTTGGCATTTGCTTTGCTACATGGAATAATTTTCCTCTTTTAGTTTATCTAGAGTGGGCTTGAAACTCTCCGATTCTTCTTCAACATTTGTTCCAATGACAATAGCTCTCCAGATTATGTGGATCGTTGCTTCTTTTATCTTCTAATATCTGTCTTAGAGTAGTTGTATGCTCGTGTACTTATGTTTTCTTCCTTCCTAGCTATAAGATCCCAACGGATGATCTGAGGGTAACTTGAGCCAAACAGTTAGCAGTCACTCATCGATCCCTTCTCCTTAGCCAGTCTGCCGTTTTATCCAGGATCACTGCGTGGAGGTATAGAAAGGTCTTGGCAGCTTTGGTTCGCTGTCCCTGACGCTAGCAGTCAGCTATGGGTCACTGACTGCTGCAGCTCATGCGCTGCTCAGCACCTTGATCCCCAACAATGGTTTGACTGTATGACTTCATGTATATTTAAAATGACTATATCAAGAATAGAAAGTATAGTTTTGTGTTACAGCAATGGTTAATCCAAATGGCTTCATAAGAAGTGTGCTCTATTTTGGTTTCAGGTATCGCTACTTTCCCCGGCGTCAAGGTGGCATGTCAGGGTTTGGACAGGCCCCAGCTAGCAGAAGAAGACCAGAAGATGGAGGCAATGGTGCTGGTGGTGGTGGAATATGGGGGAGACACAACTGGGGCAGGGGTCAGCAGTTGGGGGATTAATAGAAAGCAGTGTGGTTGGAGATTCTGTGTTTTGCATGTGGGCTATTTGCAGATTGAGAGTGTAAAAATGGGTTTGTGTGTGTGGGCTATTTGCCTATTGAGAGGGTAAACATGGGTTTGTGTGTGGCTATTTGCAGATTGAGTGTAAAAATGGGTTTGTTCGTGTGCTATTTGCATATTGAGAGGGTAAACATGGGTTTGTGTGTGGCCTATTTGCAGATTGAGAGTGTGTGCCTGGGTTTGGTGTGTTTTGAAGGAGCTGCTTGCAGAATGTAAGGATGAACCTGGGTTTTGTGCGGAAACTGCTTGAGATTGTGATAATAACGAGAAAGGGATATATTGAAAGACTGACCAGAGTATTATCAGTTTTGATATCTGGTCAAAATGTTAGCGTGTTTGCTTGTAGATCATACATATTCTAATGATACAGTTTGTTTTTAATCTATTTCTGATGTCTTTTTTTTCTTCCTATTATAACAGTAACTTTGTATCCATAGATAGATTAAAGCATTTTGAATTTGTTTGAAAAAGCTTATAGAAAGGAAAAGACAATAAGTAGAGGATCAGAATTTTTTCTGTTGGTTCATGCCCTTTCACTCCAGGTGTTGAAGCATAGGCCTAACACTGCATTTAACTTACCTGTACCAGTAACTAGGAAAGCCTGATTCCAGGCATTTGTTGAATCCTAGGCCAAGCATTGCATTTGTTGAAGCATAAGTCTAGCACTGCATTTGGCTTACCTTTGCCAGCATCTAGGAAAGCTTGATTTCAGGCATTTGTTGAATCATAGGTCCAACCTGCATTTGTTGAAGCATAGATCCAACACTGTATTTGTTGAATCGTAGGTCCAACACTGCATTTGTTGAACCATAGGTCCAACACTGCATTTGTTGAAGCATAGGTACAACACTGCATTTGTTGAATCATAGGTCCAACACTGCATTTGTTGAATCATAGGTCCAACACTGCATTTGTTGAATCATAGGTACAACACTGCATTTGTTGAATCATAGGTCCAACACTGCATTTGTTGAAGCATAGGTCCAACACTGCATTTGTTGAAGCATATATGTCCAACACTGCATTTGTTGAAGCATAGGTACAACACTGCATTTGTTGAATCATAGGTCCAACACTGCATTTGTTGAATCATAGGTCCAACACTGCATTTGTTGAAGCATAGGTCCAACACTGCATTTGTTGAATCATAGGTACAACACTGCATTTGTTGAATCATAGGTCCAACACTGCATTTGTTGAACCATAGGTCCAACACTGCATTTGGCTTACTCAGCTTTTAGGAAAGATCCCAGAACTTTCTCCCAGGAATATAAAATCGGCATGCTGCATAACTCTGAGAAATGGCATGTGAGTAAGGGTATCAGAAAATTGGACTGCAGACTTTTGCTAACAAGTGTCATTGTCGTACGGGTATACGTTGTGTCAGATGGTCAGAGGTAATGGCAAATACAGATCTCTGAGAAAAAACAGGACGCAAACCAATACAATGGGAAATTAGGGAGAGAAAGTAGGGCTGGAAAGGACACTCTCTCACAAAGAAGCTGGACAGCATAACCAAACATGTGCTGGATTGAAATCCACAGGAAAAGAGATGAATGGGAAGAAGTCAGTACAATCGGGGGTCTTGTTCCCGAAACTTGTTAAAGACACCACAGAATAGGAATAGAGAGCATCTGTTGCAGGCCTATGTTCCAAGGGGAACCAGATGGATAAATGATGATGAGAGTTTCAACCAGTCATTTCTAGTACTCGAAGACTGCCTTTAACCAGAATACACCAGGCGGATATGATCAAGGGTCTTGGCTATTGTCTAATCCTAGATCTCACACGCACGTGCTATGAGTTCCTTGGCATATCAAAACTATGGGATTTTATTATTAATAATATTTGTATCAAAATTAAAAGGCGTTTGGGGGACGGCGTGGCCTAGTGGATAAGTGGCACGGCTCACAATCCGAAGGTGCTGGGTTCGATCCCCATCACAGCACCGGCCGTTACCCCAGGGAAGCAAACCCTTGGAAAATGCAGGAGGAAGCAGACCCTTACATAAAATGCATGCTGAAGTCGGATGCATTGGGCCGACAGGCACAAAATAAAAACCACAGTGGGGATTAGAGAAATAAGGCGAACGCAAAAAAAAAAAAAAAGGCGCTTGGTAATAAATGATTAGGTATTATTATTTGTATTTAATGGAGTAGGAACCTGGGCTCTGACCAAGAAAATAGAGAAGATTATTGAAGCTTTTCAAATGTGGGTGTTCAGAAGACTTGGATGTGTTTCTTGGAAAGATAGGAAAACAAATAGTGAGGTTTTGTAACAACTCAAAGTGGAGAAAATACTTCTGAAGGAAATAAAAAGCAGAAAAATGAAAATATTTATGGTCAGGTCAAGCGAAAGTTATATTGGAGAATAAGAGAGCCAGAGGGCGGCAGAGGTACATATGGACAGATAACATCAAGATGTGGTCAGGACACAGCTTGACTGAATGTACCAACCTGTCACGTGACAGAGACAACTGTAGATCCATTACCGTCAACCTCCGATATGGAGACGGCACTTGATGATGATTTGTCCATTCACCCAATTTGTACTCGGGCTGACAAAAAAAGGACCACTGTTAACTTTCCAACATCAACAAAAGGCAATTAAAGAGTATTATAAATGAGGTTAGCAAACTCATCATGTAAAACCATTGCTATTGAAACCGTCACTGCAAATGCTCAGGAACAGACTTCCTGTAAATGGGCCTGGTATAGTGGTGATGGTGACCTTATGCTTCACTTGGAACTAAAAGGGGTATCATCAATTATTATTTGCCATTATATCTATTGTTACTAAATTCATATTTGAGTTAAGTTACACATATCAAGTTGAAATCTTTGATTACTACTGTAAGTAATACTGATGTCCTGTCAGGTAGCCAAATGTCGTCTACACTCATCTTTGTCTTTTGCCTTGGAGTACCATGCCGGACCAAAGTATGGTCACAGACCATCCCGCCATCTCATTGGTAGACGTCTGGGTTGACAATTATAGGTGTAAGGCCATCATGCCGTCATTTTACGCGTCCAAATATTGCCTGGTAAGTGTATATGGTTGGCCCGCCTGTACTTTCTTAGCAACGCCGTATCTGACATTGAAGTAATTTTGACTCCTGATGGCGGTGTTGTAGATGTGGTTCAGTATTGGGATTGACAATATTTTACACTCCATCGTCTGTTTATTAGTTTTGAGCAGTGCATAGTCAGATATTTGTAGGCTCAGCACCTTGCAGCCATATACCCTATCTGAAATGGCCATGCTGTTGAAGATGTGAGCTCTCACTTTGTTGAACAAGGTTTGCCATTTCACCAGATGAAACAATCATTGCAACATTTATATTCCCATTGCTGAAAAATTATAGAGCTAAGGAATAAAGGCCGCTTGCCATTGCAGTCACTACAGTATATTCAGACCAGGTTTTATTTTAGTCCAGACCAAAAACCCCATGTTTTTCCAAGATTTTGAACTTGTGGCAGAGCAGAAAGCCTAACAGCTCAACCACCATCTCCTCAATATATCATATTTAAACAAAACTATCGCTACTATATTTATTCCCATTGCCGAGACCCCCCTGGCAATATTTGTAGGGCTGAGGAACACAGGCTACTTGCAACTGCAGTCACCATATTTTATACAAGATTTTTAAATTTTACCTCTGATTAAAAAACCGAAAGTGTTATGAGGATTTGATCTGATGGCCAAAGACCCAGCCACTTATATCAAGATTTAATATGAAACTAAAGGCTTGCCTGCCCTCAAGTTTAGCAACCTCATCACGTTAAAACCATTGCTATTGAAATGACCACAGCTTAATTACAGACGTCCAGTAAACGTGCCAGCTGTTGTGGCGACTCTATGATTGACATGGAGCAAAAAAGGTGAAAGAAGAAGAAAGGCTAGCCTGTTAGTGTGGAACCTAACCTTGTTTTTATGCATACAGCTTTTCAAGTTGTACATTATTGTTGATAACCTAAAGCCTTGATGATTAGCCAGATATTAATGTTTTGTGGTTAAATTTTCACGATTAACATAATTGAAAATGTTCTCAGATTCCATACATTATTATTTATGATAGCGGCGGTGTGGCTAGTGGCGCGGCTCACAACCCAAGCTTGCTAGTGTCTGGATTCATGAAACAGCATGGCCGTGCCTCTAAGGGAAGTAAAGCCATTGCAAAATTATTGCTGAAGTCAGATGCGCTGGACTGTGAGGTGCAAAAACACAGTACACCCCACTTCATCAAAGGAAACAAGGCGTGCACACGCAAATAAAAAAAAGTTATGGCACATCTCAATATCTTTGCTTGTGACAAGCAGGTTAGGAACCTATGGATTTGATTAGTATTAGTTTCCAGTTCAAGGCTTCCATGTCTTTTTGTCTGTTGTCCATCAGAATATATTGTGGTTGAAAATGCTTTTGAGGATTGATCTGCTTGATGACTGAGTTTTCCCCATTTGTCATAAAGCAATGACCTGAAAGAAAGTTGTGTCCAGTGTTCTATAGATCTGCAGAATAATGATTAGAAGTTTTCTTGAAAATGTCCACAACAACTTCTTTGTCTGTTCTGAAAATAATATATTGTTGCGTAGGGTCGAAGGTTACAGCGAGGCTGCGATATCTGTCCCATCAGACCTGATACAACCAATTTCAGCACAGTACAATTTTGGAATCTTATTTGCATTCCTTTTTTTATTTCTATTCTCTGAGGCAGGCTGCATAGGTGCAGTCTGTGTCCAGGGCTGCCACTTGGGTTTGAGGATGGAATAGAGTCTTGGACAACTCTGGTTCACTGACCCTGATGGAGGCAGTCATCTGTGGGGTATGTTTCCAGAGCTACCACTTGGAGACAGAATAGTCTTCGACAGCTCTGGTTCACTGACCCTGATGGAGGGTGTAGTATGTTTTCAGAGCTGCCACTTGGAGACAGAATAGAGTCTTGGACAGCTCTGGTTCACTGACCCTGATGGATGGGTGTAGTATGTTTTCAGAGCTGCCACTTGGAGACAGAATAGAGTCTTGGATAACTCTGGTTCACTGACCCTGATGGAGGGGTGTAGTATGTTTTCAGAGCTGCCACTTGGAGACAGAATAGAGTCTTGGATAACTCTGGTTCACTGACCCTGATGGAGGGGTGTAGTATGTTTTCAGAGCTGCCACTTGGAGACAGAATAGAGTCTTGGATAACTCTGGTTCACTGACCCTGATGGAGGGGTGTAGTATGTTTTCAGAGCTGCCACTTGGAGACAGAATAGAGTCTTGGATAACTCTGGTTCACTGACCCTGATGGAGGGGTGTAGTATGTTTTCAGAGCTGCCACTTGGAGACAGAATAGAGTCTTGGATAGCTCTGGTTCACTGACCCTGATAGAGGGGTGTAGTATGTTTTCAGAGCTGCCACTTGGAGACAGAATAGAGTCTTGGATAGCTCTGGTTCACTGACCCTGATAGAGGGGTGTAGTATGTTTTCAGAGCTGCCACTTGGAGACAGAATAGAGTCTTGGATAGCTCTGGTTCACTGACCCTGATGGAGGGGTGTAGTATGTTTTCAGAGCTGCCACTTGGAGACAGAATAGAGTCTTGGATAGCTCTGGTTCACTGACCCTGATGGAGGGGTGTAGTATGTTTTCAGAGCTGCCACTTGGAGACAGAATAGAGTCTTGGATAGCTCTGGTTCACTGACCCTGATGGAGGGTGTAGTATGTTTTCAGAGCTGCCACTTAGAGACAGAATAGAGTCTTGGACAGCTCTGGTTCACTGACCCTGATGGAGGGGTGTAGTATGTTTTCAGAGCTGCCACTTGGAGACAGAATAGAGTCTTGGATAGCTCTGGTTCACTGACCCTGATGGAGGGTGTAGTATGTTTTCAGAGCTGCCACTTAGAGACAGAATAGAGTCTTGGACAGCTCTGGTTCACTGACCCTGACACAAGCAGCCAGCTATGGGTTCCTGACGGCTGTCATCTCATTGACTGTGTCTTTGACTGCTGTCGTCTCATTGACTGGATCCACAATAACTGAAATCAGGCTATTTGTTGTGTCCAGGGCGCATACTTACATATTGTCTTTTATGATACATTATCAATATAATCGTGCTCTTGTGTTTTTTCAAAATTTGTTTTTTTTTTCCAGAAAAAAAATAAATGTATTTACCTTACATTTTTACGTTGTACCTCATCTCCTTTAATGTTCAGTGTGTTTTGTTGGATTTTCTACTGTGATGGATCCTTAGCTGGGGTCAATGAGCATCCAGTTTTCAGCGCAGTGGTTACAGAAGACGCCAAAATGAATGTAATTTCTTCTCTGTACACTATCATCAAGTGAAATTACATTACACCATTTAATTAAGCCAATGGATCACTGTACTCCATTTCAACATGCATTTATCAGATTTGACTGACTGCCCCAGCCTCAGATTTGACTGACTTTGTCCCCAGCCTCAGATTTGACTGACTTTGCTCATATCTATCCCCAGTCTCAGATTTGACTTTGTCCCCGCCTCAGATTTGGCTGACTTTGTCCCGAGCCTTAGATTTGACAGACTTTGTTTCCAGTCTCAGATTTGACAGACTTTATCCCGGGCCTCAGATTTGACAGACTTTGTTCTCAGTTTCAGATTTGACATACTTTGTTCATAACTGTCCCCACCTCAGATTTGACTTCCTTTACTCATAACTGTCCCCACCTCAGATTTGACTTCCTTTACTCATAACTGTTCTCAGCCTCAATTTGACTTCCTTTACTCATAACTGTCCCCACCTCAGATTTGACTTCATTTACTCATAACTGTTCTCAGCCTCAATTTGACTTCCTTTACTCATAACTGTTCTCAGCCTCAATTTGACTTCCTTTACTCATAACTGTCCCCACCTCAGATTTGACTTCCTTTACTCATAACTGTTCTCAGCCTCAATTTGACTTCCTTTACTCATAACTGTTCTCAGCCTCAATTTGACTTCCTTTACTCATAACTGTTCTCAGCCTCAATTTGACTTCCTTTACTCATAACTGTCCCCACCTCAGATTTGACTTCCTTTACTCATAACTGTTCTCAGCCTCAATTTGACTTCCTTTACTCATAACTGTCCACACCTCAGATTTGACTTCCTTTACTCATAACTGTTCTCAGCCTCAATTTGCCTTCCTTTCCTCCCAGCCTCAATTTAACTTACTTTACCCCTAGCTTCAGATTTGACTTCCTTTGCCCTTGACGGTTCCCAGCTTCAGATTTGACTTCCTTTGCCCTTAACTGTTCCCAGCTTCAGATTTGACTTACTTTGCCCTTAACTGTTCCTAGCTTCAGATTTGACTTTCTTTGCCCTTAACTGTTCCTAGCTTCAGATTTGACTTCCTTTGCCTTTAACTGTTCCCAGCTTCAGATTTGACTTACTTTGCTTTAACGGTTCCCAGCTTCAGATTTGACTTCCTTTGCCCTTAACTGTTCCCAGCTTCAGATTTGACTTCCTTTGCCCTTAACTGTTCCCAGCTTCAGATTTGACTTACTTTGCCCTTAACGGTTCCCAGCTTCAGATTTGACTTACTTTGCCCTTAACTGTTCCCAGCTTCAGATTTGACTTCCTTTGCCCTTAACTGTTCCCAGCTTCAGATTTGACTTCCTTTGCCCTTAACGGTTCCCAGCTTCAGATTTGACTTACTTTGCTCTTAACTGTTCCCAGCTTCAGATTTGACTTCCTTTGCCCTTAACTGTTCCCAGCTTCAGATTTGACTTACTTTGCTCTTAACTGTTCCCAGCTTCAGATTTGACTTCCTTTGCCCTTAACGGTTCCCAGCTTCAGATTTGACTTCCTTTGCCCTTAACTGTTCCCAGCTTCAGATTTGACTTCCTTTGCCCTTAACGGTTCCCAGCTTCAGATTTGACTTCCTTTGCCCTTAACTGTTCCCAGCTTCAGATTTGACTTCCTTTGCCCTTAACTGTTCCCAGCTTCAGATTTGACTTCCTTTGCCCTTAACTGTTCCCAGCTTCAGATTTGACTTCCTTTGCCCTTAACTGTTCCCAGCTTCAGATTTGACTTCCTTTGCCCTTAACTGTCCCCAACATTCCTGCATAACAGCAGATTTGTGTCCCACTTTGTTTCATACATACCCTTCAACTCGTTTGATTTGAGAAACCCTGCTAGCAGTTACGATGCCACTGGTTTAGAAAATGGATTCATATGAGACATACAATGTCCGTTACCACAACAAGGTGAAGGCACAAACCAAGAAGCAATGAATACAAACTCCGCTGAAGGGGTTTTGTGGTTCTAAAATATAAAACTAAGTAGCATATCCTTCACAGAACATCCCTTCTTACAACCACCAATCTATTTGGCTGTTATAAGTTTTTTTGCAGGTGTGCAGTACGTTAGGTTACCATTACTTTCCATACGTAGAGGAGCAGAGAAAACCCATGTCTGCCAAACTGGACACGAGCGTGATTTGAACCAGGTGCGTAAGGATTGTGAAACGGACGCTTCACTGCAGCCTCCAGATGATAAGAACTGCATCAATGTTATTTTTTGACATGTGCTTTCCAACTTACAATTTTCATTTCATTACAGATCATTCATGTTTCTTTTAATTTACCATTTTAAAAATGTTATTTTATTTCCTATGTTTTTTTTATTGAATGATGATTGTCATCTTTTTCTTCTTCTGTTTTGTTGTTAAATGTTAAAAATAAATAAATGGAAGTTGCAGGGATCCTAAAGGAAAAAAGTCGATTGACTAACTGATACACAGTCACAAGACATCACACAAAACCATCTTAACAGTTGCCAGCACAGCCATAGGCAGAGTTTAAGTCCTGCACTGCTGGGTAGGCTAAATGTGAACATGGAAAGGCCTGTTGGCTAGATACCTCATTGTTGATCTATCCCTAGGCTAGAAGCCACAAAAAGCCAACCACCCACTTACTAACTACAGATGTGAGTCCAAAACTAAACCAACGTTACGACCACAATGTCTTCACCAAGGACAAAGCAAACAAAAACAACTAATGAATAACAATGTACTGGGCAAAAGCACTCCACAAGAACTGAACAGATAGGTCTCATGGGTTCCGCAAAGGGGATAACATCGCAATGTAAGATCAAAGGAAGCGAGGAAGTTGAAAGTCTAGCTAAAGAGGTAGCGGGACGGATACATGAAGAATAAAAGAGCAATACAATCTAAAGTAGCATGAAAAACATTCCAAACAGCACGCAGATGACGGACACAACCAACTGTCCAGAAAAGACCAGGCTATCATACTATGCCTCCGAACTGGCCTCTACAGAATGAGACACCACCTGTACACAAAATTTAAGATAGGTACTACCATCCTATGTTACTGTGTGCTGGTAAACATGACAGCAATCCATGTACTTCAGGACTGCCACCAGCACACATATTTGAGGAGAAGGATGTGGCCCATGCCGACTTGCCTCGATGAGAAATTATGGCCATGAGACAATGAAAAAGTCAGCAGAATTTAATAATTCAGTCCCAGTCTAAATGAGCAACGGTTGCAGAAGACGTAAAATGTAGATTGAAACATATAGGTAATAACTCAATGACTGTGCAAGATCAAAAGCAAAAGGACTCCTACGTTATGATCACAAGTCCTTCGCCAGGAACAAAGAATAAACAAAAAAAACATATCACAACAAAAAACAAGACATAATGCAAAATAAGCAGTTTAAGTTAGCAGCCATTCTAGGAAGTGGCCAGGAATGTGCTCCACTGTGCACCAGTTATTAAATAAGAGTGGACCAAACAAGAAATGGTCAAATTATAAAAAAGAAGAATGCAGACATTCGACAATAGTTTGGCATAGAGGAGGGCTGGTTCATAAATTTCATGATGAACAGAAAATTGAAACTTTTACATCAAAAGACAACGGTCATGTGAGAAAGGTAATGGAGGGATGGTGTCCAGCAAGAGAGGCAGAGGCAGACCAAGAAGGTGATACCACCAAGATGTCAAGGAGTGCTTCGACATGTCTCTGGAGCAGGCTGGAGATTTGGCAAGAGATTGAGTTTCTTTCAGATGGGCTGTCATGGGAGTGACATCCGCAAAGGACGTGCTACATGATGAGCTTGTGGGTGCCGTTTAATAGAGCTGCTTTACTTAGGTCATACTACTTTCTGTTACCACCTTCCCCTCATTTCTTCATTATTTTCACCTTTTTCTTTACCTCAGAGCTTCTCATGTTTCAGCTTTCTTTCTTCTTCTTCTGCATTCAGGCTTTTTGGTCATGCTAGATCTGTAGATCATGCTTGGCGCCGCATTCCAGTGGCGCTGAGATCGGCTAGCTCTTCCCTGGCTTGCTCACAAGTCAACCTCACCTCCTCGGGGTACACACTGGGCAACTAGAACCATGAGGCTCTAGGCTAACGAGGCAATGGCTCGCCTGGGGGCACGGGCTCCTTCAGGTTACTTGCAGATGTTGGCCCACCGCAGCTTGGAGAGGAGATGGGCGCCGCCAGGTGATTTCATGCCTAAGAATCGCACATGAGGACAAAAACGAAATCTATTATACTAGATCGGTTGCAGCCCGGATAGACAGAGAGGGTTGGCGTGGGATTTTCATGTCTTCATGTGTGCCCCAACGACCTGATGGGTTACGGGATGAACTCAACTGAACTGATCAGTAGTCCTGTCGCTAGGGCGAAGTCAACAGTCCACTCCAGATCCAGGTCACAGCTTCTGCGTCACCCCAGCTCCATCTGGTCAGGTTTGGCATGCTAGGTCTCTGTGTATTGGGTAGTCTTGTAGCATGTGTTCAGGGGTCTGGACTCCAGTTCCACATTGGCAGTCACTTGTGTGTCATATCTTGAGCCGATGTAGGTGACCCAATAGTCTGCAGTGGCCTATTCTCAAGCGACAGATGGTGGTTTGGATCAGGTCTATAGCTCACGTGTGGGATTCCGTGGCGAAGTGGTTAAGCCGTTGGCCTCATGATCAAGTGGTGTGGGTTCGATTCCGGACTCTGCTGTCTTTTTCACGAGCTTGATGCGGAGTCCCCTGCATCTCGTAGTCGCCCCCTAGTCGTCTTGTCCTTGACTTGCCACTGGGGTTGGGCGGCTCGAGACGAGAGAGTGAGGATAAAAAGTAGTCAACCCTTACTAAAAATAGCGCTAGCAAATAAATTATGACATCGTCTACGATGGACGGCGGCCTTTCTTCCATTTTGAGCTGTACTGATGTTGCTCCATCTTGTCACCTGCTTTGGACGGTATCAGCTGTCTCGTTCCCTGTGATTCCACAATGGAAGGGTAGCCATTGAAGAGCAACTGTTGAGGTTCTTTGAATTTTGTAACTTTCTCTCTTATGTTCCCACTACCAAGCCCTGAACGTTCTCAATCTCCCGTTACCAAGCCTTGAACGTTCTCAATCTCCCGCTACCAAGACCTGAAAAGGACTTTGCAAGTAGCAGGATGTTGTCAGGAGAACGGAATGCTTTGTGTCGTAGTTCACATCTTGACTGCGATATTTGCACTTTTCGGTCCAACACTTTCGACTTCAGCAAGTATTTCTGAGTACCCGGTTGTCCATCCCTTCAACTTAGCCAGTCTGCTCTGTTGCAGCCTGCTATCCAGCACCACCACGTGGAGGTGTATAAGGGTCTTGGCAGCTCTGGTTCACTGGCTCTGACGCTAGCAGTCAGTTATGGGCCACTGACCGCTGCAGCTCATGCTCAGCGTATTGATCTTCGGGGAATATACCCGACGGAGAAAATTGTGTGAGTAAATACTACACAGGTCTTGAAATTGTAAGCGCTACAGCAACATTTATAATTGCCATTGTTACCGAGCGCCCAGGATTTGTCATGCCCTGCCTTAAATATATCAATTCTTTCACACACTCTAATACATCCATTCTCCCACACACACACCCTCCCTCTTTCAGATGCGCCAATGATACGCTTCGCTCCCTCAGTTGTATCGCATACTCCAAGCAATGTCATTTCCGGTCTACAAGCCAACAAAGGGCAATAAGTCAGTGAGATTTAACAAAACAATTTTTAATATTTATCTACACTTGACTTTGCATAGTCCGAGTTCTTCAAAGCTCAGTTTTATAGTGGCGTTTGATCACTCCAAACATGCTGTATTATTATACAAAAAGTAGTCACACCGCATGAGTGGTACCCAAGTTGAATAGAATGGGATCAAGATGCTGAGCAGTGCATGAGATGCAGCGGTCAGCGACATAAAGCTGACTTCTAGCGCCATGGTAAGCAAATCAGAGCTGCCAAGACCATTCTACACATCCACGCGGTCATCCTGGAGACAAGGCAGACTGGCGAATGAGAAGGCAGACTGGCGAATGAAAAGGCAGACTGGCGAGTGAGAAGAGGGATGACTAATCCAAAGCTCAAAAATGCCTTCTGGAGTCGGTTGTGCTGGACCGAAAGGTGCAAATATCGCAGTCAAGCTGTAAACTACGACACAATGCATTCCGTTGTCGGGACTACATCCTGTTACTTGCAAATCCCTTTTCAGTGCTTGGTAGCGGGAGAATGAGAACGTTCAGGACTTGGTAGCGGGAGATTGAGAACGTTAAGGGCTTGGCAGCGGGAGATTGAGAACGTGCAGGGATTGGTAGCGAGAGATTAAGAACGTGCAGGGATTGGTAGCGGGAGATTAAGAACGTTCAAGGCTTGGTAGCGGCAGATTAAGAACGTGCAGGGATTGGTAGCGGGAGATTAAGAACGTTCAGGGCTTGGTAGCGGCAGATTAAGAACGTGCAGGGCTTGGTAGCGGGAGATTAAGAACGTGCAGGGATTGGTAGCGCAGATTAAGAACGTTCAGGGCTTGGTAGCGAGAGATTAAGAACGTGCAGCGATTGGTAGCGGGAGATTAAGAACGTTCAGGGCTTGGTAGCGGCAGATTAAGAACGTTCATGGCTTGGTAGCGAGAGATTAAGAACGTTCAGGGATTGGTAGCGGGAGATTGAGAATGAAGAATAGAACAGGCACGCTGTAAACTACCGAGTATGTGAAAGGTGAAGAAAGAGGGCAATGCATGGGGCTAGCAACCTCATCACGTAAAACCATTTCTATGAAACTTCCATTGCAAATGCTTTCTGACTTTCATAATAATACCGACTTTCTGTGTGTGTGTGTGTGTGTGTGTGTGTGGGGGGGGGGGCAGCTGTTGCCCTATGCTTCAGTTGAAGCGTAAAGGCAAATCACCAAGAAACAGTGAGTCACACAGTTCTCGCTTTCCTCGTAACGATAACATGTTCACTTAATCATTTGTAGTTTAACACTCGGGGTAAGTCGGTAAAAAGATCACACATGGCTAACATATAAAATAAAATACAAACTTGAAAACCATTGATTACTGCACTCCCGTTGCATCTTATTTCTCAACATAGTTTCCCCAACATTGATACACTTCATCACAGCCTGCAGCAATAAAGTCTTTCATCTGCTGTCACATCCACATTTGCTCGTCCTATGCAACCTCTTCGTCATTCGCGAAACGTCCCCCGTCAGGGTGGGATCGTGCATTATGCTGTAGGCTAAACTACGTGAACACCCTGTTGCAGTTGCTACACTGTCTATCGTTACTCGTCTATCAGCTCACATCCACCACACAGATGCTTCTGTTACAATCTGATAAGGACGACCAGATCTGGCTTCATTAGCAATTTTTTAAGCTTCATTGAAAAAATATATCGACCCAGTTATGCCTCACGTGTTTTATGCGATAAACACTGCTCACCGAAAACATGACGCAATTTCTTTAGGAATATCCTTGTACACTCTGAGCGCATGGATGTTCCTTTCCATTTGAGCTGCAGGCGTGCAAGCGTCTGTTACCTACAGTAATCACAAGGCTGGATGTTGCTGCCACCTAAGATTCCACCTCACGTCCACGCCATGTACCTTGAAACTGACTGTATTACAGCAGCCTAGCCAACGAGGTGAAGATTGACACTGGTCGTTTCTGACAATTCACTTTCATTTCTGACATTCTGCCTCAATTGTTTAGAATTCAAAATGTTTTCTGACAATCTGCTTTCATTTCTTACTTCATTTTGACAACTGTCTTTCACTTCTGGCAATTTGTTTTCTTGTTGACGATTCTTATTCATTTCTGATCATCTGCTTTTATTTCTGGCAATCTGCTTTCAATGTTTACAGTCTACATTCCATTTAGACACTTCTTTGATTTCTACCAATCTGCTTTCGCTTCTGACAATCTACATTCCCTTCAACACAATCTGAGTTCACTGCTGACAATCTGAGTTCACTGCCGACATTTTTTTTCAATTTTTGACAATTCACATTCTCTTTTGACAATATGGGAAAAAAACATGAACAATTTTTTCTAAAAGTTGATTAAGGTTGAGTTTAATCAAAATTAAAAAATTGGTAAGGTCAGATACCGCACCGAGACGAGAACACAAATAAAACCTACGTTACGACAAATAGGCCTTCATCAGGGACAACAATAATGAACTAACAAATCAACATATAAGGAAAAAATGGTCAAATTATCTGATAGTAGACCCAGTCTGTCTAAGCGACTGGTTGGGCCAGATGCTTGGCGGAAAATGAAGGGGAGCGGTCAAATAAGGTGGCCAGGAGAGCGAAGAAGTGAAGGGGAATGCGCCAGATAAGCCAGTGGTGGCCAAATATGGAAATGGCTGAATAGTGATCCAGGTGGGAGAACAAAAAGAAGGTGATATAAGCCAGGAGGGGCTGAGATTAATATAGGAGGGGGGGGGGGGGGGGCAAAGGAAGAGGTTTTAAGAAAAGGTATGGAAGATATTAATGCCATGCGGTTGGAGACAACCCGTGCTGGAGATAAGTCTATTCTCAAGGGTGAATCGATGATGATCCTCAGAAAAGCAAGAAACTAGACCAGTGACACTAACATCAACCTTGATGAAGAATTCTACTTTGGGAAATGTGATGGAGCGAGACAATATGTGCTTGCTGTTCACAGTTCACATTCGTTTCTGACAATCTGTTTTCATTGTTGGATATTAGAATCAATGTTTGACAATCCATATTGAGATCTTACTCACTGTTCCATTCTCGACAATCTGCATTCACTTTGAACAATCTGCTTTCATTTATGACAATATTACTTTTATTTTTGACAATCTGCGCCATTTATGACAATCCACAATCATTTCTGACAAATTTTGTTAAACACAAATTTAGAGAGTATACATGTATTATTTTTAAGATCCATTCACTCTGACATGCCTTCACTAAATCTGAGACATTGCTACATTCACTCTGCTACAGACTTCACTAAATCTGAGACATTGCTACATTCACTCTGCTACATTCTTCACTAAATCACAGAAATCGATATATCCTCGTTGCGAATCCTTCCACAAATCTACTCTTTGAATCCAAAAACGATTCTTTCAAAGGATGTTATCTGGTGAGCAACAATGCCACGCTCAATTGTGAGCTCTTCTGTTGGAAAAGCACACGGGTTCCTGTCTCTGAACAACTTGATGCCGATCAAACGCGTGAAGGCCACTCCTGGAATCCAGATAACTGATCCCAGAATTAACAGCCATCCTACTATTGTGCACCAATCTGGCCAAGGGAGTATGATTGCTGTACCCTGTTTGATGGAATGGATGCCATTTAAATGTAGATCTGTATCGACTCGCACGAACCACATATGATTCAGTAACAACGCGTGTCAGTTAATATTAGTCTATCAGTTAGTTTAATAGATATATTAGCATGTCAGTTAATTTAATAGTTATATTAGTGTGTCGGTTAATTTAATAATTATATTAGTGCGTCAGTTAATTTAATAGTTATATTAGTGTGTCGGTTAATTTAATAGTTATATTAGTCTATCAGTTAGTTTAATAGATATATTAGCATGTCAGTTAATTTAATAGTTATATTAGTGTGTCGGTTAATTTAATAGTTATATTAGTGTGTCGGTTAATTTAATAGTTATATTAGTGTGTCAGTTAATTTAATAGTTATATTAGTGCGTCAGTTAATTTAATAGTTATATTAGTGTGTCGGTTAATTTAATAGTTATATTAGTGCGTCAGTTAATTTAATAGTTATATTAGTGTGTCGGTTAATTTAATAGTTATATTAGTGTGTCAGTTAATTTAAGTTATATTAGTGTCGGTTAATTTAATAGTTATATTAGTGTGTCGGTTAATTTAATAGTTATATTAGTGCGTCGGTTAATTTAATAGTTATATTAGTGCGTCAGTTAATTTAATAGTTATATTAGTGTGTCAGTTAATTTAATAGTTATATTAGTCTATCAGTTAGTTTAATAGATATATTAGCATGTCAGTTAATTTAATAGTTATATTAGTGTGTCGGTTAATTTAATAGTTATATTAGTGTGTCGGTTAATTTAATAGTTATATTAGTGCGTCAGTTAATTTAATAGTTATATTAGTGCGTCAGTTAATTTAATAGTTATATTAGTGTGTCAGTTAATTTAAGTTATATTAGTGTGTCGGTTAATTTAATAGTTATATTAGTGTGTCGGTTAATTTAATAGTTATATTAGTGCGTCGGTTAATTTAATAGTTATATTAGTGTGTCAGTTAATTTAATAGTTATATTAGTGCGTCAGTTAATTTAATAGTTATATTAGTGTGTCGGTTAATTTAATAGTTATATTAGTGTGTCAGTTAATTTAAGTTATATTAGAGCATCAGTTAAATTAATGGTTATATTAGTGTGTCAGGTAAATTAATAGTTATTTTAGTGTGCCAGTTAATTTAATAGTTATTTAAATTGAAATGTATCAGTTAATTTAATAGTTATTTTAGTGCGTCAGTTAATTTAATATTTATTTTAGTGTTTCAGTTAATTTAAGTCATTTTAGTGCGTTAGTTTAATAGTTATGTTTAATATTTATCCTGGCTAGTTTAGTAATTATGTTAGTGTAACAGTTCCAGGCGGAACATGGGCGTTAAGGGCAGGGGTGATGGGGCTGGCGACTCTGGGAACAAAGGTACAGCTAACTGACACAAAGTTCTGCATATAAACAGCGGATGATAAATGGAACTTTCTGAAGGATTGTGTTTACTATACCGCTTCTGAGTATTTGGACCTTGTAGATCGCAGGAACCCTGACTGGTTTGATGACAATTATGAGACTTGAGACTGCTGGATGAAAAACACCATTTATTAAGACTCCACCTCATCTTCCAAAAAAAGTAATCCTTCGCCGACATTCACAGAACTGTCCAGAACCAGCCCTGGGCTATCCAGGATGTCTGGCTTAATAGCAAAGCAGATACAATCACCTGATATGCTGATGTAAATGTCGAAACGGGTTTACGATGCCATGAAGGCGGTCTCTGGTCCAAGTTCTATTACTCATCTCCTGTCCTTAATGCTGATGTAAATGTCGAAACGGGTTTACGATGCCATGAAGGCGGTCTCTGGTCCAAGTTCTATTACTCATCTCCTGTCCTTAATGCTGATGGCACGGGACTGCTGACCCACAGGTCGATAATATAGATCCATGGTCAGAATCCTATCCTAAACTGTCCATCCGCTATCAGTGAACTAGCCACAACTCGCATACCTCAAGTTGCAATCAATGATATGCTTGATATCTCGCGCAGTATCGTGAGGTTGAGAAGGCAATCATCCTAATATCGAGCGGCAAAGCCCCGGGAAAAGATTATATTCCTACTTAGCTACACAAGCATGATACCCTCAGCTGTTACGCAAGCTTACAAACCTCTTTTGCTAAATTTGGGATGTAGGTCAAATGCCATAAGAACTGAAAGATACCACCATTATCCACATACACAAGAACAATAGTCAATCTTATGGTAACCACAGAGGAGTCTCACTCCTGTCGATCACTGGAAAAATTATGGCTCGAGCCTTGCTCAACAAGCCTTCCTCAACCGCTTAACGAGCCTTGCTCAACCGCTTAACGAACCTTGCTGAACCGCTTAACGAGCCTTCCTCAACCGCTTAACGAGCCTTGCTCATCCGCTTAATGAGCCTTCCTCAACCGCTTAAAGAGCCTTGCGCAACCAATTAAGGAGCCTTGCTCAACGAGCCTTGCTCAACCGCTTAACGAGCCTTGCTCGACCGCTTAACGAGCCTTGCTCAACCGCTTAACGAGCCTTGCTCAACCGCTAAACAAGCCTTGCTCAACCGCTAAACCAGCCTTGCTCAAACGCTAAACCAGCCTTGCTCAACCGCTTAACGAGCCTTCCTCAACCGCTTAACGAGCCTTCCTCAACCGCTTAACGAGCCTTGCTCAACCGCTAAACGAGCCTTGCTCAAACGCTAAACGAGCCTTGCTCAACCGCTTAACGAGCCTTGCTCATCCGCTTAATGAGCCTTCCTCAACCGCTTAAAGAGCCTTGCGCAACCGATTAAGGAGCCTTGCTCAACGAGCCTTGCTCAACCACTTAACGAGCCTTGCTCAACCGCTTAACGAGCCTTGCTCAACCGCTTAACGAGCCTTGCTCAACCGCTAAACAAGCCTTGCTCAACCGCTAAACCAGCCTTGCTCAAACGCTAAACCAGCCTTGCTCAACCGCTTAACGAGCCTTCCTCAACCGCTTAACGAGCCTTGCTTAACCGCTAAACGAGCCTTGCTCAACCGCTAAACGAGCCTTCCTCAACCGCTTAATGAGCCTTCCTCAACCGCTTAACGAGCCTTCCTCAACAGCTTAACGAGCCTTCCTCAACCGCTTAACGAGCCTTCCTCAACCGCTTAACGAGCTTTGCTCAACCGCTAAACAACTCATCTCGAGCAGAAGCTACTCCCAGAGAGTTAGTGTGGATTCTGAGCTGGTCGCGGGACGGTTGACATGATCTTTTGCAGCTCACAAAATCGAAGTGAAATGTCATGAACAGCATCGTGATCTCTACATGACCCCTGTTGACCGGACAATGACCTTTAACACCGTCAATAGGGACGGACTCAGTAAAATCATGGAGAAATTTGGTTGACCCGAAAAATTCATCGCAGTTGTCCGCAGTTTCATGCCCGCTCATGTACTGATTAATGGTAAACTGTCTGCAGCCTTCCCAGTTATAAATGAAGTCTAACAGGACTATGTACTGACCGAACGCTCTTTAGTATTTTATTAGCAGACAAGCTTTTTGGTGCCAGTACTGGAAGTCTTACTGGCGTGCATATCAGATACTTCTTCGTACGCTGTCAGACGTCAACTTGAATGTGTTCGAAGAAAGAAGTAATCATCCTGAAACTGTCGACACTGCCATAGAGCTTGTCTAGTGATGGCTATATGTGCTTTCTCTGGTCCTCGTATGTTGGGCAATTTTGCAGCAGATGTTCAGCGGTCATTTTCTCTGTGCCACAGATGCATTCGCTAGTAGCATCTATCTTCAGTTGATTGAATAGATGGTACCTCAATCTGTTGTGGCCTGTGCGGAGTCTGAAGACCACGACCTGCTCTCTTCTGTTCAACTGGTAATAGGCATCATTTTTTGTGTAGCCAGTATGCTCTGTTTCCCATTTGGCCACGTATCTGGCCCTAATAAACCTTTTAGGCTCTTTGTAGGTCACACTAGAATCTGGTTGTGGTAATCTTGCACCTTCTTTTGCCAGTCTGTCTGCCTCCTCGTTGCCTTGAATGTTACAGTGGGATGGAACCCACTGTACCACTACTCTTTTCTGGCTTAGTTGACAGAGAACTGCTTTTAAGTCATTAAGTTCTGTATTTTTCTGGCTGTTAAGTGCTTCATATCAGTTACAGGATGGATGAACTGATTTCAATCTGATGCTCATGAAGTTTTTCACAAAGGTGAAATAAGCAACGATCTTAGACCTCGTCTTTGTTGATGACTGCGCCATTGACACGTGGTTAGAACCGGTCATCCAGACAACCATGACCGTTGTCCACTCTGTTGTATTTTATTTTATATTATATACTCGCCTTATTTCTATATTCCCCAAGACGGTGTGCGTTGCAATATGTTTTTATTTTGCACCTGTCGGCCCAGTGCATCCAACTTCGGCATTCATTTTATGTAAGGGTCTGCTTCCTCCTGCATTTTCTATGGGTTTGCTTCCCCTGTGGTAACGGCCGGTCCTGTGATTGGTGAGCGAACCCAGTACCTTCGGGTTGGGATCAGTATCACTTAGCCCACGCCATCCCTTGTTGGGTATATGAGTAAGTGTGTGCATGTGAGTGTATGTATGAGTTATTGCGTGTGTGAGTGTGTGTATGAATGTGTGTGTTTATGAGTGTATGAGTGAGTGTATGCATGAGTATGTGTATATATGTGTGAGTGTGCGTATCAGGGTATGTGTATGTGTTAGTGTGTGCATGAATGTGTGTATGAGTGAATGTCTATGTGTCAGTGTGTATGCACGAGTATGTGTATGTATGAGTGAGTGTGTGTATGCATGTGTGTACGAGTGAGTGTATGTATATATGTGCGAGTGTATAAATATGTATATGTAGGAGTATGTGTGTGCATGTGTGTATGTATGAATGTGTATGTTTGTATGTGTGTATGAGTCTGTATGCGAGAGTGTGAATATGTGCGTGTATGCATGTTAGTATGAACGAGTGTGAGTATGCGTCTGTTCTCTGGTACCTGGTTACAGTGACTCATAGGATGGTATGTATCGTGCTAAAAAAGAAGACATGCCTGGACGCATCTATCAGTAGTGCAATAGCAGTTCACACCACTAACGTTGACGATCCCCCACTCGCTGGTCAGGATGTTATAACAGGCATGTGTCGATATATGCATGTCACATATTAATGTATGTGTGTATGTGAGAGAGTGTGTGCATACGTATGTGTGATAGTGTGTGCATATGTATGTGTGCATGTGCGTATATTATGGTATGCAGTAGTATGTTGTGTAGGTTATGCTTTTTTGTGTTAAGTGTAATGTTTTACTATGTTCTTGTCTTTGTGTACATGTGCGCATGTGTGTGTGTTTGTATGCGTGTATATGTATGTGTGTGTGTCTATGTGTGTGTTTGTCTGTGTGTGTGAATGTGTCTGTGTGAGTGTGTGTGTGTCTGTGTGTGTGTCTGTCTGTGTGTCTGTATCTGTGTGTGTCTGTTTGTTTGTGTGTCCCTGTGTGTGTATGTGTGTGTATGTGTGTCTGTGTGTGTATGTATGTATGAAAGCCCACAGCAGACGCGAGACGCGGAAATCCCGAGCAGCGGGAACACCATCCCCTTCTACAAGCCTCGTGTGCCCGATATGTAGCAGATGTTTTCGTGCCCGCATTGGCCTGTTCAGCCACATGCACACCCACATCCAACAGAGAAATCTGTGACAAGGATGATGTCGGCGGTCCTCAACGATGGACAGCTATTATTATTATGTATGTATGCATGTATTATGTGTTAGTATGCATGTCATATGTGTTAGTATGTATGTATGCATGCATGCAAATTGTATTGTGAAGTGTTATGCCATTTTGTATTGCAAATGTTCTACTATGTTTTGCTAGATTCTATTCAATTTTACTTTTTTCTGCTTGGTCTGTATGTGTATATATTTGCCTACAATTCTGTTTTTGTATTAAAACATGCAACGCCTTACCGTGTCCGGGTCCCAAATCTCGTAATTCATCCCGTGTTGGATTATGTCGACGATACTGGACACAAAGATAAAAAACAAAGCTAATGGCGTCACATACCGCCAGCAGATGAGCCAGAAGTAGGAAGGACGCTTACCTATCATGAGTTCGATGTCGTCACTAATTCTGTGGAAAAACAAGACAAAATGTTCTCTATACATCATCGTAATTATGTATTATGTTCTTTATAGAACATCGCTCCCATCGCAGTGCGCCTGAAAAAAAAAATTGTTTTTCCTTGCGAAAACTCCAGCCTCCATCAGTCATACCCAGGCATTCATGTATATTTTGGGGCCACAGTCTTCTCGATCTTCCCCTGCCTCTTTTTGCTTGGTACCATACCTTCCATCACTGTTCTCTCAAGACTGTTGTGTCTCTTGATGTGAGTACAATATTTACATTTTCAAAATGGAATTGATAAACTAGTTCACCTCTATGTTCAACTCTTATTCTCTATACACACATTTCTATATATATATATATATATATATATATTCAAGTTACAGTCAAATCGGGCCTTTTTGTTCTAGTACTACCCGTATGGGTTCTAATGTGCTGGAACTGCTATTATTACTGGGTAGTTGTTTCATATTACTGCTAAATTTCTTAGAAAACTTTGAATTGGAGGATAATGCAATTTTGCAAACTTGACGGTTGGTATGTGCTGTTTGCGCTGATATGATGTCATCATGCATATCGTACGTATGTTCACTTGGTGCAGTTAAGTCAGCTGCCATTTAAACACACCTCGTATTATTATTAAATATATAACAAGACCACACTTATTCACACAACTATTAACACCTACTCACACAACTATTACCACCACTCACACAAATATTAACACCTATTCACACAACTATTATCTACTCACACAACAATTAACACCCACTCACACAACTATTAACATCACTCACACAACTATTAACATCCACTCACACAACAATTAACATCCACTCACACAACTATTAACATCTACTCACACAACAATTAACACCCACTCAGACAACTATTAACATCTACTTACACAACAATTAACACACACTCACACAACTATTAACATCCACACTTTGTCAGATACTTACCGTTTGAGTCCGTAAATATAAGCCACAGCCACACTTTGTCAGATACTTACCGTTTGAGTCCGTAAATATAAGCCACGGCCACACTTTGTCAGATACTTACCGTTTGAGTCCGTAAATATAAGCCACGGCCACACTTTGTCAGATACTTACCGTTTGAGTCCGTAAATATAAGCCACGGCCACACTTTGTCAGATACTTACCGTTTGAGCCCGTAAATATAAGCCACGGCCACACTTTGTCAGATACTTACCGTTTGAGCCCGTAAATATAAGCCACGGCCACACTTTGTCAGATACTTACCGTTTGAGTCCGTAAATATAAGCCACGGCCACACTTTGTCAGATACTTACCGTTTGAGTCCGTAAATATAAGCCACGGCCACATTTTGTCAGATACTTACCGTTTGAGTCCGTAAACATAAGCCACGGCCACACTTTGTCAGATACTTACCGTTTGAGTCCGTAAATATAAGCCACGGCCACACTTTGTCAGATACTTACCGTTTGAGCCCGTAAACATAAGCCACGGCCACACTTTGTCAGATACCTACCGTTTGAGTCCGTAAATATAAGCCACGGCCACACTTTGTCAGATACTTACCGTTTGAGCCCGTAAATATAAGCCACGGCCACACTTTGTCAGATACTTACAGTTTGAGTCCGTAAATATAAGCCACGGCCACACTTTGTCAGATACTTACCGTTTGAGTCCGTAAATATAAGCCACGGCCACACTTTGTCAGATACTTACCGTTTGAGTCCGTAAATATAAGCCACGGCCACACTTTGTCAGATACTTACCGTTTGAGTCCGTAAATATAAGCCACGGCCACACTTTGTCAGATACCTACCGTTTGAGTCCGTAAATATAAGCCACGGCCACACTTTGTCAGATACTTACCGTTTGAGTCCGTAAATATAAGCCACGGCCACACTTTGTCAGATACTTACCGTTTGAGTCCGTAAATATAAGCCACGGCCACACTTTCGGAGAAACCGATGACAAGAAGAGGGATGTTGCAGCTGAACGAGTCAAACAGAGCGAAGGCGTACGGTCCAGTAGACGTAGCGAAGATCATGGAAAACGTCAGACAGGAGGTACAGATAGCGCCTGTCAGACAGATACATTCCGTTATCGAACAAATCGTACTTTTGACATTGGTAAGAAAAAACTCACCTTGGACAATCAATGAAACAATCTTACGTCTTCTGCCTCTTCTTCGCTCATTCTCAATCTACCATGCCTTGAAAAGAACTTTGCAAGTAGCAGGATGTAGCCCGGAGAACCAAATGTGTTGTGTAGCAGTTTACAGTTTGACTGTGATATTTATACCTTTTGGTCCTATACATCCGTCTTCAGCGGGCATTATTGAGTACCGGGTTAGCCTTCCCTCTTCGATCCTTTCTCCTTAGCCAGTCTGCTCTGTTGCAGCCTATTATTCAGGATCACCGCGTGGATGTGTAGAAGGGTCTTGGCAGCTCTGGTTCGATGGCCCTGACATTATTCAGGATCACCGCATGGAGGTTTAGAAAGGTCTTGGCAGCTCTGGTTCGCTGGCCTTGACGTTATCCAGGATCACCGCGTGGAGGTGTAGAAGGGTCTTGGCAGCTCTGGGTTGCTGACCGCTGTAGAGCATGCGCTTACAACGTCTAATAAATATGTTGTTGTTGGAAGCTAATCCTTCTGATTCAGCAAACTCCTAACTACGTTTTCTTTGGTAACTGGGTACAGTGGCTCTAATTACATTTCAAAGTGTTCTTAAGAAGGTGGAACCGGGTCCGCCTGGCTGTAGTGCAAAACGAGGCTACGAGGCAAGTTCACCATTAAGGGGATTACATACAGTGTCTATCCCCGCCTCATTGACCGGGGCTGATGTGATTCTGCCTGTGTCCAGGAACAGGACAAGGTCGTGAGGCTTGCTCTAGAACAGTATGTTTCACCCTTCCCTGATTACTCTTCGCTCCCAACATATTCCTTTTCGTTCCAGCTGGGGCGTTATATTGTAGCAGGTGATGACAATTCGCCTCCAAGTTGAAAAGAGCTGACACCTCCTTTACAGGAAGTATGTATTTCATCATTGGCAGAAGCGGTTTCATAGCAACCGTTTCACACAATCAAGTTGCTGGCCCAATGATCAGCCATGTTAAGTCCACTACTATGATAAGCTTCACAAGATGCGTTAAACCTGGACTTTTACATTTGTATGCACAGTTTATGTCTTTTTCTTCGTTTTCTTCTTCTTCTTTTTTGTTCTTGTTTTTCTTCTTCTTCGTCTTCTTGTTCTTCTTCTTCTTGTTCTTCTTCTTCTTGTTCTTCTTCTTGTTCTTTTTCTTCTTCTTCTTGTTCTTTTTCTTCTTCTTCATCTTCTTCTTCTTCAGTGTTGGTCTTGAAAGGACGTTGTTCCGTAGTTTGCAGCGAGGCTGTGATACATCCGTCTTTCGGCCCAACGTTCTTGCCACTGTGATTCTTATTCTTTTAGTCAGACTAAGCACGTGCAGCCTGGGCTACCCCCTGGAGACAGAATGGAGTCTTGGTCAGCTCTGGTTCGCTGATCCTGATGCAACCAGCAGCTTTGAGTCGCTAGCTGTTGTCAGCACACCACCTACGCCGTATCTTCGGCCTCACCTATCATATCTCGTGGTGTTCACAGTCAAATTCCTCTTTTGAGCATTTTTTTAGATTTCAGATGGTCGTCGTCCTTCTCCTATCCGTCTTGTCGTGCCACAAACAAATTATGTCTTTTGTCCATTTTTGAACATCATGCGTTCTCTCTTGTCCTATCTATGCTGTCGTATCAACCAAATTATTTCTGTCTACCTCGACCTATCTTACGCATCTTTCCAAAGTGTAAATTAACTGCAGATTTTAAAGTGGATGTTATGCTGCAGGGGAATGTTGAATAGAGCGTTCAGAAATACATACCGATTTTGACAATGATATATCATATCGTATCAATCATGAGATACAAATATATGAAAAAAAATATTTGTAGTTATTGTAAAATCGATGTTATGTCACATTTGTTTTTCAGTCAAATTAAGCAATTGGGAAGAATTTTTTTCAATAGCTTTTTTGGGATTTTTACAAAATATGTGACTTTGCTGGTTGGCTTTGTAAGAGTTCTACAGTAACCAATGGCGATGTGTGGAAAAGGTCATCAATGAAATCACAGACTGCACATGTACTAACGGATGCTCGTAAACACACACAGCTATTTCATTAAAAGTTCTGAGATGCGTTATAAATTTAGGGTAGTATGTCGTTATAACATTTCTCTTCAATTTCTAAAGGCATAACAGATATATATATATGTATATATGATTTGGTTCTTCTGTCCCATACCCACAATCAAATGCAAATAAGATACTCGAAGAGAATTGGGGCCAAAAATAGACAGAGACAAAACACAGATTTAGAAAATAAATGCAATTAACAATGAAAGAATTGGGTTGGGTGCCACTCACCTTCAGAAGGTGCAATTTTTCATATACCTTGGCAGCAATATAGACATAGTAGGAGGTGCAGAAAACGATGTTTAGTTAAGAATACAGAAGGCGAGAGGAGCTTTCGTTGCGTTGATGAATTTATGGAAGTGAAAAGAAATTAAAACCACCACCAAAATAAAAATGTTCCACTGCAACTTAAAATCCGTTCTGTTATATGGTTCTGAAACATGGAGGACAAGACAGGTACTTATGAAAAAAGTACAGACTTTCGACAATGGTTGCATGCGCAAAATACAAGGGTGGAAATGATACGACAAGATCCCCAGCGTGGAACGGATGGAAAAAAACTAGACTAAACCTGTGAAGCATGAAATACGGAGGAGGCGATGGGTATGCCACACATTATGGAAACCAGTGAATAACATTATTAGACAAGCTCTGTTTTGAAATCTACAGGGCAAGAGAAATAGAGGAAGATCGAGACACTCATGGAAGAGAAAACTGGAAATCATTGTAAAGGCAGCAATCAGGACGAGGACAGAATTGTCTTAGATGGCTCATGACATGAAGACTTGGCGAGTATTTGTTGGGAACCTATGCTCCACAGGAAGCTGACAGGTTTTTGATTGATTTCATATATATATATATATATATATATATATATATATATATATATCGTGTCTGTATTATTTTAATAACGTTGACAGTTAAATTCATTACATATCTCTAAAACTACATTGTGGAAAATTGTGTGGTGTGCTGGCTTCAATTTCTGCAAGCATACAGGCAATATAAATATTTTTTTTTAAAAGCCTCTCATTGCAGCTTTTAGAAGTAAGTATTTTTGGGAAATTAGAAAAATCCATAAAGAAAATTGCAATATTGTGCATATAGATGAACCATGGATAAATTCACACAAATTAACGAAAAAGATTGACCATCTGAAACTATAAAGATAATTGTACCAAGTAGTAAAGAACAGCGATTGGTATTAGCCCATAAAGTTAACAGACATAATTTTCTTCTTCTTCTCGTTCCTCGTGCTTTTTTTCCTGTTACGTCTACACGTGTGTGAAGAGTCTAAACAGACATAACGCACTGTTGAAGAATGGCAAACTCGTGTTTGTTTCAAAATCTACCAACCATCGGGACCATCATTCATAGATGAATGACCACATATTTAGAGAGTGAATTCTCTCCATACGTAAGCTTACCTTACCGAAGTTGGAGAGTGTGCGCGCCCTAATGATCCCAGGGGCTATGCCGGCGGGAGTTTTACTCCTGGGAGGGTCACCCAAGCTGGTCAGATCCTTGGAGAGGGGCCAGACAAAAAGGGCTGAGGAGCAGGTGGAGCCCTATAGGTGTAGCTGCAGAGCCCACAGGCGAGTGGTGTACGCTCTGGGCTGCACCAATCCATCCCCACCTCATACGTTAAATGCATTCTTGTCTTGTTCTTTACTTTTTGTTTATCAGTTATCCCCATGGATGACGAAGCCATGCGATCATGAGTCAGCTCTGACGGCCTCCATATGACCTATCCGATCTGACTGCACACTACAGTATAACCCAGTACATGATGTACTGTATAGTCAGGTTATTATTCTTAACCAGTAACCCATCTGTACAAATGTGTCTCCTATTGGACATGATGCATGCACCCTCTGTGGTTGGAAAGGAACCAGAAATGTACTGCACAGCACTGGAGACGAGGAGACAAACTGCATTCTTGTGTCTGGATCATCATAAAGGCACAGTGGCCCAGGACGTGATGATCCCTTTGCCATAAATTTTTGTTACGCACCTTGAGCCTCAGAGGAGTGCGGCCTAACCAGCAGGCAGTTGGTGGCGGGGAATGAGCGCAGTGAGCCCTATCTTGGCTGCAGTATCTCGGAGCGGAGCATAGTCGTTAACTTATATCCCGCCACTGATGTGACACTCCCTTTCTGGCTTCAGACCTAGGTGGGTTGAAAATCCACAGACATACCAGCAACAGGATGCCGGCACAACAAAATACAATTTTAAAAACGAGCTATGACGACGCCTCGGTTATCAAGGTCCGCGACAGGCAATGGGATACAAGGCTGCTCTATACAAAGAATGACTACTGGAAAACACCACAGACATCATACTCTCATATACACTAGAACAAGAAAACCTTGGAGGAAGAACCAGCAAAGCCAAGACTACCATAAACGCAAACCTTGGAGGAAGAACCAGCAAAGCCAAGACTACCATAAATGCAAACCTTGGAGAAAGAACCAGCAAATCCAAAACTACCATAAATGAAAACCTTGGAGGAAGAACCATCATAGCCAAGACTACCATAAACGCAAACCTTGGAGGAAGAACCAGCATAGCCAGAACTACTATAAATGCAAACCTTGGAGGAAGAACCATCAAAGCCAAGACTACTATAAATGCAAACCTTGCAGGAAGAACCAGCAAAGCCAAGACTACCATAAATGCAAACCTTGGAGGAAGAACCAGCAAAGCCAAGACTACCATAAATGCAAACCTTGGAAGAAGAACCAGCATAGCCAAGACTACCATAAATGCAAACCTTGGAGGAAGAACCAGCAAAGCCAAGACTACCATAAACGCAAACCTTGGAGGAAGAACCAGCATAGGCAAAACTACCATAAATGCAAACCTTGGAGGAAGAACCAGCATAGCCAGAACTACTATAAATGGAAACCTTGGAGGAAGAACCAGCAAAGCCAAGACTACCATAAATGCAAACCTTGGAGGAAGAACCAGCATAGGCAAAACTACCATAAATGCAAACCTTGGAGGAAGAACCAGCATAGCCAGAACTACTATAAATGCAAACCTTGGAGGAAGAACCAGCAAAGCCAAGACTACCATAAACGCAAACCTTGGAGGAAGAACCAGCATAGGCAAAACTACCATAAATGCAAACCTTGGAGGAAGAACCAGCATAGCCAGAACTACTATAAATGCAAACCTTGGAGGAAGAACCAGCAAAGCCAAGATTACCATAAACGCAAACCTTGGAGGAAGAACCAGCATAGCCAGAACTACTATAAATGCAAACCTTCCCTCAACATTCTTCAATTAAATATCTACGGCAGACAAAGTAAAAAAAACTTGAACTTGCCAAATTATTTGACACCCACAAGATACATGTAGCTCTCCTTCAGGAAACTATAGATAAAGACAGTGAACTAAATTTGTCAGGACACACCAGCTATGCCTGTAAGTGCACTGACTGTTGTGGCATAGTTACATACATACGAAATGACATCCAGAACACACAGCTAACAGTTCATCTCACAGATGTACAAAAAGCGACTATCTGGAGGAAAATACACAATTTATAACATACACATCCCACCTCAGACAACATGCAACATACCAGAACTACACAAGACACAGTACCAAACAACTATACTTGCTGGTGAAATGACATCCAGAACACACAGCTAACAGTTCATCGCACAGATGTACAAAACGCGACTATCTGGAGGAAAATACACAATTTATAACATACACATCCCACCTCAGACAACATGCAACATACCAGAACTACACAAGACACAGTACCAAACAACTATACTTGCTGGTGACTTCAATGGACACTATCCCCCCCCCCCCCCCCCCCCCCCCCTTGGGGTTACCAAGATCGCAACAGGACAGGAACAGTGTTAGAAGAGCTTTCTCTCTCTCTGAAACAACCAGCTTGTCAGTCGTCCAGGATGAACGGTCTGCACCAACACTCCTGCATAGGACCCACCTATCACTTAGTCACACTGACCTAACTATTTGTTCATCTAACATAACAGACTTGCCACCTGCACGTTCTTGATGACATCGGGAGTGATCACAGGCCAATCCTCACCACCTTCCCCAGTAAAGCATACTACTAACAGAAAACTCGCTGGAACTTCGGTAAAGCTGACTAGAGATTATTCCAAAAATCATCGGACTACCTGCTTGGTAATATCGACAGCAGCAGTGTAGAAACACTCAATAATGAGACGACAAGAGATATTCTAATTGCAGCATCACAAAGGGCAGAAGGAAGGCGTACAAACCATTCTATACCAAAGAAATGCAAGCTGTTATACCTGAAATAAATGAAGCAAGAACAGCCCCCGAGAGAGCACTCACAAGAAGCAAAGATCCACTACAAAAAAATTCTGTGCAACGGTCAAACTCATAGTTAAGAATGCAAAACATGAAAAATGGTCATCAACATGTGTGAAGCTTGACCTAAAGCACAATGGGAAGACAACCTGGGCATTGATGGACAATCTGTCTGGAAACAGAAGAAGAACACATGCTAAGCCAGTGATAGACGGTAGAAGAACTATAACTGAAGACCAGAAAAAACGGAGCACTTCAACCGGTACTTTGCCTTTGTGAACAGAGCAGATAAACTTTCTGAGTTTGACAAAAAACGTCTAGGACACTTGAAACGTCAAGAGAAAGCCTCAACCGCTAGAACCTTTATATTTGAAGCTGACTTCAGTATGCAAGAATTTCAACAAGGTCTGAAGAAATTAAAACCTAGAAAGTCTCCTGGGCCAGACAGGATCCATAATGAAATGATAACTCACCTGGGCGCATTGGGGAAAGAAAAGTCCTCAATTTAATCAACATGACTTGGAGAAATGGAAAACTGCAGAAAGACTGGAACATGCACATGTTATCCAAATCCGGAGAGGCAACAAACCTTCAGATGAACCAAAAAGCTACATCCATATCTCATTAACATCATGCTTTGGAAAATTACCAGAAAGAAATGGTAAATGCACGCCTTTACTGATTCCTTGAGAGTTAAGAAATCCATTGCCATGAACATGCAGGCTTCAGAAAATGTAGTTTCAGGTTAACACACAAAATTCACTATGGGTTTCAAAATAAGAAACATACAGTAGCAATCTTCTTCGACTTACAACGGGTCTATGATCGAGTATGGAGAAAAGGTCTCTTGATGAAGATGACTGACGTGGGGGTTAGCGGAAAGCTGTACAACTGGATAAAATACTTCCTTATTGACCGAACAATCCAGCCAAAGATAAACAATGCAGTCTCCTCTAAAGAAGTTTTAGAGGAATACTTACCACAGGACTCTGCTTTGAGCTGCACTCTCTTTCTCATTAACATAAATGACCTGGCCAAGCACATCAATGCTGAAAAAGCCATGTATGCTGTTGATCTAGCAATATGGCAGAGCCATGAAGATGTAGAAAGTGCAGTACAACGATTAAATGGAGACATGAGAAGACTGCATGAGTATTGCAAAATTTGGAAACTGAAAATAAACTGTGAAAAGACTGTTTACACTATCTTTACCTATAGCCACAAAGTAGCCAAGAGAGATTCAGCAAACAGAAATTGTCCAGAGAGGAAGAGCCTACATATCTTATAGTCACTCTCGACCGACAGCTCAGTCTCAAGAAACATGTCGAAAATGTTAAAAATAAAGCCTTGAAGTGGCTACAATTATTGAAGAAGCTCGCTGGTACAGCATAGGGATCAGACAAGGAGTCTGAGAGGCTTGTATCTTTTATATGTACGCTCTGCTTTAGAATACAGCAGTGCACTCCTGACAACATTCTCATAGGCTAATGTAGAGTCCCTGGACAGAGTGCAGAACAATGTACTGCGCCTTATTAGCTGCATGTGAAATCATGTGAATGTGGAACCCCTTGAGATGCAAAGAGATGTAGCCGCTATGGAAGTTTATGAGAGGAGTAAAAGGATGCCCAAAGACCACCCCAATATAAGCCTTGTAGAAAAATGGCAACAAAAGTTGGTCCTCCACCACATCAGCGAGATTAAAGACAGATATCACGTCCCAGGAAAAAAAGACAAGAAACACAGAGAGTAACAAGAAACACAGAGAGCAATAAGAAACACAGAGAGCAACACGAAATTTACCACCACATGCACGTTTAAAAATACCAGAAACTCAAACAAAACTAACAGATAATACAAGAAGTGCTGATCCAGTCAGTCTTATGAGAGCATCATAGATAATGATTGACACCTACGCAGAAGAATGGATACATGTCTATACTGATGGATCTGCTTTTAAGGCCACCATTAAAGCAGGATATGGAGTCTACATAGAGTATCCAGACAAAACATATGATGAGCTGTTTGATGCCTGTGGGGAGATATGTTCAAATTATGAGGCAGAAATAACAGCTCCTGAAGTAACTCTGTACCACTTGAGGACTGTATTTGATGCTTTTCCATCAAAATCCCAAAGCATCGTAATCTTTACAAACTCATTATCTGCCCTTCAAGCTCTGGAAGAGGGTCACTGCAGGCCTGAACTTACCCAAATATCCCTAGATGCCAACCAACTTCTCACATCCCATGAAGTCAGAATAGTTATACAATGGATCCCTGGTCACTCAAATACACCTGGTAATGACAAGGCAGACAGACTAGCTAAGAAGGGATCAAGTCAAGAACAGCAATACACACCAACAGCCCTACAGACTTTCAAATACTACTAAGGAATGCGAACAAAAAAGCCTGGTTGAATAGATTGGCAATGGGAAATAATTGGAGAGAAATCTACAAACACATGGCCATCCCAAATAACAAAGGACAATATCAACCTCCTGAAAAGTGGTAAAGTGGCACGGCTTACAATCCGAAGGTGCTGGGTTCGATCCCCATCACAGCACCGGCCGTTACCCCGGGGAAGCAAACCCTTAGAAAATGCAGGAGGAAGCAGATTCTTACATAAAATTCATGCTGAAGTCGGATGCACTGAGCCGACAGGCGCAAAATAAAAACCACAGTTCAACGCACACCGCCTTGAGGATTAGAGAAATAAGGCGAACGCCAAAAAAAATATTTAAAAAAAAAATTTACAAGGCAATCCAGGTGATGTGTGCTCATGAGTGTTTTGATTGACACCGTACCATTCACACTTAAATCATATAGAATTAGTTTGGGCAAAGGTTGAAGGACAGATAGCAAGTGATGACCAAAACCTTCAAACGATCAGATGTAAATAAAATTGCATATGCTGCCCTCTCAGACATTGACAAGCAATTCTGGATTAAATTTGAGGAACATGTAATGAAAGAGGGAGATAATAACTGGTAGAAAGATGGTTTGTGATTCATTCAGTCAAAAGTAGTCATTCAATCTCTTTAAAAAAAAACAACAAACAAACTTTAAGCGGGGGCTCGACTTCATTGCCTCGGGTTTTTTCCACATTTTAGCTCGGTCTCTCTCTGCATCTGTCGACAGCATCGCACAAAGCACAAACTCCGTAGCTCCAGCGATAAACCCAGGGATCTCCAGAAAAAATTGATCGCAGCTCAAAATCGAACCCCCACCCACCGTCTGAACACGAGGCAAACGACTTGACCACTTCGCCACAGAGACCCCAAAAACAATTTCTTTGAGATCTGAATAGGGTGAGGTGAGTACATTCTACTTATATGTATATTTAGACCAACAATTTCATGAATTAATATATGCTTGAACTTCTCATGAGCCTTGCAACATAATTTTTAATTTAAAGGAAATACCGACAGAAAAACACGAACATTAGTCATTTAATATTTCAACACACAGCTCTTACTGAAAATAAATTTATATAAACAGAAATGCACATATATAATGATAAATAATTAACTCAAACCCCTATGATAAATGAAGATACGCCTGCGGCTTTAAATGTACTATCAATTAATGAAAGAATAGTAAAAAGGTATTTTCTGTTATATACGATAAATATGCGCTCATGGAAATATCATGTTTTGTGAAATCTGTGCAATATATTAAAGTCTAATGAAAATAGGGTACATATAAACATTCAAGTCGTTAGGTTAATGAATTAAGAAAATATGTAAATTCTAAGAGCATGTATTAATGAACACATTATATGTGTTTAGTTGGTAAGACAGAGATTAAAATAAAAGGTTTTTGTGCTGCCTGTGGAATGGTGTGCCCGTTTTAAAGGTAATACAGAATTTAAATAAAAACCACCCAATTGAAATAAACTGTCTGTATTCAAACATTACAGAGGCGGCTACGATAGCAATGGTTTTACAGGATCAAGTTGCTAGCAGCATGTGCACTAGTCCAGTTGTCGCTCCATATTAAGCAAATAGCCCCTTGGATATTGTCTCAGCTGGGGTGACATGTCCGATTGTTTTCTCTGCCGTCTGCCTGTGACATCCATGACGCCCTGTTGAAACTCTAAACCACAAAAACTTCAGTAAATACTTGTAGATCAACATCTATTGAAGACCTAGCTATACACCATAGCGAGCTGACAAGTTTTGATTGAGTGAAGTCATTGTGCTTGGAAGGTCGGAATGGATCTATTTCACATGTTTCATTGTCGCTGTGGCAATCTAACATTATATTTTAATATCATAGAAAAATGGCGGAATTATGCATTTGTGTCAAACTCAGAAATGTTGGTAACAAGGAAGAGTTATCTTCTAGGATAGAAGACTCACCACAGAAAACATCCTTACGGATCCTGGGAATGAACGAAAGATCGTTGAATGAGGTGATGGCTCCTTCTAGGGTTCCGAACAGGGAGTCTATACCAAGCGTGAGCAGCATGAGAAAGAACATAACTGCCCACAATGGAGCTAACGGGAACTGGTTGATGGCTTCTGTAAACGTGATGAAGGCCAGCCCAGTGCCGGACCCTGACTGTGGAAAGAGACGAACATGTTAAAGAAGCTCAAGAAACTATGACGTCATTGCTACTCATTTTTAATTAGCTAATGCAGGGGTTCTGAAACGTAGTGTATCGCCACTATGGTGCAGCGAACGAGGTAGACAAATATGCTGGAAAGGTTCAAGGGCGATCAACAGGTTAGAGACTGTCTCAGGTCAGGTCATCCTGTAACCGGTGAGGTCGTTGGGGCACACATGAAGACATCCTCACAACTCCACGCCATCCCTCTCTGTCAGATGCCGCTGCCTGTGACTCTTCTGGTCGAAGACTGGTCCATTCTTTTATGTTGTCCTCCCATCTATTTTTGGGCCGGCCTCTTCGTCGTCTGCCATGCACCTTCCCGTGGAGGATTGTGTTTGCAAGACCATTTGATCTCGATATGTGACCGTACCAAGTGAGTTTTCTTCTTTTGACAGTTGCCAAGAGATCTTCGAAAGGCCCTATTGCTGTTGTAATTCTATCTCGTATTTCCTCGTTTGTAACTCGATCTTTGTACGTGACGTTTAAAAGTTTTCGGAAACATCTCATCCCCAAGGCCTGTATCCTTCGTTGAAAGAGACTATCTACAAAATTTAATATGAAGGTCATTCTTAAAATGCGTTTGATTAAAGTTGATACATGTAATGTCGTATATAAAATATACGTGTATAAACATGTAGAAGAGCGATCAAGATGCTGAGCAGTGCATGAGCTGCAGCGATCAGAGACTCAAAGCTGAATGCCAGCGTCAGGGTAAGTGAACCAGAGCTACGTAGACCCTTCTGTACCTCCACGCTGTGATCCTGGATAACATGCTGTGATCCTGGATAACATGCTGCGATCCTGGATAACATGCTGTGATCCTGGATAACATGCTGTGATCCTGGATAACATGCTGCGATCCTGGATACCATGCTGCGATCCTGGATAACATGCTGCGATCCTGGACAACATGCTGTGATCCTGGATAACATGCTGTGATCCTGGATAACATGCTGCGATCCTGGATAACATGCTGTGATCCTGGATAACATGCTGTGATCCTGGATAACATGCTGCGATCCTGGATAACATGCTGCGATCCTGGATAACATGCTGCGATCCTGGATAACATGCTGTGATCCTGGATAACATGCTGTGATCCTGGATAATATGCTGTGATCCTGGATAACATGCTGCGATCCTGGATAACATGCTGCGATCCTGGATAACATGCTGCGACAGTGCAGACTGGCTAAGGAGAAGGTTTCGAATAGGGAAGGCTAACCCGGTACGGACTTTTCTAGTGGTTAAGTGACATGGCTCACATTCCGAAGGTGCTGGGTTCGCTCTCCACCACAGCACTGGCCGTTACCGCGTGGAAGCAAACCCTTAGAAAATGCAGGAGGAAGCAGACACATACTTAAAATTCATGCCGAAATCGGATGCACCGGGCCACAAGCGCAAAATAAAAACATAGTGCAACGCACACTACTTTGTGGAATAGAGAAATAAGACAAACGACCCAAAAAATAAATAATTAAAAGATTTGTTACATGTGATGTTGTATGAGAAATATACGTATATGATCCCGCATTATTTCATAGACGTTTCTACATACAATTACTGTTGTTGTTGATTCCTCATAATGAATATGTTTACTCTTTTGTGAGCTCCGAAAGTGACTTTAAGAGGTGGCTTGAAGTAGCTACTCTCACACCCCGAGCGTGATGATGAAGGTGGACCAAGGTCCTCCGGATAGTTGTGCTATATTTGGCTTTATCTGCGTGTTCCTCGCTACTATGGAGATTATGTAGAGATCAATATATTTCATCTGACCCTGACTAACATTGTTCGATCAATATATTTCGTCTGACCCTGACTAACATTGTTCGATCAATATATTTCGTCTGACCCTGACTAACATTATTCGATCAATATATTTCGTCTGACCCTGACTAACATTGTTCGATCAATATATTTCGTCTGACCCTGACTAACATTGTTCGATCAATATATTTCGTCTGACCCTGACTAACATTGTTCGATCAATATATTTCGTCTGACCCTGACTAACATTGTTCGATCAATATATTTCGTCTGACCCTGACTAACATTATTCGATCAATATATTTCGTCTGACCCTGACTAACATTGTTCGATCAATATATTTCGTCTGACCCTGACTAACATTGTTCGATCAATATATTTCGTCTGACCCTGACTAACATTGTTCAATCAATATATTTCGTCTGACCCTGACTAACATTGTTCGATCAATATATTTCGTCTGACCCTGACTAACATTGTTCGATCAATATATTTCATCTGACCCTGACTAACATTGTTCGATCAATATATTTCATCTGACCCTGACTAACGTTGTTCGATCAATATATTTCGTCTGACCCTGACTAACATTGTTCGATCAATATATTTCGTCTGACCCTGACTAACATTGTTCAATCAATATATTTCATCTGACCCTGACTAACATTGTTCGATCAATATATTTCGTCTGACCCTGACTAACATTGTTCGATCAATATATTTTATCTGACCCTGACTAAAATTGTTCGATCAATATATTTCATCTGACCCTGACTAACGTTGTTCGATCAATATATTTCGTCTGACCCTGACTAACATTGTTCGATCAATATATTTCGTCTGACCCTGACTAACATTGTTCGATCAATATATTTCATCCGACCCTGACTAACATTGTTCGATCAATATATTTCATCTGACCCTGACTAACGTTGTTCGATCAATATATTTCGTCTGACCCTGACTAACATTGTTCGATCAATATATTTCGTCTCACCCTGACTAACATTGTTTGATCAATATATTTCGTCTGACCCTGACTAACATTGTTCGATCAATATATTTCGTCTGATCCTGACTAACATTGTTCGATCAATATATTTCGTCTGACCCTGACTAACATTGTTCGATCAATATATTTCGTCTGACCCTGACTAACATTGTTCGATCAATATATTTCGTCTGACCCTGACTAACATTTTTCGATGAGTATAGCTAGACAAGATGAAAGGTGGAGTAACATAACCGCCATGTGGTACTCGCGCGACAATAAGAGACCTCGGGGATGGCCCCCAACTCGCTGGCGAGATTAACTAGACAACATACACCACCACACAACAAACAGACTACCATCCCACTGGATGACACTCGCCCGCTGCGGCAGAAACGACTGGATCCTGAGTTGGGACCCGTTCAAGGGTGACCACCCCTTGACGAAGAACGGGTCGAACTAAGAGGTAAGTCTCCTCTCTCCACCTGACACTGAATACCATTGTCCGATCAGTATGTTTTACCTAACTAGAAGTAAGTCTCCTCTCTCCATCTGACACTGACTAACATTGTTCGATCAGTATGTTTTACCTAACTAGAAGTAAGTCTCCACTCCGCACCTGACACTGACTAACATTGTCCGATCAGTATGTTTTACCTAACTAGAAGTAAGTCTCCTCTCCCCACCTGACACTGAATACCATTGTCCGATCAGTATGTTTTACCTAACTAGAGGTAAGTCTCCTCTCCCCACCTGACACTGACTAACATTGTCCGATCAGTATGTTTTACCTAACTAGAAGTAAGTCTCCTCTCCCCACCTGACACTGAATACCATTGTCCGATCAGTATGTTTTACCTAACTAGAGGTAAGTCTCCTCTCCCCACCTGACACTGACTAACATTGTCCGATCAGTATGTTTTACCTAACTAGAAGTAAGTCTCCTCTCCCCACCTGACACTGACTAACATTGTCCGATCAGTATGTTTTACCTAACTAGAAGTAAGTCTCCTCTCCCCAGCCACATACAGCCGATTTTTAATATTAAACGAAAGTAGAAAAACGTCTTTGTATATCCTGGGCAAAAAAGGGGTGCAATGAAATCTAATACCGTAACCTACAAAGTATGTCGTAAGTATTGTCAGTCATGACTGAAAAGGGCTACTATACTATAGATTCGCACACTGATTAACAAAACATAGATTCTCACACTGATTGATAAAATATATTTGTAAAAAGATGTTTCAAACATATATTATCATATTGAATAACTATAAATAGTAGATTCGCACAACTATTGAACGATCAAACGTGGGGTCTCACTCCGAGTGACCAAATATAGATTCTCACAAGGTTTGACTAAACATAGATTCTCACAAGGTTTGACTAAACATAGATTCTCACAAGGTTTGACTAAACATAGATTCTCACAACGAATGATCTAACATAGATTACGATTCTCACACAGATGTACCTGGTCCATGATTTTACGAAAATTGCACTGTACTTCCAATGACTGAAAAATTAATTTCTTTGCCTTGATTTTGTAATTTTCAACGCAGTTCTTGTATTTTAATGTTGCTCTAAAACCTGGAGCCAGATAACAAGTATAACATGTATTAACTTTCAATTAACGAATTGAGCACTTGAGTACGTGATCATGGTTAGCCTAGTTGCTTAGTTCAGTTCAGTTTATCCCGTGACATCTTGAGATTGTTGGGGCACCCTGATGACACCCCCACAATCCTGCGCCATCCCTCTCTGTCTGTGGTTGCTTTTTGTGCCTCCTTGAGTCGTAAGTTAGTCCATTCATGGATGTTGTCTTCCTATGGTTTTCTCTGACGTACTCGCCTTTGCTTGTCCTGTCCTGTGCCCTGTAGAATGGTATTTACCTGCTCAAGGTGAATCTTAATACAGCTTGCTTCTTTATAGGAAACTTGTAGCTTAGTACTCACAGTGCCGACTTCAGTGGCAATGTTGTTGGTAATGAGTTTGCTAGTTCTATGTACAGCCTTCTTTAGTTCCTTTTAGACATGCTTGGAAGGTTACAGTACTCCAATTTTTTTAAACAAAAGTATCATTGGAGTGAATTTATAAATAGTAAATGCAAGTTAAGATCAGGAGATACAAGCACGAACAAGGTATCTTGCAAATATTAACTTAACTTTTAAAAATCTGGTTTAGAAGACTCTGTAGAATCTGTTTCCAACCAGTTTCTTTTACTCCACCTGATCTAAAAATAACTATGTGCATACAGTATATTCTTGAATGCATTAACTGACCATGCCCACATTATTTCCCGTAGCAATGCATTCCAAGCATTCGCCACTCTCTGACTAAACAAATTTAAAAAAATTTAAAATGTAGACCTTTCTTTAATTTTTAGCTGTGCTCTCTTGTTCTTGTAGCCAGCTGAATATACTTTGAAAAACTTGTTATAGTCTAATTAACCATTCTTTTAATTATCTTAAAAACCTGTACTAAGCCATCTCAAATTCTTCTCTTTTCTTGACACTGTATGCCATTTTTTCCCTCACAACTATAATTCTGGAATTCCATTATCAGTTTTATCGCTCTTCTTTGTATCCTTTCCAGCATGTTTATATCCTCTCTACTATAAGGACTCCAGACATGAACACATTACTCTAATCTAGGTCTAACTAATGGTTTATACAGCTTAACAAACACTTCCTTGCTCCTATATTTATTATTTCTTTTTATCATTCCTAATATTGCATTTGCCTTTTCCACTGCTACCTGGACTTGGCCCATCACCTTACCTGAATTATCTATTATAACGGCTAGATCTCTTTCCTTTTCTATCTACCTAATATTGTTCTCTTTGATGTAGTCACCAACAAAGTTAAGACACAGTTAATGACCACAACGAAGAATAAAGCAAAAAGAAAAGAACAAGCACTCATAGTAAGTACTTCCTTACAAACTTACTTCCGCTGTCCTGGGCACTACGCCAAACATCATATTTCCAATGTTCAGCCACGTGTATTGCCCTTTCGTCCCCCCTCAACATGACGTCCATTTTGCATCTTTCCTGAAGGTTTGGACATATCATCAGGTGGTCTTAGTCTTGTGTTGCTTCATCGTCGCATGGCTCATCATTCCTTTATCCCGATCTCATTTAGATCTTCCTGCATTGTCATAGAGTCTATTTAGAGACTTCCATGTTGCATAAGACAAGTGATGTTTAACTTAACTTAACGTCTTTATACTGGTTTAGACGACCCTGCAGAGTCTGTATACAACCAGTTTCATTTACATCACCTTGCTCTAAAAGCTATGCGCATCCAATTTATTCTTAAATGCATAAACTGTCCCTGCCTCCACTATCTCCTCTGGCAATGCATTCCAAGCATTCACCACTCTCTGACTAAAAAAATATTTTATAATATCTAATCTGGACCTCTCTTTAGTCAATTTGTAGCTCTGCCCTCTTGTTATTGTGGGTAGCTGTATTAAAAAAAAACTTGTTATAGTCTAATGTATCCATTCCTCTGATCATCTTATAAACCTGTATTAAGTCACCACGAATTCTTTTCTCTTCTAGACACTGTAGGCCGGTTTTTCTGAGTCTTTCCCCATAACTATAATTCTGGAATCCCACTATCAGCTTTGTCGCTCTTTTTTGTATTCTTTCCAGCATGTTTATATCCCCTCTACGATAAGGACTCCACACCTGTACACAATACTCCAATCTAGGTCTAACTAATGCTTTATACAGTTTGACTATCACTTCCTTGCTCCTATGTTTAATATTTCTTTTTATCATACCTAACATTGCATTTGCCTTTTTGACTGTTACCTTAACTTGCTCACTCACCTTACCTGTATGATCTATTATAACCCCTAGGTCCCTTTCCTTATCTATCTTTCTAATATTGTTCTCGCCCATTCTGTAATTATGTTCCATATTGGATCTACCCATGTGGATGACTGTACATTTATCTACATTAAACTCCATTTGCCAGATTACAGACCATTCTCGAATTTTATCTAAATCCGACCTCAATATATCCACTTCCGCTTTAGATAAAACACTACTGCATAGTTTTGTGTCATCAGCAAATTTTGCAATCATGGATCTCATATCAATGTCCAAATCATGTATAAAAATCAAGAACATGGATGCTGGGCATGCTGTTCTGCTATTTAAGTCGTGATATCGTGCTGGGATACATGTTTCCTGTAGAGGAGTCAGCTGTATGCTCACAGTATCAATCAAAAAAATCAAAACCGTCTAAGGTCCACTTGGAGCATATCAATTGTTATAGTTCTGACAACATCGTTCCTTCTCTCTTTAGATTAGCTGCAGCTGTCATTATATTAGGCTCCAGCTGTCCTTATATTAGGCTCCAGCTGTCCTTATATTAGGCTCCAGGAGTCCTTATATTAGGCTCCAGGAGTCCTTATATTAGGCTCCAGCTCTCCTTATATTAGGCTCAAGCTGTCCTTCTATTAGGCTCCAGCTCTCCTTATATTAGGCTCTAGCTCTATTAGGCTCCAGCTGTCCTTATATTAGGCTCCAGCTGTCCTTATATTAGGCTCCAGCTGTCCTTAGATTAGGCTCCAGCTGTCCTTATATTAGGCTCCAGCTGTCCTTATATTAGGCTCCAGCTCTCTTTATATTAGGCTCCAGCTGTCCTTATATTAGGCTCCAGCTGTCCTTATATTAGGCTCCAGGAGTCCTTATATTAGGCTCCAGCTCTCCTTATATTAGGCTCAAGCTGTCCTTCTATTAGGCTCCAGCTCTCCTTATATTAGGCTCCAGCTCTATTAGGCTCCAGCTGTCCTTATATTAGGCTCCAGCTGTCCTTATATTAGGCTCCAGCTGTCCTTATATTAGGCTCCAGCTGTCCTTATATTAGGCTCCAGCTGTCCTTATATTAGGCTCCAGCTCTCTTTATATTAGGCTCCAGCTGTCCTTATATTAAGCTCCAGCTGTCCTTATATTAGGCTCCAGGAGTCCTTATATTAGGCTCCAGCTCTCCTTATATTAGGCTCAAGCTGTCCTTCTATTAGGCTCCAGCTCTCCTTATATTAGGCTCCAGCTCTATTAGGCTCCAGCTGTTCTTAGATTAGGCTCCAGCTGTCCTTATATTAGGCTCCAGCTGTCCTTATATTAGGCTCCAGCTCTCTTTATATTAGGCTCCAGCTGTCCTTATATTAGGCTCCAGCTGTCCTTATATTAGGCTCCAGCTGTCCTTAAATTAGGCTTCAGCTGTTCTTATATTAGGCTCCAGCTGTCCTTAGATTAGGCTCCAGCTGTCTTTATATTAGGCTCCAGCTGTCCATACATTAGGCTCCATCTCCCCTTATATTAGGCTCCAGATGTCCTTATATTAGGCTCCAGCTGTCCTTAGATTAGGCTCCAGCTGTCCTTATATTAGGCTCCATCTCTCCTTATATTAGGCTCCAGCTGTCCTTATATTAGGCTCCAGCTGTCCTTAAATTAGAATCCAGCTGTCCTTATATTAGGCTCCAGCTCTCCTTATATTAGGCTCCAGCTGTCCTTATATTAGGCTCAAGCTGTCCTTATATTAGGCTCCAGCTCTCCTTATATTAGGCTCCAGCTGTCCTTATATTAGGCTCCAGCTGTCCTTATATTAAGCTCCAGCTGTCCTTATATTAGGCTCCAGCTGTCCTTATATTAGGCTCTAGCTGTCCTTATATTAGGCTCCAGCTGTCCTTATATTAGGCTTCAGATGTCCTTATATTAGGCTCAAGCTCTATTAGGCTCCAGCTGTCCTTATATTAGGCTCCAGCTGTCCTTATATTAGGCTCAAGCTCTATTAGGCTCCAGCTCTCCTTATATTAGGCTCCAGCTGTCCTTATATTAGGCTCCAGCTGTCCTTATATTAGGCTCCAGGAGTCCTTATATTAGGCTCCAGCTCTCCTTATATTAGGCTCAAGCTGTCCTTCTATTAGGCTCCAGCTCTCCTTATATTAGGCTCCAGCTCTATTAGGCTCCAGCTGTCCTTATATTAGGCTCTAGCTGTCCTTATATTAGGCTCCAGCTGTCCTTATATTAAGCTCCAGCTGTCCTTATATTAGGCTCCAGCTGTCCTTAGATTAGGCTCCAGCTGTCCTTATATTAGTCTCCAGCTGTCCTTATATTAGGCTCCAGCTCTCTTTATATTAGGCTCCAGCTGTCCTTATATTAGGCTCCAGCTGTCCTAGTATTAGGCTCCAGCTGTCCTTAGATTAGGCTCCAGCTGTCTTTATATTAGGCTCCAGCTGTCCTTATATTAGGCTCCAGCTGTCCTTATATTAGGCTCCAGCTCTCCTTATATTAGGCTCCAGCTGTCCTTATATTAGGCTCCAGCTGTCCTTATATTAGGCTCCAGCTCTATTAGGCTCCAGCTGTCCTTGTATTAGGCTCCAGCTGTCCTTATATTAGGCTCCAGCTCTCCTTATATTAGGCTCCAGCTGTCCTTATATTAGGCTCCAGCTGTCCTTATATTAGGCTCAAGCTCTATTAGGCTCCAGCTGTCCTTATATTAGGCTCCAGCTCTCCTTATATTAGGCTCCAGCTGTCCTTATATTAGGCTCCAGCTCTATTAGGCTCCAGCTGTCCTTATATTAGGCTCCAGCTGTCCTTATATTAGGCTCCAGCTGTCCTTATATTAGGCTCCAGCTGTCCTTATATTAGGCTCCAGCTGTCCTTATATTAGGCTCCAGCTGTCTTTATATTAGGCTCCAGCTCTTCTTATATTAGGCTCCAGCTGTCCTTATATTAGGCTCCAGCTGTCCTTATATTAGGCTCCAGCTGTCCTTATATTAGGCTCCAGCTGTCCTTATATTAGGCTCCAGCTGCCCTTATATTAGGCTCCAGCTGTCCTTATATTAGGCTCCAGCTGTCCTTATATTAGGCTCCAGCTGTCCTTATATTAGGCTCAAGCTCTATTAGGCTCCAGCTGTCCTTATATTAGGCTCCAGCTCTCCTTATATTAGGCTCCAGCTGTCCTTATATTAGGCTCCAGCTCTATTAGGCTCCAGCTGTCCTTATATTAGGCTCCAGCTCTCCTTATATTAGGCTCCAGCTGTCCTTATATTAGGCTCCAGCTGTCCTTAAATTAGGCTCAAGCTCTATTAGGCTCCAGCTGTCCTTATATTAGGCTCCAGCTCTCTTTATATTAGGCTCCAGCTGTCCTTATATTAGGCTCCAGCTCTATTAGGCTCCAGCTGTCCTTATATTAGGCTCCAGCTGTCCTTATATTAGGCTCCAGCTGTCCTTATATTAGGCTCCAGCTGTCCTTATATTAGGCTCCAGCTGTCCTTATATTAGGCTCCAGCTGTCTTTATATTAGGCTCCAGCTCTCCTTATATTAGGCTCCAGCTGTCCTTATATTAGGCTCCAGCTGTCCTTATATTAGGCTCCAGCTGTCCTTATATTAGGCTCCAGCTGTCCTTATATTAAACTCCAGCTGTCCTTATATTAGGCTCCAGCTGTCCTTATATTAGGCTCCAGCTGTCCTTATATTAGGCTCCAGCTGTCTTTATATTAGGCTCCAGCTCTCCTTATATTAGGCTCCAGCTGTCCTTATATTAGGCTCCAGCTGTCCTTATATTAGGCTCCAGCTGTCCTTATATTAGGCTCCAGCTGTCCTTATATTAAACTCCAGCTGTCCTTATATTAGGCTCCAGCTGTCCTTATATTAGGCTCCAGCTGTCCTTATATTAGGCTCCAGCTGTCTTTATATTAGGCTCCAGCTCTCCTTATATTAGGCTCCAGCTGTCCTTATATTAGGCTCCAGCTGTCCTTATATTAGGCTCCAGCTGTCCTTATATTAGGCTCCAGCTGTCCTTATATTAGGCTCCAGCTGTCCTTATATTAGGCTCCAGCTGTCCTTATATTAGGCTCCAGCTGTCCTTATATTAGGCTCCAGCTGTCCTTATATTAGGCTCCATCTGTCCTTATATTAGGCTCCATCTGTCCTTATATTAGGCTCCAGCTCTCCTTATATTAGGCTCCAGCTGTTCTTATATTAGGCTCCAGTTCTCCTTAAATTATGCCCCAGCTCTCCGAACAATCTATATTTCGGTATTCCCCGGCATCTCCTACCCTTCAGAGTCCAGAGTAAAGTCTGTCTGGTAATACTATCCACAGACGCCTTAATATATTGCCAGTCTAGCCTGAGCTAGCTCAAACCCTCACACTTGGCCAATTCTAAGCTAAATTTTGTGTTTGAGATCTATCATACCATTTTGAGTGTGCTATTAACGTAAAGGTTGTTGGTGTTGTTTCGAATGCCCACAATGAGTAGGTTTGCTCTTTTGTGTCACATGAAAAGGACGTTAATTGGCGGGTTACAGTAGCTTTCCTCACATACCGAACGTGCTGATGAAGGTAGACCGGGGAACTCCAGGCAGCTGTGCTATGTTTGGCTGTATCACTACAACGTCGCTCACTACAACGGGAATCACGTCGATCTCTCACCTCGTTAGCCAGGCTACCATGAAAACAGCCCGTTTCCAGGAACTGCTACTTGGAAGCCGAGGTGAGGGTCTTGGTCAGTATGTTTTACCTGACCCTGACTAATATGTCTGACCAGTATGTTTTACCTGACACTGACTAACATGTCCAACCAGTATGTTGTGCCTGACCCTGACTAACATGTCCAACCAGTATGTTGTGCCTGACCCTGACTAACATGTCCGATCAGTATGTTGTGCCTGACCCTGACTAACATGTCTGATCAGTATGTTGTGCCTGACCCTGACTAACATGTCTGATCAGTATGTTGTGCCTGACCCTGACTAATATGTCTGACCAGTATGTTGTGCCTGACCAGACATTAGTCGTCCTCCTCCTAACGTAGTGATAGAGCGCTCGCTCTGCGAGGCAAAGGTGTGGTATACGAATTCTGATATCGGTACGCTTCAGTCGACAAAGCTGTAAATGGTACCTGGCATACCACCTGGAAAGTGAAATGGAAAGGATCTAGACATCCTACTTTAAACAAACCTCCTCATCCCCGACAGCAGTGTAACTATAATGGAACAAACCTTGACAGCATACTGAAGTATCTTACAACTTCATTCCCCGACAGCAGTGTAACTACTATGGGACAACCCTGTACATACCATTTTAGTCCTTCAATTATTTTTGACCTTTCGAAGGTGAAGGTTGTTTATCTTAGCAATCTTCTTCGTCGCACACCAATACGGGGTGGAAAGGGGGGGGGGCGACGTGGGCTAGTGGTGAACTGATACGGCTCACAATCCGAAGGTGCTGGCTAGATCCCCAACACAGCATCGGCCGTTACCCCCGGGAAGCAAACAATTAGAAAATGCAGGAGGAAGCAGACCCTTACATACAACGGATGCCGAAGTCGGATGCACTGGGCCGACAGAGACCCCAAAAAAAAATATAGTGCAACGCTTACCGCCTTGGGGAATAGCGAAATAAGGCGAACGTAAACAAAACAATAAAAATACACAAAGTCTTCAAACCATAAAAGAACAGACCCCATTGGAATTGGCGACTTCTTGTTTTGTGCTTTGACCTCTAATTGCCCCTCCACCCAATTAAATTACCTCTGACCTTCCATATTCGCATTTCTCATATTTCATTTCTCATTACCCAATTGTCTATATTCTTTACATTAACATAAAAGACGAAATAACAGGTAGACGAAGTCATGAAATGCACTTACCTAGTACACTAAATACGACAGCAGAGGCGAAGATGGATGTAAAGAAATCACTGAAGGTTACTACTAACGTGTCAGTGAGAATTGAACCCGTCACTGGGTTATAGGAAGCCATGGCTATTAGACCTCCGAACGACAATGATAACGAGAAGAATATTTGAGTGGCTGCGTCCAGCCACACTTGTGGTTCAATGAGCTTGATCCACTGTGATAAAAACAAGGTAACCCACAGATTAGAAATATGATCCGAAACTACGAAGGTTTGTTTGTGAGCTAGATTAAACGCTTTAGGTATGAAATAGCTTTTGATAGTTAGAAAGTCAATTGAAATACTTTGGTCACATTGCAGGTCAGATGAAAAAAACATTGGGCACATTGGCAGGTCAGATGAAATAAATTGAGAACATTGACAGGTCAGATGAAATACATTGGGCACATTGGCAGGTCAGATGAAACACATTGGGCACATTGGCAGGTCAGATGAAACACAGTGGGCACATTGGCAGGTCAGATGAAACACAGTCGGCACATTGGCAGGTCAGATGAAACACATTGGCAGGTCAGATGAAATAAATTGAGAACATTGACAGGTCAGATGAAATACATTGGGCACATTGGCAGGTCATATGAAACACATTGGGCACATTGGCAGGTCAGATGAAACACAGTGGGCACATTGGCAGGTCAGATGAAACACAGTGGGCACATTGACAGGTCAGATGAAATACATTGGGTACATTGGCAGATCAGATGAAACACATATAATTCTTGACTTTCAAACAGAAAATTCGCCTATTTGTTTGTGCCTCATGCAAAAACTCCATAACGGCGAGCTATTCCGACGTGATCATTGTGTCTACAATTTCTAGGTCAGCGCAACTGTTTTCAGCTCGCTGCGTAGTTCATTCCTTGAGTCAATTAATATTAACGAAGTTAAACTATTTACAGCGAATGTTTTCTGTTGGTATACCGCACGGTGCCGTTTGTTAGCGTGCCCGCTCAAGGTCAGATACTCGACGCCTCAGAGCCAGTCCATGTTTGGAAGTGATCAGTACACGGGGAGGTTAATTCACTAATCCTGGATGGGGCGGGAGTTGGAACGTGTTAACAATGTGCCCCACCCGCGACTTTAAGTTTCGCAACTTTCATTCTTTCTCTTGAGTGCGGTATTGTTCTGGCGAAGTTTTCTGTATTAAGTGAATATTTCTTATATATTACTTATCGTAATGCGCCGATTCAAATGCTAAAACACTTTTTTTTAAAACTCAAACACGCGAAGTTGTTACGATCATCTCAATGTATTTCAACTGGAATTGCCGCAGTGCTACCCAACGCGAAGTCATTCTCCAAAAATTGGTGTACGATTTCGACATCTTCATGATCCAGGAGACCTGCTTGAATGAGAATGTTGCCATCAAGTGTCCAGGATACAGGTGCTACAGTAATCCACACGGGCCCGGTAAGCGGGGACTGACGATGTATGTGAAGGAAGAACTTCCCCATACATGGATAGATACTAGCACCTGTAAAATTGAGGATGTCGAGATACAAGAGATGGAAGTAACAATCAACCACCAAGAATGGAGAATCCACAACGTACACGCTCACGTAGCTCACCTCTTCGAGGACGTAAAGTGGGAGTTTCTGTCGGACTTGTGAGAGTCACAGAGTAAAAAGTGCCTCATTGCAGATGACTTTAATGCTAGGTCAAAGGAGTAGGTAAATGCCACTGAAATTAGGCGAGGGGTCGCATTGAACCAGACATTAGTCCACACAAACCTCACTGTCGCGAATGACGGACGCCTAACTAGACTAGCATCTCGACCGGGAAATACGACTTGGCTCTTATATCCAGTGATGTTGCTCCATCCCCACCCTGGGACGTATTAAGATCACAAGAGAGCGACCACCTGCAATGTGTCGTACTTTTACCCAGAGGTTTCTGTTTCTAAGAATCTACGTCACTGCACTCCGGGCATACCCATAGTTGCTCATTCTCTTTCAACAAATGACGTAGGGGATGGATGCTGGTAGTAACTGTAGCTCGCTGGTTGTACACTCTCCTGCTCCGTCCTCTCATGCGCCATACTCCGCTCGAACCTCGTTTAATGTCCAAACGTTGCAGTCTGTGGATTGCTGCTTCATCTGTTGCGGTGTCCTCATCTAACAGACGGTCATTGATTGATTTTAAAATGTCACTTCTATCCATCACTAATCTGCCCATGATGGAAGCTTGTGAAGCCATGATGTCAGCTCTTTCATTGCCTGTACCCCAGCATGAGCAGGACAGTAGATCCATGTCAAGCCCTGGAGGTTTGAGGCCTCAACAGCTGCTATCCACTCCTACCTAAGCCATTCTTTTTATACCTTCTGAAGTACGGCTTGCGTGTCTTTCACGATTACTGTCCTTGTTATAGAAGTCGTTGCATGTCTGCCTTTGATCGTTTAGGTCGTCTAGGTCTGACGTCACAATTGTCCGTTTTCTCTTCGATTTTCTTTTCCCCGCTCGCTTTCCTCTTTGTTTCTTTGTTTTGTTTTGTGTTTTGAATGTTTCTGGGTATTTCCTTCTGAGAATATTATGTTCGTAATGTTTGTTTTAGTAGTTGCTTGTCTGTGTTGGTGATGAAAAGCGTTATGTCCAAAGGAATTTTTTTGAGTATTTAATTAGTACTGACATACATATATACAACAAATTACACATATAAACTTACAACAATATACATACATACATACATATGAACCGGTATCCATTTAAGGCTGGGTCGACCCGGGACCCCTTGCGGTCTGAAAAAAACACATTTTCGTCTCAACTTAGACGCTAAGCCAGCTCGCTAACCACTGCGCTACACCGCTCCCTATATATATATATATATATATGTCTGCATATTGTTGTGTATATATATGTCTGCATATTGTTGTATATATATATATGTATATATATATATATATATATATATATACAACAATATGCAGACATATACGGACACATATACCGACATATGTAAAACACATAAATACATGCAGGGGCGCACAGTTATGGCACGTTTTTACCTTTGGCACAAACAGGATTTCTAGACCTTTATCAAATCCTTCCAAAGTTAATCCACGAATGAAAAATATGACAAGGATCAAGTAAGGAAATAATGCTGTCACATACACCACCTGATAAAGGCAAACGAATAGCAAACGGAATATAAATAGGAAGTGAGTTATATATATCAATCAGATACTTCTTCTTCTTCGTTCATTCTCAATCTCCCGCTACCAAACCCTGAAAGGGCTTAAGTAGCAGAATGTAGTCCAGAGAACGGAATGCGTTGTGTCGTAGTTTACAGCTTGGCTGCGATATTTGCACCTTTCGGTCCAACACATCAGAGTTCAGCAAGCATTTTTTGAGTACCGGGTTAGCATTCCCTCTTCGATCCCTTCTCCTTAGCCAGTCTGCCCTGCTGCAGCCTGTTATCCAGGATCACCGTGTGGAGGTGTAGATGGGTCTTGGCAGCTATGGTTCGCTGGCCTTGACGCTAGCAGTCAGCTATGGGTCGCTGACCACTGCAGCTCATGCGCTGCTCAGCATCTTGATCACAATCAGATACAACTACATATTAAATGTATAATACAAGGCAGCTTGAAATAAAAAACCTTTAAATTGTGATAGACACTCCAAACATGGTGTCTTTCTCACGACTTTCCGTGCCTCAAGCACCACGTTATACAGCATGCATCCAGTATCCAGTGACATGGATTGCCTTGTCCAAGCACCACCTTATTCAGCATGTATCCAGCGACATGGATTGCTTTGTCCAAACACCAACTTATTCAGCATGTATCCAGTATCCAGTGACATGGATTGCCGTGTCCAAGCACCACCTTATACAGCATGCATCCAGTATCCGGAGACATTGATTGCCTTGTCATTTGCTTCCAGTGTGTTATTCCTATTGTATGTATCCTGGAGGTTGTCATGTAAAAAGGTCAAGGACATCCTTCAGCAGACTTAACCGCTGGTCAGGAATGAAGTGTTAGAGACTTCATTGACTGCTGGTCAGGAATGAAGTGTTAGAGACTTCATTGACCGCTGGTCAGGAATGAAGAGTTAGAGACTTCATTGAATGCTGGTCAGGAATGAAGTGTTAGAGACTTCATTGACCGCTGGTCAGGAATGAAGTGTTAGAGACTTCATTGACCGCTGGTCAGGAATGAAGTGTTAGAGACTTCACTGACCGCTGGTCAGGAATGAAGTGTTAGAGACTTCACTGACCGCTGGTCAGGAATGAAGTGTTAGAGACTTCATTAACCGCTGGTCAGGAATGAAGTGTTAGAGACTTCAGGAAATCCTTCAGCAGACTTAACCGCTGGTCAGAAATGAAGTGTTAGAGACTTCAGGAAATCCTTCAGCAGACTTAACCGCTGGTCAGGAATGAAATGTTAGAGACTTCAGGAAATCCTTCAGCAGACTTAACTGCTGGTTAGGAATGAAGTGTTAGAGACTTCATTGACCGGTGGTCAGGAATGAAGTGTTAGAGACTTCATTGACCGCTGGTCAGGAATGATGTGTTAGAGACTTCATTGACCGCTGGTCAGGAATGATGTGGAACAGACTTCATTGACCGCTGGTCAGGAATGAAGTGTTAGAGACTTCATTGACCGCTGGTCAGGAATGAAGTGTTAGAAACTTCAGGAAATCCTTCAGCAGACTTAACCGCTGGTCTGGAATGAAGTGTTAAAGACTTCATTGATCGCTGGTCAGGAATGAAGTGTTAGAGACTTCATTGACAGCTGGTCAGGAATGAAGTGTTAGAGACTTCAGGAAATCCTTCAGCAGACTTAACCGCTGGTCAGGAATGAAGTGTTAGAGACTTCATTGACCGCTGGTCAGGAATGAAGTGTTAGAGACTTCAGCACACTATGCCTCAGTTTGTGTGAGGGGAGGTGGTCAGTTCCCTTCTTCGCTGCCTTTTCTTCCCTAACCCTATGTCAGGTACCCATTTACAGCTGGGTTTACTGGAGCTGCCGGTAATGGGAGTTGAACTCCGTACATTTGCCTTGAAAAGTGAGTGCTCTACCACTGCGCTAATCAGCTGCTCTTTGTCATGTAACAAAGCAGTATTATTGGGGACGTCGTGGGTTAGTGTTTAAGTGACACGACTCACAACCAGAAGGTGCTGGGTTCGATCCCCATCACAAGACCGGCCGTTACCCCGGGGAAGCAAACCCTTAGAAAATGCAGGAGGAAGCAGACCCTTACATAAAATGCATGCTTAAGTCGGATGCACTGGGCCGACAGGCGCAAAATAAAAAACCACAGTGGGGATTAGAGAATTAAGGCGAACGCAAACATTTGTAAAAAAATGTTCATTAAAATTTATGAAGTCAAGGTAGCACAGTGAATAGTGTAATGGCTTCCTAGTCAAACGATCGGAGTTCGCCCACTAGCTGGTGCTGGATTTTTCCGATCATTAAATTGCTTATAAGGTCGACCCAGTCTAAAAAATTGAGTACCAGAATAAGTTGGAAAAGTAACATCTCCCGGCGCGATGTTGACCACATCCGCCCTAGTGTGCAGTTGGTCAAGAAAATATGAGCCAAACTTCGTATTCCAAATATGCCAGAATGGCGTGTTAATAGGCAAATGAAAAGCAGTATTATTGCTACTGCCTTCAAGCGTGTCTTGCTGTGTAGACAGTATGGCGCTATAGCAACCTTTTAAGATGGTTGCCTTGCTAGGGACATGTATCAAAGACAAGCAGCGTTTGGTTAATATTTTTTTAACAGCGAAGGAATGAAACCTATTTAAATTCGTCTATGGATGAAGGTTCAGTGCGGAAATGAATGTCTATCATCCCAGCTAGTGTAGAGTATTAGTTACGAACCAGCGCGAGTTCAGTAATAATTTATTCACGACCAGGTCACGCACACAGAGTCCTGTTACCAGAGGCATTATGACAGACCCACCCACAGGACACACAAGACTCACCCACGGGAGACACCATCATAACACCCAGTAGTTTGAGAATCGTGAAAGCAGTAGGGAATGCTTTTATCCTCAAATACAGTCTTATAACATTTATACAATGTGAAGACCGAACCCCTTTGTCTTAAAGAAATCCCGCTCTCCTAAATTGCAATCTAGGTCGAAATAAATTAACAAGGCTCAAAACTACTCAGCAACGACAAAGATGAGCAATCAATTTAATGCATTAGCGCGTGGAAATGTTGGGCGCGGGAGATGACGTCATGATGACCTTTGTAGCGTTGGGTATAGACACCAATATTAAGACCCAGGTTTAGTAGTCATTAAAACATTATTTATTTAGAAGGCGAGCTGCGGAGAGAGAGGCCGAAGTGAAATCATGCTCAGAGACAAAAGCATTAACTGCAGAAATCGACATAACAGGACTCATCAAAAACCTTGGTAATTATAATTGGTCTATTTTGCAAGTTCCAGTCTAGAATAGTTATACAATTAGAAGTCAGCTGAAAACAGTTATAATATCTCCACCTTAGGACATAAATTTGACGTTTATAAAACAACGGAATACAGATTTGAAGTCATACTTTATCTATTGGCAAAACTGGGTCAGACATAATCAGTTATAATATATCCACCTTAGATCATCAGTTTGACGTTTACAAATCAACATGATACATAATTTCAGTCATACTTTTGGTGGAAAATTGCCTTCGCCCTTGCCATTGCTGACTTAAAGCTGTAGGACCAATAGTCGACTTGTGATTCGTTGATCAACACGAAAAATGACATCGACGCGCAACAACATATATGGGCTGGTAGTTGTAGAATGACGCCTAGACTGCGGCTGATCATGCAACTCCGTCATTCCACTTTCTGAAGCTGTAACTTTATTAACACAGCATCCAACGGTGCTCCTATCGGCTGTATAACTTATCACACAGTACACAAACGTGTGTGAATGATTGCCACACTTTCTTTCTAAAATAAAAATATGAAGGTATTCCAACAGCGTACACTGATGTCCAGAAGGAAGTGTTACAGACTTCATTGTACTATAGATATCATCTTTTAATAAAGTGAGTATGGGCAATTCCCATTGCTCTGTCGTTTTTACCGTAACCGTAAGATAGCTAGATTCACTAGAACGACTCGCCTTCAATGGATCAAACCCGGTGCCCTTGACGAAGCGCACGCCTTACCACTCTGTCACTCACATTTTAAAAAAGAGTTGAAAAAATGTATAGATCCCGTCCACACGCCAGTGTGACATCGTGTTAGGCTAATATTAGCCTGACCAATGGTACACTAGGCGGCAGGGGGGGGAGGGGGGGGGCGTGATGTGATCAGCAGATTGTTCTAGAACTCAATTTTTTTAAAGGCTGGGTCTACCCAGACAGCCATTATTTACAATCGAAAAAGAATACCACACCAACTGGGGACCGAACACGGATAACTTGGCTGGGATGACACTGTCCTACTTATCGGATGCTGTACTGGAATCGTTATGGGATCAAGGTGCTGGGCAGTGCATGAGACCCAAAGCGACTCAAAGCTGATTGCCATCATCAGGACCAGCCATCCATCAGTCAGTGGTGTTCCTGGAAAACAGACTGCAACAGAGCAGATTGGCTAAAGAGAAGGGATCGACGTGGGAAGGCTAACCCGGTATCCAAAAATGTCCCGCTGGATGTGTCGGACAGAAAAGGGATAAAATCGCAGTCAAGCTGTGTATTCCACGACACGACGCATTCCGTTCTCAGAATAGCATCCTGCTACTTGCAACGCACTTTTCAGGGCTTGGTAGTGGAAGTTTGAGCACGAACCTAGAAGAAGAAGAAGGAAGGCTTGGTAACGGGAGTTTGAGCATGAACGCAAAAGAAGAAGAAGATTAAAGGTTAAAGGCGAGGGCTCGACTGCAACGCCTCGGGTTTTCCCATATGGCTCAGTCTCTATCAGCAGAAAAGTATCCCACCTGCCTAGAGCATCCCACAAAGCACGAACTCCGTAGCCCAGGGATCTCCAGCGATGAACCCAGGGATCTCCAGCAATGAACCAAGGGATCTCTCCAGCGATGAACCCAGGGATCTCCAACAATGAACCCAGGGATCCCCAGCAATGAACCCAGGGATCTCCAGCGATGAACCCAGGGATCTCCAGCGATGAATCCAGGGATCTCCGGAAAAATTGACATCATGAACCGACCGTTACAGCTCGATTTCAAACCCCGACCGTTTGAACACGAGGCAAACGGCTGGACCACTTCGCCACAGAGACCCCAGAAAGAAGAAAAAGAATCTTTATTTACCAAAATATCAACGAAACAAATTTTAAAACACAAAAGTTACACAATCACAAGCTTAGACGTTGTAATGTAAGGTCTCACCTTTCCTGATGATTTGATTCCCTTCATTAAACACAAAAAAACCATGAACCATGCTACGACCAGACCCAAAGCGATTTTCAAGTTAAAGTCAGACACCGAATCCACATTAAGAGCTTGGTTCAGAGTTGATCGATACCAGAAATAACTCGGAGGGCTGCTTCTCTTACAGAGATAAAGTTATGATGATTGAATTAGCAACAATATATAGGCTGTGGTTAGTACGACAACTTAGTCGTATTATACAAAGAGGGATTTAAAAGAAAAAAAAAAAATTCAAAGCTACGGTAGTTCTGAAGGTCTAATCTTGGTAATAACATAAATAGGTAAGGCTAAAACTTGCCGTAACAGGAAATAAATACAACGATTTATACGTTACGGTCACAAGGCCTTCGTCGAGAACACAAACCAGAATAAATTAAAACACTTATGAATCACAAATAATAACAACAACTAGCCTGGACTAGACATAGATCAAATGTGTGTTTTGCGACGTCCATATAAGAGAAAGAGGGGACTGTGTATATTATAGCAGAAGGACCTGTGTGTACTATAGTAAAGGGACAAGTGTGGAATATAACGGAAGGACCTGTGTGTATTATAGTAAAGGGACAAGTGTGGAATATAACGGAAGGACCTGTGTGGAATATAACAGAAGGACCTGTGTGGAATATAACGGAAGGACCTGTGTGGAATATAACAGAAGGACCTGTGTGGAATATAACAGAGGGACCTGTGTGAACTATAGCAGAGTGACATGTGTTAATTATAGCAGAGAGACGGGTAGATCCCAGCAGAGGGACTTGTGTAGATCCCATCAGAGGAACTTGTGTAGATCCCATCAGAGGAACTTGTGTAGATCCCATCAGAGGAACTTGTGTAGATAACAGCAGAGTGACTTGTGTAGATCCCAGCAGAGGAACTTGTGTAGATAATAACATAAAAACGTGTAGATCGCAGCAGAGGGACGTGTAGATCACAGCAGAGGGACGTGTAGATCACAGCAGAGGGACGTGTAGATCACAGCAGAGGAACGTGTAGATCACAGCAGAGGGACGTGTAGATCACAGCAGAGGGACGTGTAGATCACAGCAGAGGGACGTGTAGATCACAGCAGAGGGACGTGTAGATCACAGCAGAGGGACGTGTAGATCCAAACAGAGGGACGTGTAGATCACAGTAGAGGGACTTGTGTAGATCCCAGTAGAGGGACTTGTGTAGATCCCAGCAGAGGTTCGTGTAGATCCCAGCAGAAGGACGTGCAGATTCCAGAAGCGGAATGTGTGTGGAACGTTTTGTGATGAGAAAAGAACATGCCAACTGCACGCTCATGCATGTCATTGTTTCAGTAGCTACTCATGATGAGTTCCTTACTTGTAATACTTGGAATCATGATGAGTTCCTTACTCGTAATACTTGGAATCATGATGAGTTCCTTACTTGTAATACTTGGAATCATGATGAGTTCCTTGTAATATTTGGAATCATGATGAGTTCCTTACTCGTAATACTTGGAATCATGATGAGTTCCTTGTAATATTTGGAATCATGATGAGTTCCTTACTCGTAATACTTGGAATCATGATGAGTTCCTTGTAATATTTGGAATCATGATGAGTTCCTTACTCGTAATATTTGGAATCATGATGAGTTCCTTACTCGTAATACTTGGAATCATGATGAGTTTCTTACTCGTAATACTTGGAATCATGATGAGTTTCTTACTCGTAATACTTGGAATCATGATGAGTTCCTTACTCGTAATACTTGGAATCATGATGAGTTCCTTGTAATACTTGGAATCATGATGAGTTTCTTACTCGTAATACTTGGAATCATGATGAGTTCCTTGTAATACTTGGAATCATGATGAGTTCCTTACTTGTAATACTTGGAATCATGATGAGTTCCTTACTTGTAATACTTGGAATCATGAAGAGTTTCTTACTTGTAATATTTGGAATCATGATGAGTTCCTTGTAATACTTGGAATCATGAAGAGTTTCTTACTTGTAATATTTGGAATCATGATGAGTTCCTTGTAATACTTGGAATCATGAAGAGTTTCTTACTTGTAATATTTGGAATCATGATGAGTTCCTTGTAATACTTGGAATCATGAAGAGTTTCTTACTTGTAATATTTGGAATCATGATGAGTTCCTTGTAATACTTGGAATCTTTATGAGTTCCTTACTTGTAATACTTGGAATCATGATGAGTTCCTTACTCGTAATACTTGGAATCATGATGACTTCCTTACTTGTAACACTTGGAATCTTTATGAGTTCCTTACTTGTAATACTTGGAATCATGATGACTTCCTTGTAATACTTGGAATCATGAAGAGTTTCTTACTTGTAATATTCGGAATCATGATGAGTTCCTTGTAATACTTGGAATCATGATGCGTTCCTTACTTGTAATACTTGGAATCATGATGAGTTCCTTGTAACACTTGGAATCTTTATGAGTTCCTTACTTGTAACACTTGGAATCTTTATGAGTTCCTTACTTGTAATACTTGGAATCATGATGAGTTCCTTACTCGTAATACTTGGAATCATGATGAGTTCCTTACTCGTAATACTTGGAATCATGATGACTTCCTTACTTGTAATACTTGGAATCATGATAAGTTCCTTATTCGTAATACTTGGAATCATAATGAGTTCCTTACTTGTAATAATTGGAATCATTATGAGTTCCTTGTAATACTTGGAATCATGATGCGTTCCTTGTAATACTTGGAATCATAACGAGTTTCTTACTTGTAATACTTGGAATCATGATGACTTCCTTACTTGTAATACTTGGAATCATGATGAGTTCCTTGTAACACTTCGAATCTTTATGAGTTCCTTACTATACTTGGAATCATGATGACTTCCTTACTTGTAATACTTGAAATCATGATATTCCATGTTGTTAATGTCCGTTGCCAGGTAGTCCAAGGCTGTCCGTATGTATTTAAAACTTCATGCGGCCTACTAAGCCTTTAGGGGAAAGGGGGGGGGGGGGGGTTACAAATAATTTGGGCAGATTTTTGTATAGAATTTGAATTTTTTCCGAGCAGTGGTCGTTTAGCCCACTCTTTTCGATTTCTAACTGTCAAGAGATTTTTGAAGTGCTCGACACTGGACATGGGAGTCCGATCTCACTACTCTGAAATAGAGGGAATTTTTACCAGGAAAAAATTCCAGTCTTCACCGAGATATGGCCTTGATGTGAGATGAAGATCTTAGTTAATATGTTGCACGTGACCTTGATGTGAGATGAAGGTTTTAGTTAGTATGTTGTACGTGACCTTGATGTGAGATGAAGATCTTAGTTAATATGTTGACCGTGACCTTGGTGTGAGATGAAAGTTTTAGTTAATATGTTGTACGTGACCTTGATGTGAGATGGAGGTCTTAGTTAATATGTTGTACGTGAGCTTGATGTAAGATGAAGGTCTTAGTTAATATGTTGCATGTCAATTTGACGTGATGTGGGGACCTTGACCAATATGGTACATCTGAATCTGAAGTGAAGTGGGGACCTTGACCAATATGGTACACCTGATTCTGACGTGAAGTGGGGACCTTGACCATTACGGTACACCTGAATCTGAAGTGGGGATCTTTGTTAATACATGCTGTCCCTTACCATGAAATCCGCATGTACCAGTCTGCTTGGTCCCAGTCCTGCTTGGTTCTAGTCCTGCTTGGTCAACAGACCTGCGTGGTCCCAGTCCTGCTTTACAGCTCCGAAACCTAGACATTACTGAAATAAGACCTGTCAAGACTGTATATCTTCCACATGCGCAATCAGCGGCGTATCGCGGGCATCCGACGGCACGACTACGCCCACGACGTAGAGATCTCTGCTTAAACAGGTCTCCACCCATTCTCAAAAACACTTGACTGCTGCCGAGTTTCTTTGTTCGGTTATATCGTAAGGCTAGATCAGAAAATGACAGCGCACATGATGATCTTCACCGTATCTACCAATCACGCCATCAAACCTAGAAGGATTTATTCGAACCCTGACATTGAAACCGCCAAAGATGATAATTTCGTTAATGACAATCGGCCATTGCCTTTTCAAGCAGTTTTGTTGCTGTTGTTGTTATTGAATGTGTGCGATGAGCAAGTGTAATTGTTTGTGGGACCGGAAAAGGTCGTTAAATAGAAGGTTGCAGTAGCTTTCCTTCCATCTCGAGCGATGAAGGTGGACAGGAGTCAACCAGGCTGTTGTGCTTCGTTGGGCAGAATATGCGTGATGCTCAATACTACGAGAATAACATCGATCCACGTCTCGTTAGCCAGGCTGTCTTGAAAACATCCTGTTTCCGCTTCATGGAAGAGATGCGTGGTCATGGTTGATTATCTTGCCTTCTTCTTTAAGGCCTAGTACCAGAATGCGCCTGGAGACAAATTTCCATCTCATTATGTTGTTTATTTGATTTTTACAACACAGCACAGCCTACTGCTTCTTTAGCTCTGTCGTTATTGGAAACTTCACTGAAGAAGCATATTGTCCTGAAGAGCCATGACACCGTGTCCTTTTTTCTTAGTTTCTGTGAGAGCTAGCATTTTCAATTTGATTTTCTTCATTTCTGTTACTCTTGTATGAGCTCCATCTTCTTCTGTTGATGCTTCAAATATACCATGTTCCAAAAATCGTAGTCCGTAATTCGCAACAAGTGGTCCCATTTAAGGTAAGTCTGGTTTTCTCCCTTTTGTTACTTGTAATGGTGTGGGTAGACAAACAGGGGATTGGTATGTCCTGTGCTTACAGTAACAGTGGTATTGGTGGTGGTAGCAGTGGTATTGGTGGTGGTAGCAGTGGTATTGATGGTTGTAGCAGTGGTATTGGTAGTAGTAACAATGGTATTGGTAGTTGTAACAGTGGTATTATAGTTGTAACAGTGGTATTGGTGGTGGCAGAAGCAGTAACAGCTGTATATAAGTGGTGACCAGATATAGCAACACATCTATTATCTGTGGTGGTAATAGTGATGGATTAACATATGTTTACCTCACACTCCTCCACGACAATAATGCTGCCGTTGTTCCTCTTGTCTTCAGGGCACGACGCCCAGGGCAGTGGACTTTGAAAACTCTATGTAGAAATACAAAAATACGAGTCAAGTCAGAGAATAGGTCACAAATGGCAATTAACAAAAAAATTTCACGAGATGCGAACTCGAAAATAATTTATTATTGCATTTGCATCATCATCCGGTGCCCTGTCGGTTGGCGTGGGTGATCACGGACCTCCATCCACTTCTATCACGAGTGTCGTTTACCAACTCTGTTGATGATTGTCGCCCATGCCTTCTCCAACATCTACTCTCTTGGCCTTGCTCTATCTCTCTTTCCTGCTATATTTTCCGTTGTCCCTACGTGCCCCTACTCATAACATTCCCAACAAATTAGGACTGCCTTTTTCTGATCCTTGCAATAAGTTGTCTTTGTGTTTGGGCCTCCTCAAGTACTGTACCATTAGTGTTCTTTGCAGTGCATGGGATCAGCAGCATTCTTCTAGAAAACCACATCTACCTTGCTTCCAGAAATCTATGCGCTTGCTCGCAGATTAGTTGAATTGTCATGGAAAGAAGCAGGAAACATAAGCAGTACACCAGACCCAATTCACCAACTCCAAAGAAATCAACAAATACCTTATTTCGCTTGAGAACTGGACACTGCAGACTACTCGAACATCTATACCGATGAGTGCCCATGTGGAACAGGATGCCAGAACCCTGAGCATATTCTACAGGAATGCCCAATCTATAGGGAAATGAGATGCCAGACCTGGCCAGAGGGTGCGGAGCTGAGACAAAAGCTGTAGGGCAGCTGCTCCGACCTGGTGAAGACTACAGACTTCATCATGGCGACTGGCCTACAGATATAGCACGACCAAAAGATCCTGAACGCAAAGAAGAAAAAGTCCAATTGCCAAGGATTCACCGCCATATGCCAATACTGGTTTCATGGCCTCGGTTATTACTACTAAGTAAAGGAGGCCATGACCGGTTCCATGTAGCATCCACGGACTTTCTTTCTGAATTCCAACAACAAGGTTTTGTTGCACAATATTCCCATTATGGTCTGGAATACCGATTTTTCTTGGACTATTCTGCATTTTATTTCATGATTGCATCTTCCATCCGATGTTATGTTTGTTCCCAGGTATTTAAACGTGTTTACTTGTCTCAATTCGGTCCCCTTCGCTATGGCGCGGCATTTTGGAGAGTCCGGTTTCTTCGTTACTACCATCACTTCCGATTTTTAAAAATTTATTTGTTTTCTCTTTGTTGATATACTATGTCTACCATTTCGTGCAAGTCGGTTTCAGTCTGGGATATCCATACAATATCATCAGCATATCGTAGATTGTTTATGTTTTGTCCGTCAATTGGCTTGGCTTGGCTTCGTTCATTCTCAATCTCCAGCCAAAAAACCCTGAAAGGGCTTAAGTAGCAGATTGTAGTCCAGAGAACGGAATGTTATATGTCATAGTTTACAGCTTGACTGACTGCGATATTTGCACCTTTCGGTCCAACGCATCCGACTTCAGCGAGCATTTTTTGAGTACCGGGTTACCATTCCCTCTTCGATCCCTTCTCCTTAGCCAGTCTGCCTGCTGCAGCCTGTTATCCAGGATCACCGTTTGGAGGTGTAGAAGGGTCTTGGCCGCTCTGGTTCGCTGGCCCTGATGCTAGCAGTCAGCTATGGGTCTCTGACCACTGCAGCTCATGCGCTGCTCAGCATCTTGATCCCGTCCACCAATTGATATTCCTGGCATTGTCTGTATGTTTCTCAAGATAAACTCACTGTATAGAGAGAACAGGTTGGGAGACAGAACACAACCTTTTACATTGCATTTTCATTGTTATTTATTTCTAAACATAATGTCCACCAACAATGGTAGACTTTTCATATCGTTTTATCAGTTCAAGAACCGGCCTATTCTGATCATTTTGTGTTTGTTAGTCATCTGTCTGGGTACCATCCGTCATCGGTCACACTTTATAGAAATTCAGTAGCTCATGCATTATGATGTAGGCTAAACCATGCAAACACCCTTTTGCAGTTGAAACACGGAAAGCCAAGGATCAAGATTCCCAGGATGACCCAAAGTTCGCTGAGGTGACAACATAAAAAATGCCCAGAAGGATAAAGAAGTTAACTCTAAACAGGCCAGGAAGAATACTATAAATAGAACAGTTTGGCGTACACTCTACCAAATCTCTACAGCCCATGATAAAAAGGCGATTAAGTAGGTCAGTAGGAAAGCTCTGGGAAGATGTGCTTAAATATTATTGTACACCAAATCTTCTTCTCCCTCTTCTGATACTAAAGAAAATGATATATCCATGGTGTTACTCTTATACCGTATGGAGCTTTCACGAAGCTTCTGTCACTGCCAAGCTACAGGGGTGAATGGGCTGACAGCAGCCAGAGACTCATAGCTGACTGCTTGCATCAGAGTCAGTGACCTATAGTTGACGAAGACCCTGTTTCGCCTCCAAGTGGTGGCCCTAGAAACAGACTGCAACCATGGCAAAGAGATTATGGATCGAAAAGGGAAGGCAAACCCAGTCCCAAAAATGAAGTGTTGAAGTCGGATTCGTCAAGCCGAAAGGCGTAGATATTGCAGTCCAGAGCTGTAAACAAGGACACGCCACACACGTCTCTTTCAGGACGAATGGAGAAGAAGAAAAAGAAGAAGAAGAAATAGCTTCTTTCAGACTGAGGATATCACTCGCCACTTTTGATCTAGAACAATATCTCAACTAGCAACTTCGAGTTTGTTAGCTTCAACTCTTTCGTCGGTTTTCAATTATAACCACTTTACCAAATTCCAAAACATTAATGAGGAGAGAATCAAGCGGTTCAACCACCTAATGAGAACATGACCAACTACACCTGTGCGCCTTTAACGCATGGCGTTCGGGCTTTCTGAAACGTGGTGGTCCGAGATCGAGATGGATAAGAAATGTTGCAGATATTCTAAATCGACATGTGATAATGACTACTTGATCATCAAGTCTGGCCCTGGACAGAAAACAACGGCTCTCCACCACGGCTCGCAGCATTGCTTGCTGAGCTCTTACATAGCATCTTGCCATCACCTCGTGTCAACTTTGATTAAGTTCCTCCTATTTTGAAGATGAGCCTTCTCAATTTTCTACAAATGATTTTAAAGACCTAGAAATACCCGAAAATCATCAACATTCAAAACGGTGCGTTCTGTAAATATTTATTCTTTACTTGCTCAAGAATAATTTTGAGATAAAATTTAAAATACTTTTTGTTTATTTATGACTGCAATTAATTTATTCTTCTATTTATTTCTGTTGATTTTGGTGTTGCATGCACCAGTAAGTGTTATATAGTTAGTTATTTACATTTTTTCGCAATGTTTATGAATGTGTAAGATACAAATTAATTTAAAAAAGGTCCAAATTAGATTTAATAGTTGTAGGCAGGTAAATTAAAAGAAACATATCAAAAATATATGGACAAGCAAAACATAGTTCAGAAAGTGAATTAAGCAGCAAAAATAGAATTCGAAAAAAACACCTTGCTCATATGATCAAGACTGCTAGTCAAATCTTCTTCTCTTATGTTAGAAATAAACAAGAACGAAAGACAAAATAGGCCCTCTCATAGATAGAATATGTTAAATAATAAGTGAGAAAAATAGAGGCAGTTAATCTGCTCAATCAGTACTTTGGCACAGTCTACACAAAAGAAGACTGCTCCAAGATCCCAGAGTCTATAGTCTTAGTCTTAGTCGACCTATACATCTACAAGGGCATTAGCCCTTGTGCAGGTCCCAACTCTTGTGCGAGTTGATAGTCGCCGGGTGCATTTCTCTGCTTAAAGGGCTGGGGTCGATCAGTGTTATGTTTTTTGGTTTTTATGATGGTCTCATCTTGGTTATTTCCAGTCGATTCTTGGCAGTTTGCGGGACTTCAGTGCTTGGAGTGCTGATTGTGCATCTGTCAGAAATACTACAGGTTGTGGACCGACATTTCAGTTGAACAGTTTATCAGTTGCCACCTTGATTGCCAGGTTTTCTTCATCATATGTATGACAGAATTTTCCGGTCCGTACCCTGTATCCCTAATGTTGTTTGAGTATTCTATGTACACTTCCGCTCCTCCATTCTTTACTGCATTCTGTGCTGACCCATCTGTCTACTCTGACTCAGAGGTCTTGAACCAACTAATTAAACCAGCGGTTCCCAACCTGTGTGCCGGGACACCATGGTATGCCGTAGCTACTTTACAGAGGTGCCGGGAAACATTCCAATATTTTCATTGAAATGACCAGTAGATGCACTGTTAAGTAGGCTCATGATCTGACTGGGGATTCTGTAGAACAGTTCTGGTACGCTAAGGGTGGAGTAGATCGTAACAGTTGTTCCCAACCACTGGACTAAACTTTAGTTGCCTTACTTGTATGGAGTACGCATCTTTCTTCTTTTTCTTCTTCTTCTTCTTCTTCTTCTTCTTTTTCTTCTTCTTCTTCTTCTTTTCTTCTTCTTCTTCTTCTTCTTCTTCTTCTTCTTCTTCTTCTTCTTCTTCTTCTTCTTCTTCTTCTTCTTCTTCTTCTTCTTCTTCTTTTTCTTCTTCTTCTTCTTCTTCTGTGTTAGTTCTCAATCTTCAGCTACCAATCCCCGAACAGGGCTTCGCAAGTAGCAGGGTGTAGACGGAGAACGGAATGCGTTGTGTCGCTAGTTTACAGCTTAATTTCGATAGTTGCACCTTCCGGTCCGACACATCCGTCTATGGCAGGTTTGTGTTCTATTTAAGCACATCAGACATAACACATTGAGAGCATACATACCAGAGTACATATATCATGTAAGTGCTGTATATAAAACGGATGTGCAATGTTTGTTTTTTTATTTTTGTTTTCAGGTTAAAGGTTTGTCTTTCTGGATTCTATTGCACGCAGCTCTCAACCTTAGGCCGTAGTATTTTATTTCTGGACGTATTATCCAATGAATTGATGAGTGTATGTATCTATTTGTAATGTGTTGTATGTGTTCCACTATGGTAGTTTTACAGTCCATTAGTTTAGTTAATTATTTCTGTTATGTAAAGAAATGACTATACAAAGAAAAATCTTAGACTTGCCCAGTCAAACTGGACAACTTAGTGATTTTGAATACGGTATGTGTCATGAGTTGGAGCATCGTATTCTCTAGATCAGTGTTTCTAAACCTAAGGGTTATAATGGGTCATACAGGTAAAGTGAATGAGCAAGTCCACGTAGCAGTGAAAAAGGCAAATGCAATATTGTGTATGATAAAAGGAAATATTAAACATAGGAGCTAGGAAGTGATTCGCAAACTGTATAAAGCATTGGTTAGACCTAGACTGGGGTACTGTGTTTAGGTGTGGAGTCATTCTAGTAGAGGTGATATAAACATGTTATAAAGCAAACAAAGAATAGTGACAAAGCTTATAGTGGAATTCCAGAATTCCAGTTATGAGAAAAGACTCAGAAACATCGACCTACAGTGTCTAGAAAAGAGAAGAATTCGAGGTGACAATACAGGTTTATAAGATAATCAAAAGAAAGGATAAATTAGACTAACACGTTTTTTTTCAAAATACAACCACCTAGAAGTACATTAGGGCATAGCTACAAATTAACTAAAGATAGGTCCAGGTTAGATATTAGGAAATATTTTGTTAGTCAGAGAGTGGTGAATGCTTGGAATGCATTGCCACAGGAAGTAGTGGAGGCAAGAACAATTAATGCATTTAAAAATAAATTGGAAGGGCATAACTTTTAAATCAATGAAAATGTAAATGAAACTGGTTGTATACGGACTATGCAGTCTTCTAAACCAGTATAAAGACGTTAAGTTAAGTTCACCGGGGATCCCAGGAACCAAACTGTTCCGCGAGAAATATTTTGGTGTTCCGCGAGAAATCTGTTGGCGTTCCGCGATAAATCTTTTTGCGTTTCGCGAGAAATCTGTTGGCGTTCCGCGAGAAATCTTTTGGAGTTCCGTGAGAAATCATTTATAGTTTCGCGAGAAATCTTTTGGCCTTCCGCGAGAAATTTTGTGGGTGTTCCTTGAGAAATAGTGATGAATAGACTAATCATATGTAAATGTATTTTTTAATAATTGTTCTGATAAATTTTATATTTGTAATTTTAGTGCAACATGTAGGTAGCATTCTTGAGAAATGTTGCAGCGTTAAGTTTAATTCAGTCTTCAACTATGATATTATTTTGGGGTAAAGGTAACGTCTGGTCAGGCAAAAAATACCGATAGTACATGTTAGTCAGGCAAAACATACCGATAGTACATGTTAGTTAGGGTCAGGTAAAACATACCGATAGGACATGTTAGTTAGGGTCAGGTAAAACATACCGACATGACATGTTAGTTAGGTAAAACATACCAATAGTACATGTTAGTCAGGTAAAACATACCGATAGTACATGTTAGTTAGGGTCAGGTAAAAACATACCTATAGTACATGTTAGTCAGGTAAAACATACCGATAGGACATGTTAGTTAGGTAAAACATACCAATAGTACATGTTAGTTAGGGTCAGGTAAAAACATACCTATAGTACATGTTAGTTAGGGTCAGGTAAAATATACCGATTGAACATGTGGGTCCGGTAAAGCATACCGATAGAACATGTTAGTTAGGGTCAAGTAAAACATACCGATAGGACATGTGGATCCGGTAAAAAAAACCAATATGACATGTTAGTTAGGGTCAGGTAAAACATACCGATATAACATGTGGGTCCGGTAACACATACCGATATGACATGTTAGTTAGGGTCAGGTAAAACATACCGATATGACATGTTAGTTAGGGTCAGGAAAAACATACCGATAGTACATGTTAGTCAGGGTCAGGTAAAACATACCGATAGGACATGTTAGTCAGGTAAAACATACCGATAGGACATGTTTGTTAGGTAAAACATACCGATAGGACATGTTAGTTAGGGTCAGGTAAAATATACAGGTCAGGACCCCCACCTCACTTTAGTGCAGGTCTCTCATGGCAGCCTGTCTAACGAGGTGGAGGATCGAGGTGATCACCGTAGTAGTGATCGACATGCAGATGAAGCCAAGAATAGCCCAACTGCTTGGATTATCTCGGTTGACTTTCATTAACACGCTCGGGATGTGAGGAAAACTACTTAACGTTCTATTCAGGATGCGTATAAGAGCAATATAACTCATCATGAGCATCCAACATCAAGATTATATTGATTAGAAGTATAATGGACCTCCAAATAAGTATGTGGGGTCCAAACGGCAAGCACAGGTTCATCATGATGTAGCTTGTCCTTTGTAGAACGTCGCTCTTACAACAGCCGATCTATAAGACTCTCGATCTCTGACCAGAATGCCCGCCTCCGTCGCTATCATGTTCAGGACCTCCGTGATGTCTTGTGTCCATCTGCTTCTCAGTCTGCCTCTGTCCCACCTTCCAGGAACCATACCCTCCAATATTGTTCTCTCTAGGCCATTATGGCGTTTGACACAGGGATAGTACATGTTTCACTTAAGAAATAAAACTTGTATTATCTAAATTGGCTTCAAAAATCGCATTTCTTTGACCCACATATTTGTTCACGTGACATTTGACCTTGATTTATCTTACGTCTTTTCTTCTGCTCCTTCTTCATCGATCAACTGATGCTACGCTTCTAGTCCGGTGAAGTTCACGATAGAGACTGTCCGTTTCAAGTATTCACCGATCTCTCCCAGTTTTTCAAGCATGGTCGCTCCGCCAGGACAGACTGTCTCTCTTTGGTCTGCATTGGTAGAGCACTCTTGCAGAATGAATATCTTCTGGTGTTTGCTTGGGTGCTCCACAATCGCACTTGGCAGTTTCTCTTAGACCCACCCTGTGTAGGTGGGCCTTGAGTCTACAATGTCCCGTTCTGAGTTTGCAGACCTTTGGCTGCCCATCTTTGTCTATGCTGTCATTTTCTGGTACGTCTTTTCAAAATGTCCAATAAACGATTCAGTTATTGTAGCAGTTACTATATGTCACCTTTCTGTCTATATGTGCTATATACGTACGATATTGAGTTTTTAAAATGTATTTTGTGTATGTGCAAAGGGTGGGCCTAAGTTGAAATTTCTTGAACACGTTTTGATTTTCTTGTTGCTGTTGTTGTATTGTCCATAAACTTGAGAAAAAACCTCAGGTTTTAAAAAAAAAACTAGCTGTCAGAAGAAAACAAATATTTTCGTTGGGAATTTGAAGTTTATAAAAGAGAAAGAAAGATAATAATGATATATAATAATGTGCATTGGTGGTTCCCTGAGACATGAATATTATTTCAAGTGTTCTGCAAGGGTAGCAAGTTTGAGAAGCACTGCGTTAGGGCGCAGGAGAGTGTATGTGAATGTACAGATCGCCTAAGGACGAGATCAGAATGTGTGTGGTATGTGCAGGGCACTTTGGGAACGATGTGTGTTCTGATTATATGGGTATGCATAGATCGACTGAGTACACATACCACACATATATTTCGGAAGTAGACATCGGGTACAATATATAGGAGCGATGGGGAATGAAACGATGAAACGACAATTATGGAGGGAAACAGGGATGGAATTAGTTACCTGAACGATATAGACAAGGCACCAGCTCATAATTGTGTTGTAATACAGGCACAGGTAGATGGACACAATGGCCGCAGTAACACCGAGTCCACCAATGTAAGGTGACACCTGATGCAGATAGACGAAGAACATTAACATAATATAAGCATTGTTATGTTAATAATTAATTCCCAGCGGAGAATAAGGCCTGCTCTGCAGCCGTTGAATGTAACTTAAAAGATTAGGTCGTGACACATAAAATAGTCTTTCACTGGCGACATCTTCTGTGTGTGTTTCGCTTGGCTTGGCGTCATTCGTTCTCAATCTTCAGCTACCTAGTCCTGAAAGGGCTTTAAGTAGCAGAATGTAGTCCAGAGAACAGAACGCGTTGTGTCATAGTTTACAGCTTGACTGCAATATATGTACCTTTTTGTTTGACACATCCGACTTCAGCAGGCATTTTTTTAGAATCGGGTTAGCCTTCCCTCTTCGATCCCTTCTCCTTAGCGGGTCTGCGCTGTTGCAGCCTGTAATACAGGATCACCCCGTGGAGGTGTAGACGGGTCTTGACAGCTCTGGCTCGCTGGCCCTGACGCTATGGGTCGCTGACTGCTGCAGCCCATTTGTTCCTGTATGTGTCTGGCGTGATCGGTCGTACTGCCTTATGTACAACTATCCAAAGTCAACTGGTGCAACGTGTTGTGTGATCAGTCATACTGCCTTATGTACAACTATCCAAAGTCAACTGGTGCAACATGTTTCTAGAGCAATCAGTCAGGTACATTTCTAGTTTCTGTCTGAGATGGGAAAAAAGTAACGGGACGTCCGTCCCTTTTTCTAATCCTTCATCACACACTCCCCCCCCTCCCCCCTCCTCCTATTAACTAGAATACCCAAGCAATAATCGCTCATGGATATGGATCATATTCTGTGTTCTGTTCCTAAGAATCGACTTCACTGCATTTCGGGCATACCAATAGGTGATCAGTCTCTCTAAATAAATGTCGAAAGGTGGGAATAATTATGGTTTTTGTAGCTCGTTGGTTGTACACACTTCTGATCCGTGCAGCAGCATAAGGCGTTTAGTTGAGTAGCTTAGCAGTTGCATTATACTTATCTAAAGAGTTCAACATGTATCCACACCACGACACGACTACACACAGGGAACGCAGTAAACACTATCCTAAATGGAAACATAACATTATCGTTTAATATGCATATCAACAAAAAGAAACAAAGTACATCTAAACTAAATAATCATAATATATCTATTGAACTACATCTGAGGTTTTTAAGCACTAGTTGTTTATGTTTCCCTCAAAACTACATAACCCAGGCTCTTGTCGTTGCACTGCCCTTATTTGCACACTCAACACACAATCCCAAACTCGTCCTCATGATTGGATGTCGTACTCAGTCGTTCTGTGCATTCGCTTATAATCAGATCACCTTCAGTCAGGTGATCTGTACATCCACATAAATCCGTTCACATATCCTCAGGCGATCTGTGCATTCATATATAATTAGATCACGTCACTTATATTTGGATCACGTACTCACTTGTGGCCATATGTCGATATGTGCATACACATATAATCAGAACATACATCGTTCCCAAAGTGTCCTGCATATATCACACACATTCTGATCTCGTCCTTAGGCGATATATACAATCACATACAATCAGATCACTTACAATCAGGCGATCGATCTGTGTATTCACAATTACTTAGATCACTTCCCGTATTCATACGAATCTGTACATTCATATGTAATTAGATCACGCATCGTTCACTATGTGTCCTGCACATATGACACACCTTCAGATCTCTTACTGTTCACAGGGTGTCCAACATAAACACTTATAGAACGACTGGCCAAAACTTGAGGTAAATGCTGGTCCAGTCACCTTGCAAATTCACTCTTACTCTCAGACTACTGACATCCTATCAGTCTGTTTGAGTTTTTTTTCTTTCGCTTTAACTGTTTGCCTCACTAGTTTCTACTGGCGTAGGCACACCTATTCTACCCCAGACCATAGTCAATTGGGCGAAATTAAGACGCATAAACCAGTGCTCTAATGCATGCGTGTATCTGTATGTTAATCTTTGCAGAGTATTTTATAGTCTCAAGCAACAACATGGCTGTCCAAAGGTTTTCTCATGGTTGTCTGACTTAGCCCTCACTCTAATTTGGAACTACTCTCCAATTAATTGTTATTGAATGATTATCCATCAATCCCTGTCACTCTAAATGTTGTAGCCTGATGTTGGGTTACCTGACTGTCACAATTCCCCCCCCCCCCCCCCACCCAATTATGCTAATTCAGACCGCCATAGTGGTCATCTACGAACCCCTACCTCAGCTCTGAACCCCTCCTCCCCCGTCCTGTACCAGACAAATTGTTACACCTTAAACCCATCATTTCATTTGTCGACATAGTGTCGAGACGGTGAATGACCTTGGCACGCTTTCAGTCAACCTTTGTTCCCAGAGTCACCAGCCCAATCTCCCCTGCCCTAAACACATATGCTCCATCTGGAACTGTCACATCCGTCCTCTCTTGCACTCCACACCATTCAAACCTGTTCGTGAGTCTGTGCATTTGTCTTTTCCTCTACCTGTATTTCTTCTGATTTTTCAGCGTTCGTTCTGAAAAGAACGTAGTGTCGTAGTTTACAGCGATATCTGCGCAGTTCAGCCCGACACATCCAATATCAGCTGACTTTTATAACTACTTGGTTTGCCTTCTCACTGCGATCCCTATCCCTTTGCCAGACGTGACTAATTCGGCCTGTTTCCAAGTGGAATAGGGTCTTGGTCAGCAATGGTTTGCTGACCCTGACGCAAGCTGCCAGCTATGGTTTGCTGACCCTGACGCAAGCTGCCAGCTATGGTTTGCTGACCCTGACGCAAGCTGCCAGCTATGGTTTGCTGACCCTGACGCAAGTTGCCAGCTATGGTTCGCTGGCTGCTGTCAGCTCATGCACTGATGCATCTTGGTCCCCGTCAATCTGTCTAACCGCCGGTGTGACTGTTAATGTGCTTACTCGTTTACTTGCAAACAAGTTGCGTACCTTATCATGTTTCTTCTTTTTCTCTTCTTCTTAGTCATCATCAGCAACACCATCATCAATATCATCACCACCGTCATCATCACCATCATCATCTCCATCAACATCAACATCATCATCTTTATCATCATTGCCACCAACATCATCATTATCATCACCATCGGAAAGAATAGCCCACTGCACCTTCATACATATCGTAAAAGACAAATGAAGAGAGTTGTGCATGAGACTAGAAACATCATAGTGTAAAACAAATTGCTTCATAAACCACCATTACAGAGGAAAACTAAGTGCCCCTTTGCACAGGCTTCCCAAAGGAGGCCAAATGTAGTGGTGCCCTTATACTGTTGAAAATAAGTTGACACAGAGGCGACAGCTCAAGTGGTCTGCCCGGGTCTTTGTGTATGACAATGACAAGAATAGCACCACTGCCTCACAGAGATCATGTCGTAAGAGGCGACTGTGTCACATGGTATAACACTGGCCATGGTTAGGTAGTTTGTTTAGAGCAGCATAGATGGCGCCTAACAGGCTGAGGATCTACTTTGCACTAGTGTTTGAGTCTATCAAGATGGTTAACCATCCTCCGTAAGCGCTTATCCCAACGCAGCGGAGTAATAAGCTGCTTAAGACTGGGCAGCTAAGCAGGAAACTCTTCTCCCTTCTACACCCGACTCATACATCTGCCCCTGTAAAAGTACAGGTCGACAGACTAAGACAGAGGCGGCACTGAAAATCACAAATATAATAACATGGCCAAGTATGGTTCAAATGCCAAATCAGAATTTTTTTTAATTCACTGAAATATACATTACGACCAAAACATATTCATTAGGGACACAGGTCAAACACAAATGAAAACAACTAAAAAGTCATAACAGCAAGTTTGTACTTACCCTAAAAAGGTTCTCGTTGAACAAAAAATTACTGAATAAGGGATGCAGGAGTAGTCAAGTTGGCCAGGAGTGTTAGAGGAAGGTTAGTACTGGTAGGCCGTATAAGATGATTTAGATCAAGGGTGAAATGACGTGGAGGAAGACTCACCTCTGGTCAGGCACAACATACTGATCTGATATGTTAGTCAGGGTCAGGCACAACATACTGGCTAATACCCTCATCTCGGCTTCCTAGTAGTAGTAGCCCTTCTGGAAACGAGCTGTTTTCATGGCAGCCTAGCTAACCGACGTGATCCCTTTTGTAGTGAAAAACACGCAGATGAATCCACGCATAACACAACCGTCTGGCGGACCCCGGTCCTCCGTTATCCGCACACTCGGGATGTTGAGGAAAAACTACTGCAACCTGTCTTTAGCACGCTTCCATAATTTTTTTTAAATTTTGCAACTTTCAAAAATTGTAAATGTTCTTTTTGTTGGTCAATAAATATGATTTTCTTGTGTTTAGAGACATAAATGAATAAAGAAGTTGTTGATGCTATTGTTGTTGTGTGTTTGTTAGTTTCTGAGATACAAGAAGATAAATGTGAAATTTTGTGAAAAAATTTAAATATTTGGACTTTCCCGGCTAGGCCTAGTCGCTCCGATTGAAAACCATGGAAACCATAACAAAGAATCGATACTGTGTTTACAATATCGACACAACTGTTTGTTTCCAATTCAAGCGTAATTCTTTCATCTAAACAAATAAAATAAACAGATTTACAAGATAAAGATCTTTCTCAATAACCTACTTCACCTTTCTTTGACAGTGTGACGAGTTTGGCTGTCTCAGACGGCCTGCAGTGAGCTCTTTACCTTTACTACGCTGCAGGCCGCTGTCTGCGCCATGCTTGTGACGCTGTCAAAAAAAAAATGTAAAATTTTTTCCTCTAAGTACGGAGACCCTACCGATAGCTATTTTTATACTGCTGGATTCGTCACGTCCATCTACACACGCTTTTTGCCGGTAAAAGTATCGTATGTTAGATTACAAATGACTTTTAAACGATTTTTATTTTTTTCGCCGATTGGAGCAAGCCGACTTTTTGGGGGAAGGTGAAGTAGGTTGTTGGGAAAGATCTTTATCTTGTAAATCTGTTTATTTTATTTGTTTAGATGAAAGAACTACGTATTGGAAACTAACAGTTGTGTCGATATTGTAAACACAGTATCGATTCTTTGTTATGGTTTCCATGGTTTTCTATCGGAGAGACTAGGCCTAGCCGGGAACGTCCAAATATTTAAATTTTTTCTAAACATTTCACATTCATCTTCTTGTATCTGAAAAACTAAAAAACACACAACAACAACAATGACATCAACGAGTTGTTTATTCAATTGTGTCTCTAAACACAAGAAAATCATATTTATTGACTTACAAACAGAATAGTTACAATTTTTTAAAGTTGCAAAATTGAAAAATGTGAAACATTTTCAAAAATTCAATGTGGAGTGCTACAGGTTTAATAAAAATTATTTATTTTTTGAACGGATACCCTCCCGATAGTCATTTTAAAAAAATGCTGAATACGTCACCACCTTCACAAGATATTTTGCCGGTGAAACTATTCATACTATTGTATGTTAAAATACAAATGGCTTTTGAAGAATTTTTATTTTTATACGCCGTTTGGAGCAAGCCGACTTTTTTGCGAAAGGTGAAGTAGGTTGTTGGGAAAGATCTTTATCGCGTAGATCTGTTTATTTTGTTTGTTTAAATGAAAGAACTACGTATTGGAAACTAACAGTTGTGTCGATATTGTAAACACAGTATCGATACATTGTTGTGGTTTCCATGGTTTTCTATCGGAGCGACTAGGCCTAGTGGTCGTCATAAAAAATGCAGCGTGCAGTCTGTAGTTTCGTCTTCCCATGATATCAGATGACCCCAGTGTCTTCATGTCCTGCTAGCACATATCTTTGAATCACAATTTAGCTGTTGCTGCACGTGTTGTGTCGACACCTTAGAGTGAAGATGGGAAGCCTCTCCAGGTCACGCACGCTTGGGCATCGTTCTGTGAAAAACAAGCAGCAGGTTCCCTCTCTCCACGTAGATAGTTATTCTAGAGGAACAACATTAGCCGATACAGCCTGTAATCAGACACGAGTTGCCAGAAAAGCATTGTCTACAAGAAGATTATTGCACACATCAAAAATATGTATTTCGTCCAAGTTTTATCTGGTTTCTGCCCATGTGTAACGGTAAGTGACCTGAAAAGGAAGCGAAGAATAGTAACACTGCAACCTACTAGGCATATTGTAAAAGGTAAATAAAGAGAATCGGGCAGGGGGGACGTCCTGTTATAGACTATTAGCCATAAGAGAATTAAAAGAAGACCTCTACATCCAAAGGTAGAAGAAAAGTAAATAGTAAGTTTTGTCCCAATTTGTTGTGTTTCTGAGAAGACGAAAACTAGCATATATTGTGACAAGACTCAAAATTGACGGATAACGTGGAAAGAAAACAACAAAGAGAAAAATACAAGTTTTACATCGAGGCAAGAGCAGAAAGTCAACAAATAATATACGGGACATAAAGCAGTAGAGATTTATTATCGCCTACGCTTGTTGGCGCCTGCAGTTGATAGAGAAGAGAGCATTGAGTCATTGACTACAGTTCTAAAGATAGTTGGTCAGCTTTTAGTCCACATTTCACCTGATTCCATACACCGATTGATCCTTTTCTTAAGCGCTGTCCCACAGCAAGCTCCAGGTAAAACAAAGGTATCCCCTCAATGAGAAGCATTACTAAGTATGGTACTAGGAATGCACCTGCGTGAACAAGAATATCATTGATATGAATTATTATAATCCTGGATAAAATGTCCTGCTTTTAGCTATCTTAGGGCAATCTGGCAAAGCAGCAACTTCTGTCGGTAGGTGCTCAAAGGTATATTAGCTTAGTTGACATCACTACTGTAGCGTTCACCGATCCATAGCTGACTGCTAGCGTCAGGCCAGCGAAGCAGAGACCCTTCTACACATCTACTTAGTGATCCTGAATAACAGGCTGCAACAGGGCAGACTCGCTGAGTAGAATAGATCGAAGAGGGAAGACCGACCCGGCACTCAAAAATGTCGGATCGAACAGTGCAAATAAAAGTCAACATGTAAACTACGCAACGCATTCTATTCTCCGGACAACAGCCTGCTAACTTGCAAAGCCATTTTCAGGGCTTGGTAGATGGAGATTGAGAATGAAGAAGAAGAAGTTTACATCACTAAGGACAACTTATATGCTTGGCCAGTTGCGTACTGAGCACTGGCCCACAGAGACGAATATCCACACAAATCTGTTTGGAAGCCCCGAAGAACTCTTCACTACGGCAGCCTTTATCCAAAGAACAGGGCTCCACGTGTAGATGTAACAGGGAAAGGCATGGCGAACAAAAAGAAGTAGAAGACTAAGGACAACTCACTAGCGCAGTGGTTCTCAAACTATTTCAGTCCCCTGCACCCTTAGAGTAACATAATTTTTCCACGGCAAACCAAATCAGAAGATAAGCCTACTTAACAGTTTTGGTGCGTAGCTGATACGGTTAGCTTGGTTAACTGAACAAATTAATGAAACACGTATTTCAAATTCTCAGTTTACATAGCGACTTTTCGTGACCAAAGACACGGTGAATTAGCTGATAAGCACCAATTCATAGAAGGAGTGACGGTTGTGCCCGCTGAAATAAAAACCAGTCACGTGATAAGATTGCATGTTCCCCAGCGGCGTCTAACAACATAAGTGGCTCTGTTTCATTTACAGTTACAGTACCACGTTATATCCATATTCTTCGTAGGCATTTATTAACGAAAGACTGGAGTCTTTGATGTATGACCTTGGTCGTTCTCCATGTCTTCACTCCGTACAGCAGACGCGACTTGACACTGACGTTGAATACTCTAATTTTGATGTGAATCTTGATTTCTTGATTCTATGGTCTTTAGTGTCAGAAATGCGTCTCTTGACTTTTCAATTTTGGTTCTAACATCTGCATCTGTGCTTCGATGTAGATGTGTCAATTTTGCTGCCCAAACAGGTAAAGGTATCCACTTCTCTAACGGCTCTCACTCCAGCATGATTGGTTCTTTGTTGATAGTGTTGAGTTTAAGGAGCTTAGTTTTCTTCCTGTTGATATCCAGTCGCAATTTGTTGATTGTTCTTTCACCCTATAAAGTTTCTCTTTCATTCGGCAATGGCTAGAAAATAGCAATAAAGCAATGGCGAGACCTAAATTAGATCAATGTGTTTAGGTGTGGAGTCCATATCATAGAGTGGATATAAACATGCTGAAAAGATTACAAAGAATATCTACAAAAAGTGTCCCGGGTTTCAGAATTATAGCTATGAGGAAAGACTAAAAAACATTGGTCTTCAGTGTCTCGAACAGAGAAGAATTTGAGTACAATCGGCTACAAGCACAAGAACACAGTTACAAATTGTTTAAAGACAAGTTCAGATTTGATAATACCAAATATTGTTTCAGTCAGAGAGTGGTGAATCCTTGGAATGCATTCCGCAGGATGTAGTGGAGGCGGAGTCAGTTAATGCATTCAAAAATAGATTGGATGCTCACAGTATTTTCAATATCGATGGGGTGAAATAAAGTGGTTGTATACAGACTCTGCAGAGACTTCTAAACCAGTATAATGAAGCTAAGTTAAGTTAACCAAGAGAAAGAATGAGAAAGGATGGCATTATAGATATTGTGAGAGCTATTCCTTGTGCTGAAAATAAGGCAGAAAAATAAGAAGATTCGGTTATCTCATGCGAATGCAGCATGGCCAACTACAATTGTAAGTAAAAACAATACAAGCAGATCTGATTACAGGGCACAATGAAGACAACAAGAAACTGGGTCGTCCTTGCTGTAGCGCAATACAAGACTTCTCTTCAGGCTTACCACGACAGGTCGTAAGTTGCGATCCCTGAAACAGAGGGATATCACTGCAGCAAGAATCAATTTACTCATGGTGCAGTCTTCCTGTAAGGAATCAACCACTGTTAAAAAAAAATAAAAGGCAAATACAATATTATGTATGATAAAAACAAATATTAAACATAGAAGCAAGAAAGTGATAGTCAAAGTGTATAAATCATTAGTTAGACCTAGATTGGAATACTGTGTTCAGGTGTAGAGTCCTTATCATAGATGAGATATAAACATGCTGGAAAGAATATAAAGAAGGGTGACAAAACTGATAGAGGGAGTCTAGAATTACAGTTATGGGGAAAACCCGGCCTACTGTGTCTAGAAAAGATAAGAATTTAATGTGACTTAATACAGGTGTTTAAGATAATCAACAGAAAGGATAAATGAGACTTAAACACGTTTTTTTTTTAAACACAGCCGCCTACAAGAACAAGAGGGCACATCGACAAATTAATTTTTAAAAAAGGTCCAGATTAGATACCAGAAAATAATCCTTTAGTCAGAAAGTGGTAAATGCTTGGAATGCATTGCAACAGGAAATATGGGAGGCAGGGTAAATGAATACATTCAAGAATGGATTGGATGCGGATAGGTATTTTTATATCAAGAATGTAAAAGAAATTGGTTGTACAGACTCTGCAGAGTTTTCTAAACCAGTATAAAGACGTTAAGTTCAGTTATTCAGCATAGACGCTATTGGGGCGAAAAGGAAAGAGTCTAATGATATGACAATCTCGAATGAATGAACGACCAATGAACACACTTGAATGAGACTATTAAAGAGTCAGAGAAACACCAGAGGAAAAGTAGATCGGCGCAGTGTGTCTCGTTGGCAGATCTGGAACGGGCTGATCCAAATATGAGAATATGGAGGTGACCTGCTCGGCCATATGCTCCAATAGGACGCAAATGGATGAAAAATAATGATGATAAAGAACAGAATTACTCATTTTCGTAAACAAATTTCAGCGCTGTAAAGCCTGGGTCTGGATTGTGATGGTCCCTCAACTCACCTCCACCGTTTTTCTGTGTCAGGTATGGAAACCGCCATACATTTCCAAGGCCAACAGCGAATCCCATCAGGGACAGGATAAACTGCGCGCGGTTGTCCCATATTTCTCTTTCCTCGTCTGAAACATTAATAGTACGTACAAACATGACTCAGATGCAGTATCGAAACTAACAGATGAACTTAACCTACGTTTCGACGAAAAGACCATCAAGACAAAAACAACACACCTGAAAACAGCTAATAAATCAAATCATTAACGATGAAAACAGAGTTTGTACTTATCCGAATAGGATCGCCTAATACACATCAATAACACATTGTCTCTGGGCGGTTGCTAGGATACCCTCTATGTTACTGCGATATGCGTTTGATGATGTGATGTTGGAGACTGTTACTGTGATGTGGGAGACTGTTACTGTGATGTGGGAGACTGTTACTGTGATGTGGGAGACTGTTACTGTGATGTGGGAGACTGTTACTGTGATGTGGGAGACTGTTACTGTGATGTGGGAGACTGTTACTGTGATGTGGGAGACTGTTACTGTGATGTGGAAGACTGTTACTGTGATGTGGAAGACTGTTACTGTGATGTGGGAGACTGTTACTGTGATGCAGGAGACTGTTACTGTGATGTGGGTGACTGTTACTGTGATGTGGAAGACTGTTACTGTGATGTGGGGGATGTTACTGTGATATGTTGGAAGTTACTGTAATGTGGGAGACTGTTACTGTGATTTGGGAGATGTTACTGTGATGTGGGAGACTGTTACTGTGATATGTTGGAAGTTACTGTAATATGGGAGACTGTTACTATGATGTGGGAGACTGTTACTGTGATGTAAGAGACTGTTACTGTGAAGTGGGAGATGTTACAGTAATGCGGGCATGTTACTGTGATGTGGGGATGTTACTGTGTTGTGGGTATGTTACTGTGATGTGGGATTTGTTACTGTGAAATGGGAGATGTTACTGTGATATGGGAGATGTTATTGTGATATGGGAGATGTTATTATGATGTGGAGGATGTTACTGGGATATGGGAGATGTTACTGTGATGTGGGGGATGTTACTGTGATGTGGGAGGAGGTACTATTACTGGGAGTGGGGAGGGGCTGCTACTGAGATGTGGCGGGTCGTGGGACTGATAGTATGATGTGGAGGATGTTACTATGATGTAGTGGATGTTACTGTGATGTGGGGGATGTTACTGTAAATGTGGGGGATATTACTGTGATGTGGGGGATGCTACTGTGATGTGGGGGATGTTACTGTGATGTGGAAATATTACTGTGATGTTGGCAGGGGTGAGGGAGGGGGGCACTGCAACTGGGATGGGAAAGCTGTAACTGTAATAATGGGGTGGAGAGGGGAGCTGTTGCTGTGATGCGGTGGGGGGAGGGCAGGGGGCTTGTGTTGTTACTGAGACTAGGGTGGAGGGTTGTTGCTGAGACTGGTGGAGGGTTGTTACTTAGACTGGGGTGGAGGGTTGTTACTGGGACTGGGGTGAGGGTTGGGACTGGATTGGAGGGTTGTTACTTAGACTGGGGTGTAGGGTTGTTACTGAGACTGGGGTGGAGGGTTGTTACTGGTACTGGGGTGGAGGGTTGTTACTGGGACTGGGTTGGAGGGTTGTTACTGGGACTGGGTTGGAGGGTTATTACTGGGACTGGGTTGGAGGGTTGTTACTGGTAATTGGGTGGAGGGTTGTTACTGAGACTGGGGTGGAGGGTTGGTACTGGGGTGTGGGTTGTTACTGGGACTGGGGTGGAGGATTGTTATTGGGACTGGGGTGGAGGGTTGTTACTGGGACTGGGGTGGAGGATTGTTACTGGGACTGGGGTGGAGGGTTGTTACTGGTTATTGGGTGGAGGGTTGTTACTGGGACTGGGGTGGAAAGTTGTTACTGGGACTGGGGTGGAAGGTTGTTACTGGGACTGGGTTGGAGGGTTGTTACTTAGACTGGGGTGGAGGGTTGTTACTGAGACTGGGGTGGAGGGTTGTTACTGGGACTGGGGTGGAGGGTTGTTACTGGGACTGGGGTGGAGGGTTGGTACTGGGACTGGGGTGGAGGGTTGGTACTGGGGTGTGGGTTGTTACTGGGATTGGGGTGGAGGATTGTTACTGGGACTGGGGTGGAGGGTTGTTACTGGGACTGGCGTGGAGGATTGTTACTGGGACTGGGGTGGAGGGTTGTTACTGGTAATTGGGTGGAGGGTTGTTACTGGGACTGGGGTGGAAGGTTGTTACTGGGACTGGGTTGGAGGGTTGTTACTGGGACTGGGTTGGAGAGTTGTTACTGGGACTGGGGTGGAGGGTTGTTACTGGTAATTGGGTGGAGGGTTGTTACTGGGACTGGGGTGGAAGGTTGTTACTGGGACTGGGTTGGAGGGTTGTTACTGGGACTGGGTTGGAGAGTTGTTACTGGGACTGGGTTGGAGAGTTGTTACTGGGGCTGGGTTGGAGGGTTGTTACTGGGACTGGGTTGACGGGTTGTTACTGGGACTGGGGTGGAGGGTTGTTACTGGGACTGAGGGGGAGGGTTGTTACTGGGACTGGGTGGAGGGTTATTACTGGGACTGGGGTGGAGGGTTGTTACTGGGACTGGAAGGAGGGTTATTACTGGGATTGGGGTGGAAGGTTGTTACTGGGATTGAGGTGGAGGGTTGTTACTGAAACTGGGGTGGAGGGTTGTTACTGGGACTGGGGTGGAGGGTTGGTACTGGGGTGTGGGTTGTTACTGGAATTGGGGTGGAGGATTGTTACTGGGACTGGGGTGGAGGGTTGTTACTGGGACTGGGGTGGAGGATTGTTACTGGGACTGGGGTGGAGGGTTGTTACTGGTAATTGGGTGGAGGGTTGTTACAGGGACTGGGGTGGAAGGTTGTTACTGGGACTGGGTTGGAGGGTTGTTACTGGGACTGGGTTGGAGAGTTGTTACTGGGACTGGATTGGAGAGTTGTAACTGGGTTGGAGGGTTGTTACTGAGACGGGTGGAGGGTTGTTACTGGGACTGTGGTGGAGGGTTGTTACTGGGACTGGGTTGGAGGGTTGTTACTGGGTTGGAGGGTTGTTGCTGGGACTGGGTTGGAGGGTTGTTACTGGGACTGGGGTGGAGGGTTGTTACTGGGACTGGGTTGGAGGGTTATTACTGGGACTGGGTTGGAGGGTTGTTACTGGGAATGGGGTGGAGGGTTGTTACTGGGATTGGGGTGGAGGATTGTTACTCAGACTGGGGTGGAGGGTTGTTACTGGGACTGGGGTGGAGGGTTGTTACTGGGACTGGGGTGGAGGGTTGTTACTGGGACTGGGGTGGAGGGTTGTTACTGGTAATTGGGTGGAGGGTTGTTACTGGGACTGGGGTGGAAGGTTGTTACTGGGACTGGGTTGGAGGGTTGTTACTGGGACTGGGTTGGAGAGTTGTTACTGGGACTGGATTGGAGAGTTGTTACTGGGACTGGGTTGGAGGGATGTTACTGGGACGGGTGGAGGGTTGTTACTGGGACTGTGGTGGAGGGTTGTTACTGGGACTGGGTTGGAGGGTTGTTACTGGGTTGGAGGGTTGTTACTGGGACTGGGTTGGAGGGTTGGGACTGGGTTGGAGGGTTGTTACTGGGACTGGGTTGACGGGTTGTTACTGGGACTGGGGTGGAGGGTTGTTACTGGGACTGAGGGGGAGGGTTGTTACTGGGACTGGGTGGAGGGTTATTACTGGGACTGGGGTGGAGGGTTGTTACTGGGACTGGAAGGAGGGTTATTACTGGGATTGGGGTGGAAGGTTGTTACTGGGATTGAGGTGGAGGGTTGTTACTGAAACTGGGGTGGAGGGTTGTTACTGGGACTGGGGTGGAGGGTTGGTACTGGGGTGTGGGTTGTTACTGGAATTGGGGTGGAGGATTGTTACTGGGACTGGGGTGGAGGGTTGTTACTGGGACTGGGGTGGAGGATTGTTACTGGGACTGGGGTGGAGGGTTGTTACTGGTAATTGGGTGGAGGGTTGTTACAGGGACTGGGGTGGAAGGTTGTTACTGGGACTGGGTTGGAGGGTTGTTACTGGGACTGGGTTGGAGAGTTGTTACTGGGACTGGATTGGAGAGTTGTTACTGGGTTGGAGGGTTGTTACTGAGACGGGTGGAGGGTTGTTACTGGGACTGTGGTGGAGGGTTGTTACTGGGACTGGGTTGGAGGGTTGTTACTGGGTTGGAGGGTTGTTGCTGGGACTGGGTTGGAGGGTTGTTACTGGGACTGGGGTGGAGGGTTGTTACTGGGACTGGGTTGGAGGGTTATTACTGGGACTGGGTTGGAGGGTTGTTACTGGGAATGGGGTGGAGGGTTGTTACTGGGATTGGGGTGGAGGATTGTTACTCAGACTGGGGTGGAGGGTTGTTACTGGGACTGGGGTGGAGGGTTGTTACTGGGACTGGGGTGGAGGGTTGTTACTGGGACTGGGGTGGAGGGTTGTTACTGGTAATTGGGTGGAGGGTTGTTACTGGGACTGGGGTGGAAGGTTGTTACTGGGACTGGGTTGGAGGGTTGTTACTGGGACTGGGTTGGAGAGTTGTTACTGGGACTGGATTGGAGAGTTGTTACTGGGACTGGGTTGGAGGGATGTTACTGGGACGGGTGGAGGGTTGTTACTGGGACTGTGGTGGAGGGTTGTTACTGGGACTGGGTTGGAGGGTTGTTACTGGGTTGGAGGGTTGTTACTGGGACTGGGTTGGAGGGTTGTTACTGGGACTAGGGTGGAGGGTTGTTACTGGGACTGAGGGGGAGGGTTGTTACTGGGACTGGGGTAGAGGGTTGTTACTGGGAAATAGTATTGTAGAATGTGTTAAGAATCTCCATGTTACCTTCTTTGGTCAGAAAACGGCATTTGACCAGAAAAACGGCATTTGACCAGAAAACGGCATTTGACCAGAAAACGGCATTTGACCAGAGAACGGCATTTGACCAGAAAACGGAATTTGACCAGAAAACGGAATTTGACCAGAAAAGACCCAAGTAAGCCACCGATGGGAGGTAATAGAGGAATATGTTGTGGCGGGTCAGTTACTGGATGGCATCCGTACCTTGCACGTCAAGAGCGGAGGTGCAGTAGGAACTAATGTAGGTATTACACATTGGTTTCCAGTTATGAGTGGTGTAATACAATGGTGTATTCCTTCTCCACTTTTGCTTATAATTTATATCGATAAAATGACGCTGGTGGATTAGCCTCCATGAGGAGTCCCTAAATGAAGTGTTGTTTGCCGATGATCAGGTCATCTTTCATCAAAATGGAGACCTACAATACCACCTAATATATCTCAATTTCGCTTGTAACGAATAAGACAGGAAGATTAACACAGAGACGCCAGAAACTTTGTTGATATCATTTGAACACGTGCAGAGAAGTTTCCACATCAGTGACATTGGTTTCAAATAGGTATGGGAGTTCTAATACCTAGGTAGTATGTTCAGTGGGATTCCGCGGCGAAGTGGTTAAGCCGTCGGCCTCGTGATCAGGTGGTATAGGTTCGTCTACGGACTCCGCCGTTTTTTTTTAACGGGTGCTTGATGCGGAGTCCCCTGCATCTCGTAGTCACCCCCTAGTCGTCTTGTCCTTGACTTGCCACTGGGGCCGGGCGGCTCGAGAGAGTGAGGATAAAAAGTAGCGAAGTTAATCCTTACTTAAAAATAGCTCTAGCAATTTAAATTATACCATCATCGTCTACGATGGACGACGACATTTGCATGTTCAGTGATAACGGCAGAGTGGATCAAGAAATCGCACATACAATCATAGAATCGAGCATAGAAGTGTCAACTATCCAATTGAACCGATTTTGAAACACACTAGAATGCTTCCTTTCATTAAGAGGAGGATGATAAACCCACGGTTTATTCCAACATTGTGTTACCAATGTTAATCTTGGTTCTTACTAGAAACACATAATAGTAAGATCCAGCGCTGTGTGTGCGGTGTAGCGGGAAAGACAAGCTGGGAATCCGCAACAACAAACTGGGGCATACAGTGAGGAAAAACCCAGTTAGTGCCTACATTGACACCCAAAAAAAATTAATGGTTTAGTCATTTAATCGGAATGCATAATTACCAGCCTGGAACGAGACCATATCATGTGCAGGTCTCTGGTCCACGTGCAAGAGGTAGACCTCGATGTCGGTGGATCGAGGGTGTCTCTGACACTCTCAGTAAGTTATACCTAACGACAGCCCAAACCTCCCACTTGGCGAAAACAAGAAATCTACGCATACCACCTCTTTGCGACACTGCATGACAAAAACAGTAGGACAAAAGAAGTTAATGAGATGTGAATGACTAAGTCTGTTGCTGAGATTAAAGAGATTCAGTCTGTTAATGAGATGTGAAGTGACTAAATATGTTACAAAGATGATATATATTTTTCTTCATCACTCGTTTTCAAACTCCAGCTGCCAAGCCCTTAACGTTTTCAAACTCCCTCTACCAAGCCCTGAACGTTCTCAAACTCCCGCTACCAAGCCCTGAACGTTCTCAAACTCCCTCTACCAAGCCCTGAACGTTCTCAAACTCTGGCTACCAAGCCCTGAACGTTCTCAAACTCCCGCTACCAAGCCCTGAACGTTCTCAAACTCCCTCTACCAAGCCCTAAACGTTCTCAAACTCCGGCTACCAAGCCCTGAACGTTCTCAAACTCCCGCTACCAAGCCCTGAACGTTCTCAAACTTCCCCTACCAAGCCCTGAACGTTCTCAAACTGCCGCTACCAAGCCCTGAACGTTCTCAAACTGCCGCTACCAAGCCCTGAACGTTTTCAAACTCCCACTACCAAGCCCTGAAAAGACTGAAAAGTTTTCATCAACTGAGAGGAGATATGACTATATTTATTAATGAGAAATAAACGCAATTGCATACCTGTAATCCAACTTGACACGACAGATCCTACGACTGCCATTTTCTCACCTGTATGATAGCTGATTCCAATGAGTCGGTCTGACCTCAAGAAGCTGACCTAGCTAGAAGAATCGTCAATGCGTTTTGTACGATCCTCCGTTTGACGTAACAACACCGGATATGATATCACATTTGGAATAAACAGTTTACTGCCTGGTAGGGCTAAGCTGCGCAATTTGATGGGCACTTTCTGGCTATCACTTTATCTTTCTTTTTCACTCACGCTCACTCTCTCTCTCTCTCTGTCTGTCTCTCTCTCTCTCCCAGTGTAGCAAACGAGTTTTATCTTCAATTCAAGTGCCGTCTCAACATCTAAGGTCGCCTACAATGGATCTTCAAAGATCTCTTTCTCTTGCCTTGAGTGTGCAATCTGCCATACTTCCGGTACATCCCCTCGTTTTATCCTCTCAATTATATCGTTGCTTTTCTCTTAAAAGTTTGCTACATACTTTTCCTTTAAGTACGATTTTTAGAAAAGTATCCCTTCTTGATATACCAAATCCCATGCATGCACTGACGGTTTTGCAACAAACACAACACAGAATGAAGGGGGAGGGGAATTCCTGAGCCTAACAAATGGTAGAAAGATAACACTGTCAGTGGCAACTGGAAAATTCTCAAGTAATTTCAGAGCGGAGGCAAAGGCACTGAAGGCTGCAGTAGAAGCAATGCTCACGGGCGAAAGCAATGAAAGCCAGATAGTCCTGCTTACAGATGCCCTGTTCGTGGTAAAAGCACTAAAAAGCCAGACAAGTACAGAATTTAACTACTTAAGAGCAGTACTCTGTCAACTATCCCAGCAGTCCACTCCCAAAAGAGAAGTGGTACAGTGGGTTTTATCCCACTGTAACATCCAAGGCAACGAGGAGGCAGACAGACTGGCAAAAGAAGGTGCAAGGTTACCACAACCAGATTCTAGTGTGACCTACGAAGAGTGCAAAAAGGCTTATTATGGCCAGATACACGGCCAAATGGGAAACAGAGCATACTGGCTACGCAAAAAAAACGATGCCTATTACCAGTTGAACAGAAGAGCGCAGGTCGTGGTCTTCAGACTCCGCACAGGCCACAACAGACTGATGTACCACCTATTCAATAAACTGAAGATATGTGGCACTGACAAAAGCACCATGTGGTACCGGGAAAATGACCACTGAGCAGCTGCTGCAAAATTGCCCGACATACGAGGATCAGAGAAAGCACATGTGGCCATCACCAGTGCCAACACTAGACAAGCTCTATGGCAGTGTCGACGGCCTCAGTGTGACTGCTGCTTTCTTCGAACAAATTTGAGTTGACGTCTGACAGCGTACGAAGAAGATATACCAAATACTTGTGTGGTGTGGATAGAGAGCGAGAATCAAAAATAGAGAAAGCAAATATGATTGTCTACCAGCTCTTACCATTATTAAGACACAAAAACATCCCAGTGGAGACAAAGAGACAGTTCATAAATAATATGTTTATACCAACTACTAGTGTCATACGTGAACTCTCACAAAAGCTCAAAAAAGACAAATAAATTATGGCATGCGAAATGATGTTGTTGAAACACTATGTTGGGGTCACACGGCTGGACAGAGTAAGGAATAAAGAAATCACAAAGAAGGTGTGTGCAACACCTTGCATGGAATACATGGAAAGGGAGAGAATATAGTGGTGCGGATAACTCATAAGAATACAACCAAATCTTTCAGTTCTGCGGATCTACAAAACCAAACAAGAGGGTTACAAAGATGGTTAGAAGGTTTTAGGGTTACAGAGATGGTTAGAAGGTTTTAGGGTTACAAAGATGGTTAGAAGGTATTAGGGTTACAAAGATGGTTAGAAGTCATTAGGGTTACAGAGATGATTAGAAGGTATTATGGTTACAGAGATGGTTAGAAGGTATTAGGGTTACATAGATGGTTAGAAGGCATTAAGGTTACAGAGATGGTTAGAAGGTATTAGGGTTACAGAGATGGTTAGAAGGTATTAGGGTTACAGAGATTCTTAGAAGCTATTAGGGTTACAGAGATGGTTAGAAGGTATTAGGGTTACAAAGATGGTTAGAAGGTATTAGGGTTACAAAGATGGTTAGAAGGTATTAGGGTTACAAAGATGGTTAGAAGGTATTAGGGTTACAAAGATGGTTAGAAGGTATTAGGGTTACAAAGATGGTTAGAAGGTATTAGGGTTACAGAGATGGTTAGAAGGTATTAGGGTTACACTGAAGCAGCACGGAATGACAACAACGGCCACACATCTGACACACGAAAGAAAATAACACCTTTCTACGATCTCTACTGACAAAAGTGTGTAGAAGATGATGATGATGATAGTCATGAGGATGTTGGTGATGATGATAGTGATGATGATGATGGTGATGATGATGGTGATGATGGCGATGATGGTGATGATGATGATGGTGATGATGGTGATGGTGATGATGGTGATGATGATGATGGTGATGATGATGATGGTGATGATGATGGTGGTGATGGTGATGATGGTGATGGTGATGATGGTGATGGTGATGATGGTGATGATGATGGTGATGATGATGGTGATGATGATGATGATGATGGTAATGATGATGGTGATGATGATGGTGATGGTGACGATAGTGATGATGATGATGGTGACGATAGTGATGATGGTGATGGTGATGATGGTGAAGATGATGATGATGATGATGGTGATGATGATGATGGTGATGATGATGATGAGGGTGATGATGGTGATGATGATGATGGTGATGATGGTGATGGTGATGATGATGATGAGGGTGATGATGGTGATGATGATGATGGTGATGATGGTGATGATGATGATGATGGTGATGATGATGGTGATGATGATGATGAGGGTGATGATGGTGATGATGATGATGGTGATGATGGTGATGGTGATGGTGACGATGATGATGGTGATGATGATAGGTGATGATGATGGTGATGATGATGATGATGGTGATGGTGATGGGTGATGATGGTGATAATGATAGGAATGATGATGATGTTGGTGATGTAAGTGATGAGGATGATGGTGATGATGATGATGATGGTGATGATGATGATGTTGAGGTGATGGTGATGGTGATGATGGTGATGATGATGTGGTGATGATGATGGTGATGATGGGTGATGGTGATGAGTGATGATGAATGATGGTGATGATGATGGTGATGATGATGATGGTGACGATAGTGATGATGATGATGGTGATGGTGACGATAGTGATGATGATGGTGATGATGATGATGGTGATGATGATGGGTGATGATGGGGATGATGGTGATGATGATGGTGATGATGATGATGGTGATGATGGATGGGTGATGATGATGATGGTGAGGTGATGATGGTGAAGATGATGATGATGATGATGGTGATGATGATGGATGTGATGATGATGATGAGGGTGATGATGGTTGATGATGATGATGGTGATGATGGTGATGGTGATGATGATGTGAGGGTGATGATGGTGATGATGATGATGGTGATGATGGTGTTGATGATGATGATGGTGTGATGATGGTGATGATGATGATGAGGGTGATGATGGTGATGAGTTGATGGGTGATGATGGTGTTGGTGATGGTGACGATGTTGTGGTGTGAGGATGTGTGATGATGATGATGGTGATGTGGTGATGTTGTTGTGGTGATGGTGTGATGGTGAAATGATAGGTATGATGATGATGTTGGTGTTGTATGTGATGTGGGATGATGTTGATGTTGATGTGATGGTGATGATGTGATGTGATGGTGATGGTGATGGTGGATGATGGTGTGATGATGATGGTGATGTTGATGGTGTTGTTGGTGTGGTGTTGTTGATGTTGTTGTTGGTGTGTTGATGGTGATGTGATGATGGTGACGTAGTGATGATGTTGTGGTGATGGTGACGTTAGTGATGATGATGGTGATGATGGTGTGGTGTGTGATGGTGTTGTTGGGGTTGATGGTGTTGTGTGGGTGATGTTGATGTTGGTGGTTGTGTTGGTGATGATGTGTGGTGTTGTTGTGGTGTGATGTTGATGGTGTGATGTTGGTGTTGATGTGGTTGATGATGGGTGATGATGATGGGTGATGATGATGGTTGATGATGATGATGGTGATGATGTTGGTGATGATGATGATGGTGTGTTGATGGTGATGATGATGGTGTTGGTGGTATGGTGTGGTGGTGGGTGTGTGGTGTGTTGATGATGGTGTGTGACGTTAGTGATGTGTGGTGGTGTTGATGATGGTGATGGTGATGGTGATGTGATGGTGATGATGATGGTGATGATGATGGTGTTGTGATGATGGTGAGTAGTGTTGATGTTGATGGTGTGGGTGACGTTGTGGGTTGATGATGGGTGTGATGGATGATGGGGTTGTGGTGGTGATGTGGTGTGTGGGGGTGGTGGTGTGATGATGGTGGATGTTGGTGATGATGGTGTGGTGGGTGTTGTGTTGGTGTGGTGGTGAGGTGAGGTAGTGATGTGTGGTGATGATGATGATGGGGTGATGGTGTTGATGATGGTGTGATGGGGTGGGGTGATGGTGTTGATGTGGTTGTGTTGATGGTGTTGGTGTGATGAGTGGTGATGTGTTGATGGTGTTGTGGATGGTGATGTTGTGGTTGTGATGATGGTGATGATGATGGTGTTGTGATGGTGATGGTGAGGTGTGATGATGGTGTGATGATTGTTGTGATGATGATGGTGTGTGTGTGGTTGAGTGATGATGGTGATGATGTTGGTGTGTGATGGTGGTGATGATGATGGTGATGTGATGATGGTTGATGATGATGGTGATGATGATGGTGATGTGATGGTGATGATGATGGTGATGTGATGTTGTTGATGGTGATGATGTTGATGGTGATGATGATGGTGATGTGTGGTGATGATGTTGATGATGGCGGTGATGGTGACGATAGTTGATGGATGGTGATTGATGTGGTGTGTTGATGGTGATGGTTGGATAGTGATGATGTTGATGGTGATGATGTGGTGATGATGATGGGTTGATGTTGATGGTGTGGTTGATGATGATGGCGGTGATGGTGGACGTAGTGTTGATGGTGATGATGTTGGTGATGATGATGGTGATGGCGGTGATGGTGACGATAGTGATGATGATGATGGTGACGATTGTGATGATGGTGATGATGATGATGATGGTCATGATGATGGTGATGATGATGGTGGTGATGTGATGGTGATGATGATGATGTATGATGGTGATGATGATGATGGTGATGATGATGGGTGATGGCGGTGACGGTGACGATAGTGATTGATGATGATGGTGACGATAGTGATGATGGTGATGATGATGGTGGTGATGATGATGATGATGGTGATGATGATGGTGATGATGGTGGTGGCGGTGATGGTGACGATAGTGATGATGATGATGGTGATGATGATGGTGATGATGATGGGTGATGATGATGGTGGTGATGATGATGGTGATGATGATGATGATGATGGTGATGATGATGGTGATGGCGGTGATGGTGACGATAGTGATGATGATGATAGTGATGATGGTGATGATGATGGTGATGATGATGGTGATGATGATGGTGATGATGATGATGGTGACGATAGTGATGATGATGATGGTGATGGTGATGATGGTGATGATGATGATGGTGATGATGGTATACCAAAATACGTTAACTGTCGTTCCACCTGTCGCATTGTTTATTTCTGGAACACTGCTGATTCATCGATAAATTACTTAAATTATGTTTCCTGTTTACATTAATTGAGATAATATAGAATATTCGTGTATCGCAATCATCAAAACCCTGTCTGCTTCCTCTAGAGCACATGTCTTCACAAATACACGCCAATTTATCCTCTCTCCTGGACCATCCGTTCCTGCTCTGACCACATCTTCCCTGTTTCCGGTATGCTGGTCTCGAGCTCTCTTCTTCGCGTGTGTTTTGTGTTCTGTTTCTACTTCTAGTGTCTTCTAGTGTCTTTAGCATTCCAGAGTAAAGACTGTCTTGTTAATGCTGTCAATCGACCTCCACAGACACTAACAAACTATAATCTTGCGATCCTGGGTAAAACAGCAGTCCACAGAGAGGCGACCTATGAATTCTCCATCGAGGAAAAAGTTTAAGACGCAGCCCTCAGCGGGTAAAGTGATGCACACTGTTTCACAGTTTTGGGGAAAGGAAATGGGTAATCCTCGATTTCTGGAACCTGGATAAACTATCAACTCTGTCCGTCACATGACGACGCTTACTAAGCTGAAGGCTCTAATTCTAGGGCCAGGATAGAGAAGAAGACAACCTGTTTTTTGCAATACAGTAGCACCAGTTTGAAAACCGTTGAACACATTGTCAGTCTTAGCTGGACTGTCCTACCACAACCACCGTATAGTCCGGGCTAGGTGCATTCTGACGTCCATCTGTTCCGGTCAATGAAAGAGTGTCTGCATTGGCAACATTTTCATAGCAGCGACGCCGTCACAGCAGCTGTGAAACAGTGAGTCATCTCAACTGGTGCAGATTTTTACGAGTGAGGCATGTATGCTCTTGTTCATCGTTGGAGAAAATGTATAGCCAAAGGTGGTGATTATGTTGACAAATATTATTTTTTTTTAAAGGCAAGACATTGTTCTATCAAATGGTGTTATTCTGTTCTTTTTCTTTTTAAAAATCTGTTATCGTTTTCATGGAATAAAATAGGATTCATTACATGTGGAGCACCTCTCGTAATTTTTATTTTCAAAGTCGTGTCTACCTTTTACTGGCATTTCTTATTTGTGTTTTGTCATATCTGCTGTGTTGTAAAACAAACTGACGACCGTCTGATCTTGGAAGAGTCGATGGAAGGAGAGGGAATAACGCGAAATATAATATATTTTGTGAAATACTGAGGGAATACGCGATAGGGAAAATTGTGCGAGTAAGTATGGCTTGACTTCGTTCGTTCTCAATCTCTCGCTACCAAATCCTGAAAGGGCTTAGGTAGCAGAATGTAGTCCAGAGAACGGAATGCGTTGTGTTGTAGTTTACAGCTTGACTGCGATATTTGCACCTTTTGGTCCAACACATCCTTCAGCAAGCATTTTTGAGTACCGGGTTAGCATTCCCTCTTCGATCCCTTCTCCTTAGCCAGTCTTCCGTGGTGCAGCCTGTTATCCAGGATCACCGCGTGGAGGTGTAGAAGGGTCTTGGCAGCTCTGGTTCGTTGGCCCTGACGCTAGCTGTCAGCTATGGGTCACTGACCACTGCAGCTCATGCGCTGCTCAGCATCTTGAGTAAGTATGATACTGGTCCGGAATTATTATGCGTGACAGCAAAATGTCCAGGTTTCCATGGTGACCTGACACCTGAGATTTGTCGTGCACTGCTATTCATTCTCAAGTGGATATAATTCTAAAACTACCAAGTTGTCTTCTGATATTTCCGTTAAATTGAAGATACAATTGGTCTGTATTTTAAAATTCTGCTCAGTTTTATTTAATAATACGAGGTGTGTTCAAATGCAACCGGACCAAAATGCAACAAATGAACATACGTACGATGCGCATGATGACATCACTTCTGGTGTAAACAGTACATACCAACCGTCAAGTTTGCAAAATTGCATTTTACTCCGGCTCATAGTTTCCTCAGCAGACCGTTGAAAACATGGCTGGTGCGATAAAGAATCCATCCAGAGTTGATCAGCGAGCGGTGAATCGGTTTCTAACAGCTGAAGGAGGTCGACCAGTTCACATTCATCGCAGAACGCAGGCAGTGTATGGTGACAAAAGTGTGGCCGAACCATTTGGCTTGCTGTCTCTTTATAAGGTTCATCACTGATATTGTACCTACTTGTTTCCAAATATCTTCGTTTCTGATTCTATCCATTATTGTTACTCCAAGAATTCTGTATAGACATTTCATATCTGTTGTTACTATGTTCCTTTCTCTTTGCTTGTCAATGTAAAATTTTGGCACTGATATCACAATGTGGGTAGGAATATTGTGTCGTATAGCGTTATTTTTGTATCCATTATCACGTGTTTACATTGTAATATCGGGGACATTTACCCAATGATTTGATTTGCTTTATTACATCTGTGTTGGATTTAAATATCTCCTTTGTCATCTTCTGAGATTATGTTACCCAGTTACGTGCAATTTTTCACCTGTTTTACTTGTTTGTTTTGTATAAATATATTTGTTTTTGTTTCAATCGTCTTAACTTCAGTTTTCTCTAGTATAATGCCATTAAGTTTAATTAAGTATGGTCTGCTCACTATGAAACAACATGACCTATGGCTAGCAGAAAAGCCCAAACCTGTTTCCCCGCTGCATGTCAGTATGACACACCAGTATGTTTGCCACACAGAGACTGTAGTGCGTGTGTCTATGATAGATGATAATGATAAATATATATATATATATATACTGTCATTCGACATTTTTCCCATTGCTGGGGTAATCGAGGGTTTTGAAGGCTAAGGACTACAGACCGCTTCGTCACTGGCTATGTTGATTTATTTCACCCCCAACAGAAAAACAACATTTGCCATACCGGGGATTCGAACCGCTGCCCTCCTTGTCGGCAGGCATGCCTCGAAACCATTCGGCCACGCGCTCATCATAATGATAAATACCATGCCAAGAATAACCCCATTGGCCATGGGGGGTCGGGGGGTAAACGCAGCGGACCAACTCCTGTAACTCATTTCTTTCATGCATTCGTCAATCTTGGTGCTTGGAGTAACCATTAATTTACTTACTATTGTTGTTTTGGCGAATGCTTTCAATAGATGTGTCGTTGTGATAATGGCTTGGCCTGGCTTAGTTCGTTCTCAATCTCCAGCTACCAAACTCTAAAAGGGCTTAAGTAGCAGAATGTAGTCCAGAGAACGGAATGCGTTGTGTTGTAGTTTACAGCTTGACTGCGATATTAGCCCCTTTCGGTCCAACACATCCGACTTCAGAGAGCATTTTTTCAGTACCGGGTTAGCATTCCCTCTTCGATCCCTTATCCTTAGCCAATCTGCCCTGCCTGCAGCCTGTTATCCAGGATCACCACGTGGAGGTGTAGAAGGGTCTTGGCAGCTCTGGTTCGCTGGCCCTGAGGCTAGCAGTCAGCTATGGGTCGCTGACCACTGCAGCTCATGCGCTGCCGTCGCGATATTGTATGCGTTGAATTGACTTTGCTTACATGTATATAACTCTCAGTTTCCATTTTGTTTTCCTGTCAAGCTCACTGTTGCCATGGCAATTTGAACAATGATTAAGCGGAGTTAGCACAAACATATGTGGTTTTAACGTTAAGGATTAAGATCCATCTAAGCAACGATGTAGGTCTATGTAAATCGTTACTACATTCCATAAATAATCGTTACATTCAAGTCATTAGGGAAAATAGATAGATTGTTCATTCAATGTTGGGCATGATAAAAAGAAACATGTCACATACGAGCAAGGAAGTAATAGTCAAGTTATATAAATCATTAGTGAGACCTAAATTAGAGTACCGTGTTCAGATGTGGAGTCCATATAATAGAGTGGATATAAACATGCTGGAAATGTTACAAAGAAGAACTACAGAAATGATAGCGGTGTTACAGAATTAAAGTTATGAGGAAAGGCTAAAAAAAAACAACTGGTCTTTAATGTCTCGAACAAAGGAGAATTCGAGGAGACTTAATACAAGTGTATAAATTAATAAATGGAAAGGATAGTTCTTAGTTTTTAATCGACCTGTACTTGTACAGGGGCAGATGCCCCTGTACAGGTCCCAGACCTAGTATGAGCTGGATATAGCCGGGAGAAGGATTTCATGCTTAGCGGACTAGGCTTGAGCAGCTTAATACTCCGCTGCGTTAGGTGGTTAACCGATGTGCGAGTTCATCTTAATAGACTCAAACATTAGAGCAAAGTAGACATGTAGCCTGTAAGGCGCCATCTATGCTGCTCTAAACAAACCACCTAACCATTGTCATGTGTCATGTCACACAGTTAGTCGCCTCTTACGACATGCTCTCTGTGAGGCAGTGGTGCTATTCTTGTCCTTGTCATATACAAAGACACCGGCAGACCACTCGGTACGGAAAAGATAAATTAGATTATACCAAGTTTTTCAAAGTACAACCGGCAACAAGAACACGAGGGCGCAGCTTCAAATTGTTTATGATTCATGATACCAACGGCAAGTGTCTCATTGAGGGAAATGACGTACTGGCAAGATGGACAGAGTACTGTTCCGAGCTATATAACTATGAAGGGCGAAACAAACCTGAGAAAACATTCCCCCCAACACCAACAAATATAGAGGATAACCAACTGATAACGAATGAAGAGGTAATTGCAGCGGTAAAGACATTGAGAAGAGGGAAGGCGGCCGGCGTGGACAATATACCAGTAGTGCTCTTACAAGCAGGTGCAGAGGTAGTGGTGGAAGGCCTGACACACATCTGTAACAAAATATGGGCGACCGGAAACTGGCCGGACTTATGGACGAAATCAATAGTTATACTGTTACATAAGTCTGGAAACCTAAAGCTGTGCCAAATTTACAGAACAATAAGCCTCATTAGCCACCCTAGCAAGGTCATGCTTAGATTTATCCTCGACCGATTGAAACCCCAAGCAGAGAACATTATTACCGAGGAGCAAGCAGGGTTCAGACAGGGAAGAAGCACTACAGAACAGATATTTAATTTAAGGCTGCTAAGCGAGAAATATCTAGAACAGCAGCAAACACTGTATCATGTGTTTGTGGATTTTAAGAACGCGTTTGATAGGGTATGGCATAAAGCGCTTTGGGCAACCATGAGGATGTATAATATCAACGGAAATATTATAACGGTCCTTGAACACCTGTATGACAAGGCGTCTAGTGCAGTTCTTGTGAATGGGAGGCGAGGAGACTGGTTTCGCACATCAGTTGGTGTGAGACAGGGGTGTACACTCTCTTCAACTCTTTTCAATATATTCCTTGAAGGAATTATGAGTGAGGCACTTGGAGGTCACGTTGGTACTGTCAAGATAGGGGGCCGAACGATTACCAACCTTCGTTTTACAGATGATATCGACGGGTTGGCGGGTTCAGAAGCAGAACACCAGGAATGGATCAGAAGGCTCGATGAAACAGCTCTTGACTATGGTATGGAGATAAACGCTGGAAAGACAAAATTAATGACCAACAACGCAACGGGCTTCAAGAGCAAGATAAAAGCTAACGGTCAGGAACTCGAAGTGGTTGGCCGTTTTAAATATCTTGGGTCGATTGTCAGTGATGAAGGATCAAAATGTGAAGTATTGGCCAGAATAGCACAGACAATAGCGGCGCTTGCACGGCTTAACAAAATCTGGCAAGATAAACGGTTAGCACTACGCACGAAAATCAGATTAATGCGTAAACTGGTCCTGTCAATGTTCCTCTATGCGTGTGAGACATGGCCAGTTACAGCTGATCTTCAACAAAGGATACAGGCCTTGGAGATGAGATGTTTCCGAAAACTTTTAAACGTCACGTGCAAAGATCGAGTTACAAACGAGGAAATACAAGATAGAATTACAACGGCAATAGGGCCTTTCGAAGATCTCTTGACAACTGTCAAAAGAAGGAAACTCACTTGGTACGGTCACATATCGAGATCAAATGGTCTTGCAAACACAATCCTCCACGGGAAGGTGCATGGCAGACGACGAAGAGGCCGGCCCAAAAAGAGATGGGAAGACAACATAAAAGAATGGACCAGTCTCCGACCAGAAGAGTCACAGGCAGCGGCATCTGACGAGAGGGATGGCGTGGTGTTGTGAGGATGTCATCATGTGTGCCCCAACGACCTCACCGGTTACGGGATGGCCTGACCTGACCTAGATTAGATATTAGGAAATATTTTGTTTTTTTATATGCCTGAAGCTTCCTACTGTATTATCTATTTGTATAGCTGCAGTCTGTCCCCAGGGGCAAATACACGTTCTGAATAATTCTCAGGTACTTGCTATCTAACTTAACTTCATTATACTGGTTTAGAAGGCTCTTCAGAGTCCGTATTAAACAACCAGTTTATTTCACTCCTCTGATGCTAAAATGACTGTGAGCACCCAATCTATTTTTGAATCTATGCAGCTCTTCCAAAATATTCATCATTTCTCCGTGCTTAACCCTGTTTAATAACTATGTACAGTCTATGAAGCACATACATTCATTTGTTTTCACCTCTATAGCTCTCTCGACTCGAATTTATAGTTTGAGATGCGCACTTTAAATTGTTACATAAAAATACATTGCCAGATTTGGGCAGTTGATAGGAGGAAGTAAACGAGGACGTTATTTTTATTTCAGTCTATACGTGTCGCCGAGCTCATGCAACTCAGTAGGAAGTTTGATTCGGTGGATTGAAGGATACCCTATCATCCTATGTAACTTAAAAGTCATTTACCCAACTTTTGATCATGTCCAACCGGGCTTTGAAGCGTTTGCAAAAAGATTCTAGATTTGCTGAACTGCTCGGAGATATAAATAATGATGACGACCTCGAGAATAAAGAAGATGTCGATGAGGATGAGGCTACTACTGCTGGATCATGTCAAAAGAAACCACAAAATAATATTAGAGGCAGCAGTAACAGAAAACAGAAAGTTACAGAAAATCCCTTCGAATTGGTAATGTTGATAGCAGTTTTAATAGGCTGTCGAATTTTGTTCGTTTTAGCTAGTACTACGACTACCTACTGTACTAGTACTTAAGTACTAGTACTACGTCTCTATTACTCTATTAAATAAAGTACTATTATTATTTAGATCTTCATTTATTTTGGTTCATCTAAATAAATGGGTCCTTAGACAGTAGACTAGAGCGATTAATCATTATTTTTTTTAAAATGTAATGATAATCATAAAAATAATCATCTTTCTAAACTACTCATTTACGTCGCAACATTCAACAAGTCATTTACTATTTAGTCCAGGGAGTGGTTTGCAAGCTCAGCTCAGCATAAGTCGTCACCCACATGTCTCTGTAACTAAGTAGCTAAGGTATTTCTTGGTCTGCCCCTTCATCCCTGTAGTTCTGTCTTCCAAGACTTTCTTTACTGGACCCTCGTGATGTAGGTTGAAGTTCGGCTCAGTCGCCTTCAACCACACCATGATATGAAGGCACTGGACATGAGTCTGCCATCCTGGGATGATGAAACTGCAGAATGATCTAAGTGAAGATGTTTACAGAAGTGAAACGACATTACCACAAAGAAAAAGGAAACCAAAAACTCAAAAGAGAGTTACCACTCCAATGTTGCATCATCGTATAGTCAGTTATGACTGAATAGAGCTACTATAGTCAGTCATTACTGAATGGGGCTACTATAGCCAGTAATGACTGAAAGGGGCTACTATAGTCAGATGTTGTTGCATCTTTCTAGCAAATCTCACCATCGGGTGGGGGGTCTTCCAGAAGGTCTTTTTTTGTCACGTGGGCACCATAGGGTAATTGCAGTACTCCATCGCTCATCTTTCCTTCTAAATTACCTGCCTAGTCCAGCGATGTTTCAATTTGTTTACACGTTGAAAGATATCTTTTACGTGTGACATTTCTTGAATGTCACTATCATTTAGACCTCCCTGACATTGTTGTCTGAGTGATACACCCATGAGTCGTCGCTCAAGTGCTGCGTGTGTTATTCTTAGCTGGTTCTCGATCACTCTCGTAATGGACTAGATTGGACTATTGAGTCAAAAAGGTCTGCAAATACTCTGGCAAAAAGTAATCGTTATATTAAAAAAAAAATTAAAATAATATTCTATATTAAGGTTACTTTTTGACTCCCCCTTGTGCATTATAATTTCAAATGATTACATTTAGTTAATGATGTTGACGTACGAAGAGTCAAAACGGCTTATCAAAGCCAGATACATGATCAAATGGGAAACCGAACATACTGGTTACACCAAAAACGATGCCTATTACCAGTTGAACCGAAGAGAGCAGGTCGTGGTCTTCAGACTTCGCACTGGCCACAATAGACTGAGGTACCACCTATTCAACAAATTGAAGATAGGGTGTACCGACGAATGCCCGTTCGGTACTGGTGAAATGACCGCTGAACATCTGCTGCAGAACTGCCCGACATACGAGGATCAGAGAGAGCAGATGTGGCCATCACCAGTGGAACTGCAAGACAAGCTCTATGGCAGTGGCGACAGCCTCAGGATGACCGCCGCTTTTTTCGAAAAAATAATGGTTACTGTCTGACTGCGTACGCAGAAGAAGAAGAAGTTAATGATGTTTGCTAACATGCTGAATTTACCACTCACATGCTGAATTTACCACTTACTACTGTTGATACAGGAAGCAAGACTGTCTGGTCAGGTGCAACATACTGATCAGACATATTAGTCAGGGTCAGGCAAAATATACTGACCAAGACCCTCACCTCGGTTTCCTCATAGCCCTTCCTGCAAACCGGCTGTTTTCATTGAAGCTTGCCTAACGGGGTGAGGGATCGATGTGAATCCTGTAGTGAGTGACATGCAGATAAAGCCAAGCATAGCACTACCTCCTTGAGGACCCTGCTCCACCTTCATCAGCATGCTCTAGATGTGAGGAAAGCCACGGCAACCCACCACTTAACGTCCTTTTCGGGGCGCACAAAAGAATAACCTACTCATTGTGGGCATTCACAAACAACAACTGTTGGTACTGTCAAGTTGCAGATAACACTGCAGCAATTTGAACAAATCTAAGTCTTGTTGCTGATATGAAGAAAAATAATGGTGTCGATAGACACTTAAAAGTTGTTCTGTCAGTTGTGCTTAAGTACCTTAGAAAAAGTTGTTCCCTTAGTCATACCAAGGTCAGGAAAGTTACGACAACTTGCCACTTGACATAATTTTTAGGGCGCACAAAAGAGTAACCCTACTCATTGGGAGCATTCAATAGCAACAACAACCAAGGTTACCTTAAAAGTTGCTCAGTCCGTAATATCAAAGCCATCTTAGAATTTGTTCCCTCTGTCATTCCAATGTCACTTTATCAATCATGCCAAGGTCACTTTAGAAAAATCCTCCCATCATTCTTACCAAGGTCATCTGAAAAGTTTGTTTTGTCATTCATGCTAAGGTCGCTCTAATAGCCTATCAGTCTTACCAATGTCATCTGAAAAGTTTGTTCTGTCATTCATGCTAAGGTCGCTCTAATAGCCTATCAGTCTTACCAATGTCATCTGAAAAGTTTGTTCTGTCATTCATGCTAAGGTCGCTCTAATAGCCTATCAGTCTTACCAATGTCATCTGAAAAGTTTGTTCTGTCATTCATGCTAAGGTCGCTCTAATAGCCTATCAGTCTTACCAATGTCATCTGAAAAGTTTGTTCTGTCATTCATGCTAAGGTCGCTCTAATAGCCTATCAGTCTTACCAATGTCATCTGAAAAGTTTGTTCTGTCATTCACTCCAAGGTCACCCTAGTGTGCCTAATACATGCACAACTTTAAACTTCTTCATCTTTGCTACATATCTATTATTTTGTTACTGTTTCATTTAGTTAAACAGAAGAGATGACGAGGATGAGCCGAAAGAAGAAGATGAATGTGATGATGATCAAAGCACACAGCCAACTAATAATGATGACCAGAACACACAGCCAACAGACAAAATTCAAGTGAAGAGCAAAAAGAAAAAGAAGAAAAACAAAGTTAAAAGAAAAGAAAAGGAGAATGCTCAAATCCAGGTAATACCTAGAATATACTCAAGTAAACTGATTTTCTCGTATATATTTAATAATATTTGTAAAGATATATTAATTTAATTTAAAATAAAAATTAAGATTTGCATTGAATAGCAAAATGTGAAAAAATCTTCATAAAAATATCACTTATGTCAACTTCCACGGAGTCACTATAAGATGAGAGTTAAGGTGCTCAACTCTGAAGAAACGAAAGCATGAAATGGTGGGTGTTCAAATCTTGCAAGATTCAAGCATCCCCTGGTTTCAGGGTGAGATTTGCGCCTAGTCCTATTGAAGAGACGATAAACTCCCATGTATACGCGGCACATGGTGTAGCAGACGGAATGGGGTTCTGCTCTTCTGGCTCACTGAAGTCTCTCCTTTACTCTCCCCTTCTACACTCTTCAACTAACACTCACTTCAATAAACTACAGACACCATTTCACAACAATAAAAACTAATTCTTTATTCCTGCATGTTACAATTTCTCTTCCACTCT